>OX155970.1:28000804-28313522 GCA_944548615.1 Micropterix aruncella
AAATTAGATTCATGAAAAGTTACTTATCTGGGGTCCTGGTGGACCAGAAACATTTAAACGATAGTTAATGTCCTCTTTAAATACTTAGGGCAGCGGCACCTGTTTCCGCAATTGATAACCTATGATGTTCTTAGTTATTGCAGCCGAATTACTGTATGCCCTTGGATGTAATAAGTATAGGAGGATGGTTTCTGTAACAGAAATGGATGTTAGTAACTTATTTTAGAAGAAATTATATGATTGAGAATATTTCGACACTAGTCGTATTCATCTCTATGACATTTCTGATAGAACAATTTTTTCAAAATTTAAATTTAAAAAAAACTGAACATAGAGAAATGGGTTAATAATATTTTGCAATATCGTTATAAATGCACTATAACCGACCTTGAAAAACATTATTAATAATGATTTTTAAATGAAAAATATTAATAAGCTTTTAATGAATATGTCTGAACAAATATAATTACTGTATTAATTTTGCCTATTCAGACCGGGACCCTTGCAAGCGCCTAAAATATTTATAAAAGCCAACTCCCAAGATTTAACGTCTCTTTCTTTAGCGTTATCGCCAAGGCACTTAATTATTTTTACTTTAAAACAATTATCAAAAGTTAAATTGTGTGCCTTAGCATGCAATGCTATTGGAAGTTGACTTTCATTGCCTACGCTGGCCCTGTGATTATTTAACCTAATGCTAAGAGGTGTAGTTGTTTCCCCAATATAAAATGCATTGCAGGTCTGGCAAAGTAATTGATATACAATATTTTTTGAAATGCAACTACTATTAAAAGGAACTCTGTAACTGTTGGGAGTGTTAGGACTAGTAAAATAAATGCTTCGATCTAATAAAGGACATGTTTTACAACGTGATCGACCGCAAGGCTGTAGGCCCAAATTTTTGTTCGTACTAAGATAATTTCGATTATTTTTATTAAGTATTGATTTTAAATTAGGAGGTTTTCGAAATGATAAAATTGGTGGTATATCTAATAAACCTTTGGTTGATGGGTCGTTAGCTATAATAGGGAATAAATCTGCTAAAATTGGTCGCAGTTTCTCAGTGCCAGGAAAATAAGTAGTACTTAGAAAGATTTTATTTTGATTTAAATTTGACACCAATTTAGGTTTAGGTGAAAATTTTGTTTCGGAATTTATTATATTTTTATCTAACACAGAGGCAGGATAATTTCTTTCTATTAGTGATTTTTTAAGATTAGAAAGGTACTTATCTAGATTTTCTTTATTATTAATTAAACGGTGTCCGCGAATGGACATTGAATATGGAATTGACTTTTTGGTATGAAACGGATGACAGCTATCGAAATGTAGGTATTGCTCTTTGTTTGTAGGTTTTATATGAATTGCAGTTTTAATGGTGCCTTCGGATAGAGTTAGATCAACGTCTAAGAATGTAATTTGATTTTCTGATATAGTGTATGTAAAATCTAAGGGTCCGAAATTATTTAAATCTGTAAGGAAGTCAGTGAGTGTGTCATGTCCATGTGGCCAAAACAATATAATATCATCAATAAACCTATACCACATTAGTGGTTGTAAATTTTGAGTAAGAAGAAATTTATTTTCTAATAACCCCATGAAAAGATTCGCATAAGAAGGAGCCATTCTTGTTCCCATTGCTGTACCTTTAATTTGGAGATAAAATTCATCCTCAAAAGAAAAAGCATTCTTAGTGAGGACGAATTCAGCCAACTTACAAAGAAAATTTGTAGAAGGAATTTGGGGGCTGGGCCTTTGATTAAGGTAATGGGAAATCGCTTCTAAGCCTAAATCATGGGGAATATTAGTATAAAGAGAGACAGCGTCAATTGTAACAAGTAATAAGTTGTCAGTCTTAGGAATTGTGGTATTTTTTAGAATCTCGATGAAATGGTAACTATCTTTAATGTGTGACTTTAGATTTTTTACAAATGGCTGTAGAAAGTAATCGACAAAAGATGAAATTCTTTCTGTGGGTGAGTTAAAACTAGCTACTATCGGTCTTCCTGGATTATTAGGTTTATGAATTTTTGGCAATAAGTAAAAATTTGGTGTTCTGATAGGGTTAGGAATTAAAGTGTTAACATCTTCATCTGATAATTTTTCAATGGTTTTTTGTTGTTCAATATATTTTTTTATTGTATTAGCAAAATTTTGATTCGGATCACTATATAATTTTTTATAAGAAGTTTCGTCTCTGAGTTGCCTCAAACCTTCAGCTACATAGTCTGTTTTATTAAGGATGACTGTAGTTGAACCTTTATCAGCTGGCAAAATGATGATATTGGTATCTTTGCTTAGATTGTTAAGAGCTGAAAGTTAAAGAGCTTAACAATCTAAGCAAAGATACCAATATCATCATTTTGCCAGCTGATAAAGGTTCAACTACAGTCATCCTTAATAAAACAGACTATGTAGCTGAAGGTTTGAGGCAACTCAGAGACGAAACTTCTTATAAAAAATTATATAGTGATCCGAATCAAAATTTTGCTAATACAATAAAAAAATATATTGAACAACAAAAAACCATTGAAAAATTATCAGATGAAGATGTTAACACTTTAATTCCTAACCCTATCAGAACACCAAATTTTTACTTATTGCCAAAAATTCATAAACCTAATAATCCAGGAAGACCGATAGTAGCTAGTTTTAACTCACCCACAGAAAGAATTTCATCTTTTGTCGATTACTTTCTACAGCCATTTGTAAAAAATCTAAAGTCACACATTAAAGATAGTTACCATTTCATCGAGATTCTAAAAAATACCACAATTCCTAAGACTGACAACTTATTACTTGTTACAATTGACGCTGTCTCTCTTTATACTAATATTCCCCATGATTTAGGCTTAGAAGCGATTTCCCATTACCTTAATCAAAGGCCCAGCCCCCAAATTCCTTCTACAAATTTTCTTTGTAAGTTGGCTGAATTCGTCCTCACTAAGAATGCTTTTTCTTTTGAGGATGAATTTTATCTCCAAATTAAAGGTACAGCAATGGGAACAAGAATGGCTCCTTCTTATGCGAATCTTTTCATGGGGTTATTAGAAAATAAATTTCTTCTTACTCAAAATTTACAACCACTAATGTGGTATAGGTTTATTGATGATATTATATTGTTTTGGCCACATGGACATGACACACTCACTGACTTCCTTACAGATTTAAATAATTTCGGACCCTTAGATTTTACATACACTATATCAGAAAATCAAATTACATTCTTAGACGTTGATCTAACTCTATCCGAAGGCACCATTAAAACTGCAATTCATATAAAACCTACAAACAAAGAGCAATACCTACATTTCGATAGCTGTCATCCGTTTCATACCAAAAAGTCAATTCCATATTCAATGTCCATTCGCGGACACCGTTTAATTAATAATAAAGAAAATCTAGATAAGTACCTTTCTAATCTTAAAAAATCACTAATAGAAAGAAATTATCCTGCCTCTGTGTTAGATAAAAATATAATAAATTCCGAAACAAAATTTTCACCTAAACCTAAATTGGTGTCAAATTTAAATCAAAATAAAATCTTTCTAAGTACTACTTATTTTCCTGGCACTGAGAAACTGCGACCAATTTTAGCAGATTTATTCCCTATTATAGCTAACGACCCATCAACCAAAGGTTTATTAGATATACCACCAATTTTATCATTTCGAAAACCTCCTAATTTAAAATCAATACTTAATAAAAATAATCGAAATTATCTTAGTACGAACAAAAATTTGGGCCTACAGCCTTGCGGTCGATCACGTTGTAAAACATGTCCTTTATTAGATCGAAGCATTTATTTTACTAGTCCTAACACTCCCAACAGTTACAGAGTTCCTTTTAATAGTAGTTGCATTTCAAAAAATATTGTATATCAATTACTTTGCCAGACCTGCAATGCATTTTATATTGGGGAAACAACTACACCTCTTAGCATTAGGTTAAATAATCACAGGGCCAGCGTAGGCAATGAAAGTCAACTTCCAATAGCATTGCATGCTAAGGCACACAATTTAACTTTTGATAATTGTTTTAAAGTAAAAATAATTAAGTGCCTTGGCGATAACGCTAAAGAAAGAGACGTTAAATCTTGGGAGTTGGCTTTTATAAATATTTTAGGCGCTTGCAAGGGTCCCGGTCTGAATAGGCAAAATTAATACAGTAATTATATTTGTTCAGACATATTCATTAAAAGCTTATTAATATTTTTCATTTAAAAATCATTATTAATAATGTTTTTCAAGGTCGGTTATAGTGCATTTATAACGATATTGCAAAATATTATTAACCCATTTCTCTATGTTCAGTTTTTTTTAAATTTAAATTTTGAAAAAATTGTTCTATCAGAAATGTCATAGAGATGAATACGACTAGTGTCGAAATATTCTCAATCATATAATTTCTTCTAAAATAAGTTACTAACATCCATTTCTGTTACAGAAACCATCCTCCTATACTTATTACATCCAAGGGCATACAGTAATTCGGCTGCAATAACTAAGAACATCATAGGTTATCAATTGCGGAAACAGGTGCCGCTGCCCTAAGTATTTAAAGAGGACATTAACTATCGTTTAAATGTTTCTGGTCCACCAGGACCCCAGATAAGTAACTTTTCATGAATCTAATTTTATATATTATTGAAAATAATTATATATATATATATATATATATATATATATATATATATATATATATATATATATATATATATATATATATATATATATATATATATATATATATATATATATATATATATATATATATATATATATATATATATATATATATATATATATATATATATATTTATATATATATATATATATGTATATATATACATATTTTTATATTTGATAAGGTTTTGTAAATAATCCGTGCATAGGATGATGATTCGCAGTAAAATAAAATTAGTAAAAGCTACTTGAACAGCAGCGAAGGAAATCCCAGCTTGGATTGGGAAACGCTTATGTTTGAATGAGATATACTTACGGATGTGCACGACTTTCGATTGTGCATGTTAGTTTATGGGTCCCTTTACCGTCGACGAACTATCACTCATCATCCATATATCTCAAAAATCGAGCTTTTCCTTTTGCAACACAAAATGCCTCCAATTGAGGCGAATTAAAGAGAAAAAACTAAAATAAAACACTTTGATGACATCGGCAAAGGCCGTTTCATAAATGGAGGATGACGTTTCGAAATATTTCAAAATTGCGAACGTTTCCAACATTTAAAATATGACATTATTAGGCTGCGTTAGTTATCAACGAGCCATTAAATCGAAATAAAAATATAAAACCTCCAATGCACAATGAAATGAAAGAAGATACTTCGATCTTAATTTCTGGCAGAGAAGTTTATACTAAAGACTATATAATAATATCAAAATAAGGTAAACTTGTATAAAATTGTATAACATTAGCAAATGTATAAAGAAACATGGTAGAAAAACTGTATAATATTTTTATATTTGATAAGGTTTTGTAAATAATCCGTTCATAGGATGATGATTCGCAGTAAAATAAAATTAGTAAAAGCTACTTGAACAGCAGCGAAGGAAATCCCAGCTTGGATTGGGAAACGCTTATGTTTGAATGAGATATACTTACGGATGTGCACGACTTTCGATTGTGCATGTTAGTTTATGGGTCCCTTTACCGTCGACGAACGATCACTCATCATCCATATATCTCAAAAATCGAGCTTTTCCTTTTGCAACACAAAATGCCTCCATTTGAGGCGAATTAAAGCGAAAAAACTAAAATAAAACACTTTGATCACATCGGCAAAGGCCGTTTCATAAATGGAGGATGACGTTTCGAAATATTTCAAAATTGCGAACGTTTCCAACATTTAAAATATGACATTATTAGGTTGCGTTAGTTATCAACGAGCCATTAAATCGAAATAAAAATATAAAACCTCCAATGCACAATGAAATGAAAGAAGATACTTCGATCTTGATTTCTGGCAGAGAAGTTTATACTAAAGACTATATAATAATATCAAAATAAGGTAAACTTGTATAAAATTGTATAACATTAGCAAATATATAAAGAAAAATGGTAGAAAAACTGTATAATCTTTTTATATTTGATAAGGTTTTGTAAATAATCCGTTCATAGGATGATGATTCGCAGTAAAATAAAATTAGTAAAAGCTACTTGAACAGCAGCGAAGGAAATCCCAGCTTGGATTGGGAAACGCTTATGTTTGAATGAGATATACTTACGGATGTGCACGACTTTCGATTGTGCATGTTAGTTTATGGGTCCCTTTACCGTCGACGAACGATCACTCATCATCCATATATCTCAAAAATCGAGCTTTTCCTTTTGCAACACAAAATGCCTCCAATTGAGGCGAATTAAAGCGAAAAAACTAAAATAAAACACTTTGATCACATCGGCAAAGGCCGTTTCATAAATGGAGGATGACGTTTCGAAATATTTCAAAATTGCGAACGTTTCCAACATTTAAAATATGACATTATTAGGCTGCGTTAGTTATCAACGAGCCATTAAATCGAAATAAAAATATAAAACCTCCAATGCACAATGATATGAAAGAAGATACTTCGATCTTAATTTCTGGCAGAGAAGTTTATACTAAAGACTATATAATAATATCAAAATAAGGTAAACTTGTATAAAATTGTATAACATTAGCAAATGTATAAAGAAACATGGTAGAAAAACTGTATAATATTTTTATATTTGATAAGGTTTTGTAAATAATCCGTTCATAGGACGATGATTCGCAGTAAAATAAAATTAGTAAAAGCTACTTGAACAGCAGCGAAGGAAATCCCAGCTTGGATTGGGAAACGCTTATGTTTGAATGAGATATACTTACGGATGTGCACGACTTTCGATTGTGCATGTTAGTTTATGGGTCCCTTTACCGTCGACGAACGATCACTCATCATCCATATATCTCAAAAATCGAGCTTTTCCTTTTGCAACACAAAATGCCTCCAATTGAGGCGAATTAAAGCGAAAAAACTAAAATAAAACACTTTGATCACATCGGCAAAGGCCGTTTCATAAATGTAGGATGACGTTTCGAAATATTTCAAAATTGCGAACGTTTCCAACATTTAAAATATGACATTATTAGGCTGCGTTAGTTATCAACGAGCCATTAAATCGAAATAAAAATATAAAACCTCCAATGCACAATGAAATGAAAGAAGATACTTCGATCCTAATTTCTGGCAGAGAAGTTTATACTAAAGACTATATTTATAATAATATCAAAATAAGGTAAACTTGTATAAAATTGTATAACATTAGCAAATGTATAAAGAAACATGGTAGAAAAACTGTATAATATTTTTATATTTGATAAGGTTTTGTAAATAATCCGTTCATAGGATGATGATTCGCAGTAAAATAAAATTAGTAAAAGCTACTTGAACAGCAGCGAAGGAAATCCCAGCTTGGATTGGGAAACGCTTATGTTTGAATGAGATATACTTACGGATGTGCACGACTTTCGATTGTGCATGTTAGTTTATGGGTCCCTTTACCGTCGACGAACGATCACTCATCATCCATATATCTCAAAAATCGAGCTTTTCCTTTTGCAACACAAAATGCCTCCAATTGAGGCGAATTAAAGCGAAAAAACTAAAATAAAACACTTTGATCACATCGGCAAAGGCCGTTTCATAAATGGAGGATGACGTTTCGAAATGTCATAGAGATGAATACGACTAGTGTCGAAATATTCTCAGTCATATAATTGAAGGGCTGAAATTCTAAAGGGTCTAAGTGCCAAAAAATCTCAAACCGATATTTTCACGGAAATACAATCAATGTGCCAAGCCCAATGTCGTATAAAAGAGTCTAAGTGTCTAACTCCGCCCCACTACTACACACAAGCTGTTAAAGCAAGGAGCGGGTCTATGTTCCACTATGCGTGTGCATCGGAAAGGCGAGTGTGTGTGCTCTGGCGCAAGCTGCGACCGGTACGCGGCGGCACCGTCTTTTCTATCGTTCAGTGGCAATTAACAAGTTTATGGAGATGGACGTTACGCCGGTGCCTTCGACTTCAGACACACATGTTGCGAAAAATCGGAAAGAGAATGTGAAAATTCAACGGAAGAAGCGTCGTTTGTGCGGGGAGGAGTATATAACATCAAAAAAGATTAAAATTCCAAAGAAAACGCTGAAAGAGGTTAGTATTATTTTTTAATAATCATTATTTAATAACTTACAGTTGCGTAGCATCGTTGGGCAAATATACGCGACGTTTCGTCTGTTAGTAATTAAATAATGTAAGGTGGTTTTCATTCACTGGATAATGTGCTTCTATTTAAAAACTATATTATTATTTCAGGTTGCCTGCAAGTGTAAATTTCATTGTGGGCAAATTTTACACGAGAGGAGAGAAACCCTTATGACGGAATACTATAGAATTGGAGACGCTATTAAGCAAGGAACATATCTTCTCGGGCTCATTCAAATAACTCCAGTTGGAAGAAGGCGACACGGTACATACACCAACGCTGTAGACAGTCGCAGACAAACATCAGTAGCTTATACTCTGCCAGACGGTACTGGGAACCATGTCCAGGTATGCCGTCAGACTTTTCAAGCTGTTTTTGCCATTTCGCATAAGAAAGTCCAGACTTTGGTGGAAAAAAAGAAGCGCGGAGAAGTGATTTTCATAGACAAGCGGGGATCCGGAAACAAGCCCAGAAAATTCACTGCTGAAATTTTCGAGATAGTACTGCATCATATTAAGTCTTTCCCTTCTCAAGAAAGTCACTACAGTCGACATGAAACTCAAAAATATTATTTAAGCCCCGATCTTAATATTCACCGTTTATACCTGGCATTCAAAGAAAAATACCCAGACTCGCCTGTGACCTACAGATATTACTTTACAACCTTCAAAAAGCATTTTCCCTATTTGAAGTTTGGACGCCCACGAACAAATACCTGTTCAAAGTGTGATCTTCTTCATGCTAAACTGAAATGCTCTGAAGGAAGACAAAAAACTCATACTGCTATCGAGCTAGAAAACCATCACCGTAAAGCTGAAAGTGCTCAAAATACAATGAAAGCGGATTCGGTAAAATCCCAATCCCCAACGAGCGATACGTTGACAATGGCTATGGACATGCAACAAGTCATTTTTATACCGACATTGACTCATAGTCAGATGTTTTATAGCAGACAGCTCTCGTGTTACAACCTTTGCGTTCATATTGCTGACAACCAAAAAGCATACATGTGCCTCTGGAATGAATCATATGCCGGAAGAGGAGGTAATGAAGTTGGTTCTTCACTGTTGAAGGTTTTAAATATAATGTCTGCCAATACTTTAAAAAAAAAAATAGTAATTTGGAGCGACAACTGCATAGGCCAGAATAAAAACCGGATGGTGTTATTTATTCTTATTTATTTAGTTGCCAATGGCGTGTTCGATATCATAGATCATAAATACTTGGTCAGTGGCCACTCTTTCATGTCATGTGATCGTGACTTTGCACAGATAGAACAGAGAAAAAAAGTGGTCAAATGCTATGAACCTGCAGATATCGAAAAAATAATACGTGAATCGTGTCACAAAAACCCATTCGAACCTATAACACTGGACCAACATGATTTTAAAGACCTCAATGAACCCTCCACGGAGTTCCTGAATACAACAAAATTGAAAATATCAACTGTGTCATGGATAAGAATCCAGAAAAACCGGCTACCATATGTTGATTTAATGCAATCTTTCAATGATCCTATACCTTGGGACACCATCAACATTTTTAAAAAGGGAAAAATGCCCTCTCAACTGAAGGATATGGTACTTCCAATATTGCCTGCCAAGAATAACATATCAAAAGAAAAACTAATTGACCTAAAACAGATGATGCCGTATATACCTGCTGAACACCAACCATTTTATGATGATTTGATCAATAAAACAGAAGCTTGATAATACACATTTTAAAGGACTGTTGTCATGTCACTTAGACCCTTTTTATTATTATTCAGTTACCTACATAGGACATTTCAGGACTTTGGAACTTTAATACTTTTTCTTTAAATATTTGTTGGTGTGAGAGGTTGGCGGCGGAGTCTCATGACTAAGAATATAATTTTCTTTGTATTTCAATTGAAATAAATAATAATTTCGACAAAATGTTTGTTTTATTCAGTTTTTTTGTTATATCTCGACTTTAACTTTTTGGCACTTAGACCCTTTAGAATTTCAGCCCTTCAATTTCTTCTAAAATAAGTTACTAACATCCATTTCTGTTACAGAAACCATCCTCCTATACTTATTACATCCAAGGGCATACAGTAATTCGGCTGCAATAACTAAGAACATCATAAGTTATCAATTGCGGAAACAGGTGCTGCTGCCCTGAGTATTTAAAGAGGACATTAACTATCGTTTAAATGTTTCTGGTCCACCAGGACCCCAGATAAGTAACTTTTCATGAATCTAATTTTATATATTATTGAAAATAATTTAAAAATATATATATATATATATATATATATATATATATATATATATATATATATATATATATATATATATATATATATATATATATATATATATATATATATATATATATATATATATATATATATATATATATATATATATATATATATATATATATATATATATATATATATATATATATATATATATATATATATATATATATATATATATATATATATATATATATATATAAATATATATATATATATATATATATATATATATATATATATATATATATATATATATATATATATATATATATATATATATATATATATATATATATATATATATATATATATATATATATATATATATATATATATATATATATATATATATATATATATATATATATATATATATATATATATATATATATATATATATATATATATATATATATATATATATATATATATATATATATATATATATATATATATCTATATATTGTTACCCTCCTGATACAACTCTATATACGATAATCATTACCTATTAAACTATTAAAATTTCTTTTAAATAATGTAATTTTATTTTTGTAAAAACTACTTAAAAGAAAATCAAAAGCATCAGTTTGGGGGACAAGGTAAATAAGTAGGATAGAAATCGAATTTACCGCGTGAAATTTGTAGGACCCGACGTTTCGGTGACGTTGCAGCCGCCTTGTCTAGGGTAGACTCTAGACAACGGCGGCTGCAACGTCACCGAAACGTCGGGTCCTACAAATTTCACGCGGTAAATTCGATTTCTATCCTATTTATAATGTCAAACAACCGCGATAGTCTTCGATTTTATAAGATAAATAAGGCTTAACACACAACACAGCCAGATACAGACCGTCTATGTCTAGTTGATTGTGCTGTTTTGCCTTACCTTGGGCATGCTCGCATAAATATAAAGGTTTAATTTTTAATTAGAGTTATCCTTAAAGTGGATGAAACAGTAAGAGCAAATAAGCAACGTTTTTTATTTTTTTAGAAAAAAAACTACTTTTTTCTGATATTTTTTTTTATCAAGCGCTGATCGCGCTGCGCCATCTAGCAATAGGTAAAATATCGCGAATAAACAATATTAGCGATATTTTTCCTTACCTTTTAATACTATTTTTCATATCATCAATTTTTTCAAACGATATATATATTTTTTAAAGTTCTTTTTTGTTTATTAAAAAAAACAAAATTTATATTTGATCGTACTGCTTTACCTGCTGCATGGGTGCCACTAATTGAAAAGTTACTTTGTATAGAACTTTATTTTTCACTTCAACAATCAGACATAAAAAATTGCATGTCCAGTTCTTTTCTTTGTACGTAATTTAATGAAATTAGAAGTAAACAAAGAAGTCATAATAATGAAATTCGAAATAATCTTATTTATTCATGTTTTTTAAAAACTGTCTACTTACTAAATAAAATGTTAGCGTATAAGAATATTGACATTTGGCAACATTTAATGGGTAATTTTCTTTTAGAGTGAATTTTTTTTTGTATAAGTTTTTTTACTGTTTCCTATTTACTGTTTGTATGTTTCCTGAATAAAGAAAAAATACAAAAAAATGACGTTTGTTCCCCGAGCACCGTATATTCTGTTTTCCAGATCGTATTTTGCGAGAGAGGTATAAACTCTTTTAATTCCCTTTGACTGCTCTTCATGCAGCCCATCAAAAGATTAATGGAATTCTCTAAAGTGATTGTCAGGCACAGACTTCCCGACCTGGCGTTAAAGTTAATTACTTTAGCGAAGACGAATATTGCGATTTTGAGATTACATTGTTTAATAAAGGTAATAAATTTAAAAGGGAAAGCGGCGGTTCATTTCAGGATCCTCAAATATTATTAAAGCTAATTGCCGCTGGGATCGTTTTATAATACATATGTTAAATAATTAAGTGAGTGTGGTGGCGTAGAGCGCGGCCATTACTGGTTTTATGTGAAAAAGTTTCCGGTCTACCCTCTAATTCGACGTGTGATAGGAATTGCGCTACGAATGTTGGCAAAGACCAACGGCGGAAACAAAGGAAAAACTTTGCGCGGAACTTTCCGACGGCGCGTTAAATCCTTTAGTAAGGCCGGGATCAACGCGGAGTATGTGTGTGGATTTAACGGGAAATATGACATCGAAGCACAAGTTTTCGTGCGATCGAATCCCACGTATTCAATATGCTCCACAGATTTTGCTTCACATAACCTTCGCGTCTTATTTTCATCTACGATTATTAAAGCTGTTCGTAGCCGCTCGGGCTTATATTTTGCAATACGTTCGGAGCATATTATAGTTTGTATATCGGCCAATCGCATTTAATTTTAGTGCGACGATATGAAGTCGTTAATCTAAAGGATAATAAGCATTTTTGGCCCACTTTTCCAATAGCTATAAATCATTTACCAATAAAAATATCTCTTTAAATAAAATATTTATTACTAGAACGACTGATTTCCATTATGGGCCGTTTCTGAGATATAACTAGAGTTGCCAACTACAACGGGCGAGACCGTCAGCTCAGGAACTTTTAACGATTAGTCGTTCTATCTCCCTGGAGTGAGCGCAGAAGACTTGGACAGAACAGTCCACCGTCAAGCTCCGCCACAAACCCGTAAGAGGCCAACGCCTTAACCGCGAGATAGCCAGGAGTGTTACCCAACGGGCTTACACTGACGCCCTTACTTCCAATTGCGACCAGATTACTCCAGTCTCTCGATTGGTTACGAGTTCGAGGTCGCTTGCGCGGTCCTCTCCCTTACGAAGCGATGAAACGATGTATACCGAATCCATCGCGGACCACGGCATCCTTTGCCCTGCTGTTCACCCAGAATCGGGTAGCCGATGGTCGTTTCAAGAGCAGTCGCCGTAAGGTCCGCAACCACCCCCGATCTATAGGAAACAGTACAGCTTCCAGACTCCCCCGACTGTTAGTCAGAGAGGGAGCTAATGGGCCCATGATGAGGTGGCCACGATGACCCATGTGTTCAGGGTCGGTCACACTCACGGGTCAACACCCATCCGATGGCCTCCACGCATGGGGTGCGAACCTGGGTAGGACACTGGGTCAACCAGTCTCCCCTGAGAATCAAACCTCTGGCGCTCCTGGACGGTCTGCGCACCGAGCAGCGCAAGCCAATCGACTGTGCTCTCCGACTAACAGTCGGGGGAGTCTGTGAACTGTATTGTTTCCTATAGAGCGGGGGTGGTTGTCTACCTTATGGCGACTGCTCTTGAAATGACCATTGGCCATCCGATCCCGGTTCAGAGTCGGGCAAAGGACGCCTTGGTCCGCGATAGATTCGGTACACACCGTTTCACCGCTTCGTAAGGGAGAGGACCGCGCAAGCGACCTCGAACTCGGAACCAATCGAGAGACCGGAGAAATCTGGTCACAATTGGAAGCAAGGGCGCGATGGTCGGCCCGCCAGGTAACACTGGCTATCTAGCGGTAAGGCGTTGGCTTCTTGCGGGTTGTGACGTAGCTGGACGTTAGATTTGTTTCTGTCCAAAGTCTTCTATATTCACTGCAGGGCGACAGAACGAGAAAATCGTTAAAACGTCCTGTGGTGACGGGCTCGCCCGTTGTAGTTGACACCGCAAGTTGTTAGTCAGAGTTCGCAATCGATTGGCTTATGCCGCACGAAGCGCAGACCGTCCAGGAGCGCCAGAAGGTTAATTCCTAGTGGAAACTTACCTTAAGGTCAGAGTCCTACCCAGGCTCGCACTTTATGCGTTAACTCGTGAGTGTGACCAACCCTGAACAGAATGGGTCTTCGTGACCATCTCAGCAAGGGCCCTTAGCTCCCCGTTTCTGAGATACCTATGTATATCCTATATAACCTGATAACCCCTTGAACACCTAACACATCCAGGTATTGTATTTTAAATAACTTTTTAAATGAAAACTGCCGCAGAATACCCGAAACGATAAATTACGTACGCTGTGAGAGTACAAACTATATATTTTAAAGAATGCTCGGATGTGACCGCAGTATATAAGGGGAAATACTGGAATATGATGCTCAAACTCTGTAACGTGTCTCATGATTTCATTGCCGCCCTCTTGAACCATGTAATATACTAAAATCAGCTGTCCAACATGGTGTGCCTAGTTACCGTACATCGTAATATATTATCTTTTATGGATATTCCCTAAAATAAATTAATAGTTTTAAAAAAACACTAAAAACACGCTTTTATAAATATCAATATATAATAGGTTTGTTATAACCTTGAAATCTAATCGTGTTCAAAGTCCATTACGTGACCTTTCTCACAAGTGCAGACACGACTATGATAAGATATACCATCATGGAATGCCAGTTCCTGTCTTCCGGTTTCATTATCAGACCTTGAAATTTAATCGTGATTAAAGTTCATTACAAGACCTTTCTAACAAGTCCAAACACGGCTATGATACGATATTCCATCATGGAATGCCAGTGCCTATCTTCCGGTTTCATCATCAGACCTTGAAACCTAATCGTGGTCAATGTTCATTCCGAGACTTTTCTAACAAGTCGAAACACAGCTATTATACGATGTTCTATCATGCAGTTCCAGTTCCTATTTTCCGACTCCATCATCAGATCAGTTCGACAGTACCATATTATTGTATTGTCATCAGAACTACATCCAGCAGCCAATTTTCATGACGCTACGATCCTTGGCAAATGGTTAAATTAGTTACCTTAGATTTCATTACATAGTTAGTTACATACAGGTCGACCTAATAAAAGCGTGTTAATAATACATTTTAAATAAATAATTAGCATTGGGGCAATTAGCCAAATTTAAAAGGATTCCGAACTAAAAAATTCCGAAACGACTCATAAATGATTTAAGTTGTAGTAGTCATCACTATTCTGGATAAAGAGATCTTTCCAATGGTAAATTCGATATAGTTGTGGAGCTAGCGTCAAAAAGTGCAAAAGTTTTGTGAAAGCTGATACTTTCAGATCAGAAAGTATTTTGACCATAGAATTCCGGGGTAAAGTCAGCAGGCCAGATTCCGGGACACCTTCCGTTGGCGTACTAGGAAAGGTGTGATTTTAATTAGTACCCAAAAAGTTTTTTGGAAAAGCTGAAAAATCAGTAGACTGTGGATGCAATATAGAGTCTAAACAAACGGTCAGACTGCTAAAAATAGAATGCGTGGCGTTAGCATTTATTTATTATATTTATTTAAGAATTAATTACAATAAAACATTGATTAGCTTACAAAAATAACAGGAACCGAATGGCAAAACCTTAACCTTTTGCTTTTTGTTTCTGTCACCCAACTGGTACTAGCTCACTCTAGGGTGGACAGGACTCTAATATTACAATCATGTTTGCTTGATTGCTTGATTGCTTCTAAATGTACAAGTTTTAGTAAAAAGCTAATAATGCTAAATTGCCCTAAAATGTGGTCTTCAAAATAAAACAAAAATAAAAATATAATAATACCAAAATATTAAAAGATAATATAATAAAAAAAATGCAATTCCAGTATATAATCACTTCCATTCCTTTATATTCCTTTCCATTGTATAATATTTCATACATGTCTAAGGCCTCTGCTAATAAGCTGGTACGTATTTGTCTTTAACTATTACGCATCGGTCAGTTGTGCCGCGCACTTTTTATCACTGCCTCTTGTACTATTATTGTTATTGTAGATGTGGGCCCAGCGTCCATACATTTTTGGCCATTGCTTTTTATCATGGTTTTATGATGACTATTTTCAACGTTGAAAATGAAATGCTTACAAATGTCATAATTACATAGAATTGAGTTTTTAAAAATTTTAAATTTTATATATATATTTTAGTAAATAATCATAAATAAGATGTAACGGACCTTAAGTCCACTACATACGATCAACAAATGCATCGATTTCCAGTGAAATCCACTGACACAATTCAGCTATTATTTTGACTCGTGCAGCTATGAATCAACACGATGAAACAATACTTTTAATCCGAATATTTCAAATTGCATCATTAAACGGCCTATAAAAACCGGCAAAAAAGCAACCAAACTAACATTCCCCGAGTGATCACCTTCCCCCAAGGTTGCGACGGCATATCCGGTACCCCTCTACGAGGTCGCTCAACGGATCCGGCTCCTTGGTTTCCTTTCCTCATTCTCCCTGAGTCTCGAAGCATCAGTCTGTAATCCCACAGACTCGAGCCGTGCCCAGTACAAGATACTAGGAGCACACATACAATCCTCATCCACTTTCCTACATAACCTCCTTCGCGCAACCCTCGCGTCTCGATAAAGTAATCCGGGCACTCGTTAATTCGGCAATAGTTATAACTGGCAATACTCAATCGATTCAATCAATAAATACCTTCTGCTTCTTCAAAACCGCCTTTAAATACGGAAATAACCCGTAAGTTGGCACCACCACCTCACATCGAATAATTTGGAGTCTTGTGAGGCGTGGTCCCTCACAAAGATTTAAAAAATGAATATTTTAGAAACTTATGAGAAATGAAAGACGTAATGACTCACCATACACCAGTAGGTTATTCCATTCCAGCAGTAGGATAGAGTACATCTCGACATCGCGTCGAGTGAGGGTCGCCAGCGCTGCGCCGTATTGGCGCACTCTAATAATAATTGCTGTACATGGCCAGCTCCCATGGGAAATTTACCGACCGGAGTGAAGCGATTCTGGTTGAATTCATGCCAGGCTTATTTATAAGTGAACTGTAGATGGAAATATGTATTTTATCGGAGGAAACCTCATCCTGCCTGAGACTTTCTCAAGATTTACTACCAAATCTATACTAATATTATAAATAGGTAAAGTTTGTGACGTTGTAGACAGTAATCTCTAGATCTACTGAACCGATTTTGAAAATTCTTTTACCAATAGAAAGCCACGTTATTTGTGAGTGTCATAGGCTATATATTAATCCAAAAAATTAAAAGACTTTTTAAAGTCCAAAAAAAGAAAAACTAGCCTGTACAATCGAATAAATATAATAATCAGTGAAGTGTAGGTAGACATTTGTCAATGGTTTTTTAATGTTTTGTTCAAATAACTTTGTTAGTTTGTAACGAACAATGTATTTTCTTGTGTTCATTATCATTAAAATAGAATTTTAAACGAAACTGTATCATTCATTTTTTTTATTATATTTTTTGTATTCCCAAACTAGCAGAAATTTGAGGTGTATGTCGACTTTTGTTGCTCACTGTATATATATATATATACTTACTTTATTGTTACTCGCCACTAGATTATCTTTATTGTAACTCGCCACCAGATGGCGCTGCAGCGCATCAACTTATATGCCGTTCAACCGATCACCATAAAATTGGTATAAATAGTTATTTGAGAACGGATATATCACAGGCAACGCTGGGTAATCCCGCTTGTTTTAAATAGGATTGCAGTTATTATTGAATATTTCAATTTCACTGAATATTTTCATATTTATTTACTATTTAATGTGGTACAGACATCAAAGCATATAAATATATTCAATGAAATGTCTTTAGAAATAAATCGAAACTTCAGTACAGTCTTCTCTAGCAATGCGGGCTCGAGTGAAAGTTTTGAAAGGGTATCGAATTTTGGACAATAGACTGAAACAGATAAAAGCGACCTAAATTAACAAGTGACTGTTTTAGGCATTTATATTGAGTTTATGACTGTACGTGTGTGTGTGTGTGTCTGTGTCTGTATGATATACAGGGTGTGTTTTAACTAACCGGCATCCTTAAAAGGGGCAAATCAGTACGATCAGCTTAGCAACTTTAATAAAATATATTAGGAAAAAAAATTTTTTTTTATTTTTTTTTTTTTTATTTGAAATACTGAAGAATTTGGCTGTTAAATACAAGTTTGACAAGCCTTTTAGCGCGCTGCCCCATTTATTTGTAGGTAAGATATAGCTAATAAACAATATTAGCTATATTTTGCCTACCGCTAGATGGCGCATCGTAATCAGCGCTTTTTATACTATGTTCAAAAAAAAGATTTCCTAAAAAAAAATTAAAAGTAAAAAATTTCTCTTTAATATTTATTTTTTTTAATTTCCTCATTTTATAACAGATGTTGCTTACTTGCTCATACTGAAACACCCCCTTTAAGGATGCCTGGGATTTAAAACTCCTCCTGTATAGACCCAAAAGGCACCAGTATATGAAGGGGTTTTGCTGCAAAAATACTGTTTTAGATAAATTAAATATCGAAGATGCTTTTTCATCGATCATCGAACCAAATGCTTCTGGATTACATCTATCCAAACAATAAATTCTGTAAATTATTATAAAAATTATTATTAATATTAGATTTATCAAAAATATTGACATTTAATATTGGCATAACGGTAGATGAGAAGCTATGTTGGGAAAATCAGATTGCAAATTTGAGTTCGAGAATTAGAAAGCTGGTTTATGTATTTCTTCGGTTGCGCAACATTCTGTCCAAAACAACCATAAGAATGGTATACATGGCCTTGTGTCAGAGTATTTTGTCCTACGGAGTCGCGGCATGGGGCGCTACTACTAATGATAATCTGGATAGATTGACAAAAGCGCAGAAATTATTATTGAGAGTAATTCACAGGAAAAACCGGCGTCATCCATCTGCCTTGTTATTTTCCCAATCCCATGTGCTATCAGCTAAACAGTTATTCATTAAGCAAGCGCTTCTTGCATTCTACAAATCTAGAGATGACCACGCCCGAACTCAAAACAATCTGAACACAAGAATGTCCGCGAGTATCAATTATATAATTCCGTCAGTCAGGACAACATTTGCCCAGAGACATATATTCTACAAAACCCCAAAATTATATAATTACCTTAGTGAAGACATGAAAAATTATCCTAACATAAAAATATTTAAAGCAAACCTTAATAGATGGCTACTTAACAAGGGATATGTAAAATCTGATCAACTTCTTTGCAACGCACGACAATTTATTTAGTATCAATTATCTATTTTTCTTAATTAAATTTTATTAAATTACAACTATAAATATATATATTTATTACATAGCTATATTTTTTTAAAAAATTGGTATATTTATGTGTATATACAAGTGGTGGGTCCAAATAATTTATTTAAAAAAAAAACACTTCATTTCTTAAAATTGCATAAAAATATGCACATCTAGAGACGGGCCAAATTATCGCCTAGTTAGATGTGCTATTGGCAGTAAAGGTCATGTAAGATGTGTTAAACCTCCCTATATTAATTATTTAATAATTTATATAATTATTATAAGATTACATGACCTATGAATGAACTGTATACCTAATCCTATGTACCTAAATAAATAAATAAAATAAATATATTTTTATATGTCTACTATATGCTTAAATTCATAATTGAACGAACCAAAATGTAAGCGAGAATAGGCAATCTCACAATACACGCAGAGGTTGTAATGTTGTCCTGTCTAAAGTACTCCTTACGCAAAGTCAAATATCCATTGAATTATTAACCACTCTCTCACACAAGGCAGATGAAAACAAAGGCGTTGGAAGGTTTGTTAAACGAATGCTTCAGTCGACACATGCTTTGTGTAAACTGGGTGTTTTCTTAAGCATGGCAATTCTTTTAAATGTAAATATTAATCGATAGTTTTCGGAAACTTCATTTATTATTATAATTATTTTATACTAGCTGACCCATGCCCACTTCGTTGGGCGGTAAATCTTTTTACTTGTGATGAAATTATGAGTGTGGTTCGGTTAGTACTGAGTGCTATGATTTCCTGACTCCCAAAAGAAGGGTTATATTTTTACTGTATATGTATGTATTTATTTACATGCCAATTTGACTATATCACCGTTATTTGTGAGTATCTTCTTGTGAGTGTCTTATTTGTAAGTGTCTTATCTCTTTAACCATTTATGCAGTAGGGGAAGGGAAATTATATGTAGTAAAAGGGAAAAGTCCGACTAACACGAGAAAGTCTTTTCATTTTTCGCATTAATGTATAACCTATGACACTCACAAATTACGTGGCTTTCTATTGGTAAAAGAATTTTCAAAACCGGTTTAGTAGATACAGAGAATGCTTCCTACAACCTCTCAAACTTTACCTCTTTATAATATTAGTATAGATAGATTACGACACGGTCGCGGTTCCATACCTATGTCGTATTATTTCTTTAACTATTTATGCAGTAAAAGGGATAATATAAAAGTTATACATTTGCTGTCGCTAACTTTTTTGTAGGCATTATCAAGCTCTACAACTTTTCTCTAGAACGTAATCATATATCTCTCATCGTTAAGGCAGCGTTAGTTAGAAAAGTTTTCGTTCGACCGTTTTTACTCCAACTTGCTTTGCAAATCCGATTATCACTAAAAAGTCTTTTAATTTTTCGGATTAATATATAGCCTATGACACTCACGTGGCTTTCTAATGGCAAAAGAATTTTCAAAATCGGTTTAGTAGATCCAGAGATTACTTCCTACAACCTCATAAACTTTACCTCTTTATAATATTAGTATAGATTAGTTTATGAATTTAACAGCAACGTAAAATATGAAGATCATACCTGACCATGTATAGGTATACGTTGTTTTTTTCTTTGATATGATATTTTTTTATTGTATAAGAGAATATATTTGTGTACTTTATTATTACTTTATTTGACTCAAAACAATTTTTGATCATAATTTATTATATATGTATACCCGTACATGGAAAGAATGTGTGTTTTATTTTTTCAATTTATCTACCGTGTAAAGCCAACTTTATTCAACGCTTTGTTATCTCTGTAACTTAGTAGCTACCTAATTTATCATAATATTAACTTTGATGTCCACCGTTTTAGGTAGATACATTCTACCAGAAATTCTGTTTTAATGATGTTTATATTTGTTACGTACTTAGTCTAAACTTTATAGCTTGGCAACCCTTCGGGCACAGTCGAACGCGACCATACGGGTGAACAGAGGACTGGAGCCGAACGCCGCCACACACGTCAAACTGTCCGTCAAATCGACCGGAGCGGGTAGTCGATATCGCCGCTGCCGTTTTTCCTGTCTTTATATTTATACTTCGCTCACGTGCACATTAAAATATATTAAACTATTGATAAATTGTGCAACCACTAGAACAACGGGTTTTATACGGAATTGTGTAATCCTCACCAGCGAGAATTAGAGGTTGTCCAAGTAGGTACACAGCACCTCAACAAAATATTGTTAAAATCAAGGAAATATGGACGGTAAATTGTATTAAACTATCAATAAATTGTGAAACCACTGGAACAAGGCGTTATATCCTGCAATCCCTACCAGCGAGAATTAGAGGTTGTACTTGGACAACCTCTGCACAGCACCTCAACACAATATTGTTAAAATCAAGGAAATATGCACGTTGTCCAAGTACAACCTCACTGTTTTGTCCAAGTCTTCTTCACTCACCTCATGGGAGACAGAACGATACATTTCGTTAAAACTTTCTGAGGTGACGGGTTCGCCCGTTGTAGTTGACAACTCTAGTTGTGGTAACCTATGTTTAACTTCACACTTATCAGAATAGACCCTGAAGTACGCACCGCTCATTGTCACTGAGTGTCAATAAATTGCGAGTTTTAATTAATTTATTTATTTAGTTATATTTCATATTACATATTTGTACTCAAATTAAACTAGGAATACACACTTAACACAGGAATTTTAAATTAAAATAAAGCGACAAATTGATTCATCTTTATCCCATGCAACCCGAGACATGTCATTTATCTAACTAGGCTTACACCTGTCCCTAGATGTGCGATTCACGACCTATTTTAGGTGGTTAGCCGACATACTAAAATTGAAGTTTATTATATTTTTATGTACAGATTTTTTTTAAATATACGCAATTATTTACTACCTAAACAAATTAAATAACGCGATATTTTAAATGAATTAAACTACATCAGTTATTTTCAGTCAATCAGCCTAGTCAATTCAGTCAGTTATTTTCAGTTTTTTTTTCCGTTCCAGAATGCCCCAACTCCAATAGATATATATTAATTTTTGTTTTTAAAGTATCAAAATTTTATAATATTTTTTGTCTACTTTATTGTACATTCGAGGTGCAATGTACCAAGTTTGCCTTTGTGCTATTGTCATTCCTTAGTCATTCCTGTATTTATGAGATGATACGTATAATGATAAATTCACAGGGCTTGACATTTATAGTAGTAACAAAATTAGCTTCAAATCGGCAGTACGAACCGCCCTTGAAGCAGCAGCGACAACTGCCAGTAATTATTGTTTTTTAATATGTATGTATAAATATAATATAACTTATATATGTATTCCCATTTACTTATTTTGAATTTATGTTGTATAAGTATGATTTATATGTTTGCGGTTAACTCTACAACTTTTGCGGTCATTTGACATTTTTTGGTTGGTGGGGATGAGTCCTTGCCACGTGGACTAGGACGATGAGTTCTCCCGGCAAAGTCACATTTTCGGAAAAGTTACATTGCCCATCTACAAATGCATCGGGAGGACTGTCGTTTATTTCCGCGCGTTATAGATCTGTTTTCTATCAACTAATACATATTTACGGATATATTGTATTTTTTGTTTCATAATTTAGTTTGTATATATTTTTCAAATAATTTCGATCGGCGTAAGTTATAATCGGTATAAGAACGTGATTTTTTTAAAGAATTATGTATCTAATTATAGGTTCATGCTGTTACCTAAATAAATAAAAGAAAATAAATCAGCAGCTGTTTAACAAATAGTAGCCGTATAAAATGTACATGCGATTCGCTAGACAGTTACTCTGAACTATATCTGAAAAGGTTTTATTTAATAACGACTCAATAGAGTGGAAGTAGGCGACTTGCACGGATTCTACACAAGTATTCAGTATTCAGTATTCAGTATTCAGTATTCAATTTATTTATTCAGAATATACAATAAAAGCATGAATTATGAATTAAAGCTAATTATCGCATATTAGAATTCGTCAGTTTAAATGTAGATATAAAACGATTAAAGCATAAATATTAATTCGACAATAGCGTTGACTAAAGTCGGCTTTACACGGCAAACAAATAAAATAAAAAAAAAAAAAAATAAAATAAAAAATTAAAAAAAAAGTAGGAAAAACGTGCCAGTTCTGCAAAATGCAAAATTCGAGGATACTTAGGAACGAATGGGTTGCCTATAGTAAGTTGTGCTCCTAAATTGTAGCGTTTTAGAGTGCATGATTTGATAGCCTTTGTTTCCTAGCTCGATTTTACCCTGTACATATATGGTCTAGAATCCGCACATTTAACCTACTGCAGTATTAAATTGGGCTCACTAACCCAAAATGGCTAGCCGTAAATTTTGCAGCGTTGCTTATTTTGTCAACAGGCGCGTTCTCAATGTAGGGCTGGCACGCGGCGAATTTTCCACAAAGTTATAATGACAAGCGACCGTGTAAGTGCGCGAAGGAAAGTCCGCCATCGCTGAATTGACTTTATTTGAGTTTCATAATGGAACGAGCGCCTCGACGCACTTTTGCGCAAACTTTACGCCAAAGGAACGCTGAAACAAAACCTAAGGGGAAAGTCGACAAAAAGGTAGGATTTCGGGAGCTCCGGCTGAAGATTTAAGCGGGACATATGGTATTTTAATCAAAAATAAAAATATTTTACTGCGTTTCGCTTAATTGACATATATGAAGAATAGAGATAATAGACAAAATTTTACCAAAAATGAAACCGACTCCAACTTTCTTTATTAGTGCAACAGCCATGTAATGGTGATACTTAAGAACGGGCTTTCATAAATGAATGCGTATACAAAATTTGTGTCTGTGCTGTTGACCGTTGAGGAGCTCCCTTGTTGGTAGCCAACCCTGGGTGCAGCAGTCATGCCATGGTGAAACGTAGAACGAGCTGTCCTAATTGAATGCATATACACAATTTCGTGTCTGTGCTGTTGAGCATTGATGAGTCCCCTTGTCGGTAATCAAACCTGGGAGCAGCAGCAGTTATTGCAAAGCGTAGAACGGACTATTATAACTTAATGAGTATACAAAATTTCGTCTCTGTGCTATTGACCGTTGAGGAGCCCCTCGTCGGGAGCCAATCGAGGGTGTAGAGTCAGGTCATGCTTACCATATAAAAATGCATTGTCATCGGAATTAAACCAACAAGTACATTTTCAACTTCATATAATATCATTTGAGGAATTCTCTCAATTCCTTATGGATCTCATTATCAGAACAGGATTTTTTAAAAATTGGTGCCAAACTGAAAGTATATCATTTCAAATAAAAAATCAATTTTTCAAATTGGAAGACACGAGATTGAGGTGCTCATCTCCGTCTTCTCCATTAAACAACTAATATTCAACTCGACAACTAAATCTTACTTTTTTATCTGTTGCTACTAGTATTATTATTATCTTTTTATTCTGTATTATTTATTGACTAGCTACTTGACTATTTTAACTACTACTTCTTATTACTAGCTTTTTATTTTATTTTTATTTTGTAAGGTATTACCCTATATTTTTTCTCTATTTACTGATTATCTTTGCAATTATAATTTTATTGTATTTTATTATTATTATTATTTTAATAATATTTTAACTGGACATATTTTGATTTCATTATTACTTTTTTATTTTTTAACATGATTATGAATTAGGTATTAGATATCATTAAAATACCTCTTGAAATGGATACTATGTATTATTAGAGTTATTAGTTTTTTTTTTTACTGTTTCTTTTTCGCAGTAGTAGTACTTTAATAAGTGTGCGCACAATATAAAACGTACAAGTGCCCTAGTCGAGTCTACCTTGGTACGGGCTTCGGCCTAGTTAGGCAGACTTTGTGAGTAATGTTTTTGGAAAATTACTAATGAAAATAAATATATTCTTTATTATTATTATAAATCGGTTCATAAATGCAGAGTTCTTAGTTAATATACATTTATAAAAAAAGTTCAATTGAATTGATAATCTCGTTCTTTTTTAAGTCAGTTGAAAAGGTTGGTAATCAGTCGACAGTTGTAAACTTCGTGAGAGTTCACGCGATCCCTTGCAATTCTCAGAGGTGACTTCACTCAGAAAATGCTTTTAGAGAGATTAAAGCGACGCGCAGCAAAGTTACCCGTGTCCGTTATTATCGCATAAAAGAAGTGACGTGAGAAACACGCTGATAAATCGCAGTTTCTCTAACTTATTCAATCTTTAGCTTTGGCGTTTCTGGAAAATGTATTTCACAAAAATAAATGGGAGTTACTGATCACTTTTTTAGTTCTTGTTCCGCGATTCGGTTCGGTTTATAACCACGCGGGCGATAATTTAGCGGCGGTTTTACGATGAGCAAACTGGAGAAGTAGCGTCGTGAAATTGCGCGAGCGAGCCGCCTCTGCATTAGCATTTTACTGCCCCCGACGTCGGTCCGAGCGATGCAAAGTATTGCAAAAGCCAACAACGTAACGGCGAATTGCTTCTTTCACAATCCCCCAAGCGGCCGTTTCAGTCAATATTTGCATGACTTGGGTACACGCTGTAGCGCTTTTATAACAGATGCATACAATGTCGTCTGAATTCTCAGCAGAATGCGCCGTTCTAGAATGCCCTTTGCATATTTTTAACTCGATTTTACTGGTTACACACAGGGAATACATTGAGAATGTGAACTGTGTTTTTTTCCTAACTGCAGCCAGATTTTACTGATATAAAAATATTGGAAACATTCGTTGTCCAATTTTCTCTTCTCTTCATAGTATAGAAATGCGGTGGAAGCGGGTGCAGGAAAATCGCGGTTCGCAAGGCAACGCAAACACAGTTCCATACGTGGCGAAATATATATCGAGACTTCCCCCTTCACACACCAGTAAAATAAGTGTGAATTAACATTCGAAATATTGAAAGAAGTGTTTGAAATGGCGGTAGCTAAAGTAAGCTGTTCAATCATTTCAGCAAGAGTCATGTCCACTTGTCTTTCTGATCATGAAGGTATTTTTATTACCATTGAAAACAAGTGTAAAAAAGAAAAGTATTATAAAATCACCCGAAACTTCTCAAAACCTTGCAAAGATTTATTTCTCAGTAACCTTATCAAAGAAGACTGGACTAATCTTCTGAACTTAGACAACGAAAATAACAGCGAAGAAAAATTCAATATCTTCCTAACCAAATTTAAATTACATTTTAATAATTGCTTTCCGGAAAAGATTACTAAAATCATAAACACGCGTAGAAATAAATCTTGGCTAACGAAGGGCATCAAAGTATCCTCTAAAAATTGGCGTTCACTTCGTCTTATCCATAAATTTAAACATAGTAGCGGCATCGCTGCTTATATAAATGCTTACGGGAAATTATACAAACGAGTGATACGGAACGCCAAGAAAAGCCACATTATAAAGGAAATCATGAGAGAGAAAAACAATTCTAAGGCGTTATGGAAAATAGTTAATCAGCAAATGGGTAAATATAAAACAAATGCATCCAACATAATTCTCAACAATAATGATGACATTATTACAAACCAACTCGACGTGGCAAATGCATTCAATCATTTTTTCTCTAAGACAATTCAACTGTCCCAACAGGCAGCAGCATCGAGCACGTCAACGGGACATATTCCTCATAGCCACCATAACTTTTTTATGCGCCCAACGAACGCCGTAGAGATTACGAACATAGTAGATTACGAACATAGTAGATATAAGATATTAAACAAAATGTACTATATTGTAATATAATGCAAAAGAATAATACTATAATATATTTAGATCGTTATATTTATATATTTGTGTATGTATGTATATGTATGTGTGTATGTGTATATGTATCTATATGAGTACCTACGTCAGTTAGGCTTCTCCACCTAAGTCAGAAAGTAAGTCGTATGCCCAGATACAGGCTATATTTGGCCTAGTTGGGTATACGCTGAGCATGGTCATGTGAATGTGGGCCGTTGTTTCTTCGCACCATTACTTGTTATGACCATTTTTATG
Organism: Micropterix aruncella; assembly: GCA_944548615.1. Lineage (NCBI taxonomy): Eukaryota > Metazoa > Arthropoda > Insecta > Lepidoptera > Micropterigidae > Micropterix > Micropterix aruncella. Next base: position 28,028,283 of record OX155970.1, read on the forward strand.
CGTTTTATAAATATGTTTGATACAAAAATAAAAATAAATAAATAAAGTAAGATCAATGAAGAACAAAAAGTCAACAGGGGTAGATAGCATAGATATTTCCACCATAAAACTTGCTCTCCCAGTAATAGCAGGGCAATTAGCCCATATCTTTAATATCTCCCTCAGAGATGGGGTTTTCCCTGAAGAGTTTAAAACCGCAAAGATAATACCTCTACATAAAAAAGATGCGAAAACTGATATAGAAAATTACAGGCCAATTGCTTTACTTCCTGTTATGTCCAAGATATTAGAGAAAATAGTTAATATTAGACTTATAAAATACCTGGAAGAAAAACATATCCTATCAGATGCCCAATTCGGGTTCCGAAAAAATAAAAGCACTATGGATGCACTGAAAAATATGGTAACTACATTGTATAAAAACACGGACAGAAAACTGTATTCAGGAACTGTTTTCTGCGACCTGTCGAAGGCTTTCGACATGGTTAACCACGAGCGTTTATTATACAAGCTCGAAAGATACGGAATCCGAGGAAACGGCCTGAAATGGTTTCAAAGTTACCTCTATAACAGACGACAATTAGTGCAACTCACTGAAAATGAGGGAGGCGTAATTAGGCCAGTATTTTCTGATGAGTGTATAGTTAGATCTGGGGTACCACAAGGGAGTATACTAGGACCAACTCTTTTTATAATCTATGTGAACGATCTTCCATCAGCGGTCACTAATTCTGAGGTCATTCTATTCGCTGACGACACCAGCATAAGTTATGCCGACCAGGATTTAGATCGAGTAATTGACACATTGAATAAAGAGCTAGTGCAACTAAACGACTGGTTGGAGTGCAATAACCTTGCTCTAAATGCCTCAAAGACTGTTTCAATGATACATTCTGGTTCCAAAAAGACTTCTCCGAATATTCCGGCACTAAAAATTGGGGTGCACAAGGTAAGCAATGTTGATACGCACAAATTCCTGGGTGTCGTAATAGACGATAAGTTAAGGTGGACCCCGCATGCCCAAATATTGAGTGACAAGCTTTCTAGAGCATGCTTTTTACTGCGTCAGATGTGCAAAATTATCAGTAAAACAGACGCCAGATGCATATATTTCGCCCACTTTGAGTCGCACCTACGTTACGGCATCTCATTCTGGGCTCAGTGCACCATGGAATTTAGGCAGCATATTTTCTCCCTGCAGAAACGCGCAATAAGAATTCTAAATAACATGGACAGCTTTCAATCGTGTCGTGGATCATTCAGGAATCAAAATATACTCACCCTGCCATCACTATATTTATTTGAGTGCATCAAACTAGTAGCTAAAGACATATCTAAATTTAAGAAACCTGTAGAAGTACATAATCACTTGACTAGGTCGAGGAACAATCTACTATTACCTCGTCCGAACCTAGAAATTTTACGCAGAGACCCTAACTACGTGGGAATGTCCTTTTTTAATAAACTGCCACAAAACCTAAAAGACCTAATATGTAGGGAAAAGAAAATATTAGTTTTCTATTCGGAAGTCAGAAAGCTACTAATTTACAAGGAATTATATGACGTAAATGAATTTTAAATATATTTTAATTTTAATAATCTTTAATAATCGTTTTAATGACAAATATGAATTTTAATAATTAATAATAATGAATTACAATAATAATCTTCTAGACTATAAATACCACTTGTTCAAGTATGCGTATATAATCTAGCAAACATGACGTCCATCTATTTTTTTATCTACAAATTGAACTCTGTCTCTATCGTTATTAATTTATATCTGTATATGACGTGTATAATTTACAAAGTGAACTTTAGAACTAAACGGAAATGAAATCACGATGGAATTAAATTGTAAATAATATTAAATGTACCTAACACCTAGTTTTAGTTTCGACAATCTGTAAAGATTTTTTGAAATAAATGAATTGAATTGAATTGAATTGAATAAAAAAAAATACAGTAACAAGTTGCTCATGAAATTAAAAGTGAGTGCCAAGAAATTGTCACTCACATCCTGACGTAGGCTATGATATTTGCTATATTGGATACGTAATAATATATTCATTTACTTGAATAATAATATTTATAGTACCGTGCGAATTAATTTCAATTTCAAATTTTGATTTCAAATTATGAGTAGATTCAATATAAAAAAGTATTAACCTAAATAGGCTGCCGCCTGTTCCAAGGTAGATAATTTATTTTAATTATATTGAGAAATATGTAATATTATTTATATATAAATAAACAAAATTATATTAGAAATATCTTAATTATCCAATTAAAAATAACATAAGAAAATGTCATCAAAATTGTCAATAAGCTATTACTTAATTTTAAAACACAACAAAAATTAAAACCTACATTTGTATTAATAATATACAAAATAAATTCACAAAAATAAAATTATACTTAGAAATCCTAAATTTATATTCCTACATATACTGTTATGTTTTTATTATAAAGATTGAATTATCTAATAAGGTGTTCAATATCTGCATTTGTACAATTTAAGAGGTAGGCACTCAAACTATTTTTAAATGTATATGAAAGTTTAATGTCTTTAATGTTTAGTGGTAGGTAATTATAACGGGCTCTCTAGACGATCAAGCATGCTTGTCAAGCATCGCGTCGCGGGCTGGGAGGGGATCGTAATCCGAAGGAATTATGCAAATATACTTTTTTTAATATTTACTAAAAATGCCTAATTTTGTAGTTTTGTACCAGGGAGTCACGTCATTTATTAATCAATTACGTCTAATTAACTGGACGCGATGCTTGTCAAGCATGCTTGATCGTCTAGAGAGCCCCTAAAATTTGGGGGCAAGATAAGAGAAACTAAATTGGCCAAAAGTGAATTTGTTTGTTTCGATCTTCTTGTCACACGAGATTGCTGGCTTTTTTTTATTCTCCTATTTCGCTCTGGAATTTAGTAAGAGTTACTAGCACACACATTTTTCTCACACTCATCACTTTGTACTCTCGGAAAAGGTCATCGGAAGAATATGTTTGGAGATTTTTATTGGTCACCCTCAGTATAACCTTATGCGCTTTGTAAATGGTGGCCAGCAGCGTTTTTGCCGCACAGCTCTAGGTTACGATCGATGCCATATCGAATAATCGACTCGCAGGCAGCAAAGTAGACACCTCTTAGCGTATTAAAATCTAAGATGTTCTGCAAATTCCTGAAGTAATACACAAGTTTTATCAGTCTTGCCGCAACATTCGTTAAATGATCCTCCCAGCGCAGTCTGTTGTCTACGTACTTAATGGAGGACACCCTGTCGACATTCATATCGGCAATCTTGTGTTCTGATGCATGAGTGAAGCTTTATAGTTGAAATTGATTGGTCAGTGAGTGTCTTGCTAAAGGTCATAAAATTGAAACAAGCAATAAATTTAAATGTTTGTTTCTGGCAAATCTCTGAGGTATTTTTAATCCTGGCAATGTTTTTCAACCTGTCAGTCATTCGAGCACATATACAATGTCAAAAAACGTATTCTAGGTTATGTTGGTGTATTTTCAGTCGCCGAATAATTTGAGTGACTTTTCAAGCATTGATTTTATAAAATAAAATAAATAATTGAATTTTATTTATTCAGTTATTTAATCTGACCCGCCTAGATACGCGACAGTATAGTCCTAGTTAGGTGGGCACTGAGCATTTGCTTCATTTGCGTGGTAAATTTTCCGAGTTACTTATAACATTGATAACAATGAGGCTAAATGTACAAACATCATATTATAAATAAATTATTTAAAAAAAATAAAGGTAAAAAACATTTAAAAAAATACATTTCTCTTGAACTTTTGGCACGATTGAGTTTCTATGGAACTAAAATCAGAAATAACTTCATTTGAATATGACAGAGCAAAGAGACCTGTCAACTACAACGGGCGAACTCGTCACCTCAGGAAGTTTTAACGATTGGTCGTTCTATCTCCCGTGAAGTGAACGCAGAAGATTTAGTACAAAGCAGTCCACCGTTAAGCTCCGCCATATGCCCGTAAGAGGCCAACATCTTATCCGCGAGATAACCAGGTATGTTACCCAGTGGGCTTACACTCACGCCTTCTGTTCCAGTTGCGACCAGATTACTCCGGTCCTCTCCCTTACAAAGCGGTGAAACTGTGTAAACCGAATCTATCGCGGACCACGGCATCCTTTGCCCGGCTGTTCACCCGGGATCGGGTAGCTGACGGTCGTTTCAAGAGCAGTCACCGTAAGGTCAGCAATCTCCCCCGCTCTATAGAAAACAGTACTGCTTCCAGACTCCCCCTATACCGTTAATCAGAATGCACAATCGATTGTCTTACGCCGCACAGTGCGTAGACCGTCCAGGAGCGCCAGAAGATTGACGCCTAGGGGAAACTAGCCCCAAGGCCAGAGTCCTACCGGGAGGCCGCCGAATGGGTGTTGACCCGTGAGCGTGACGAATCCTGAAAAATGGGTCCTTGTGGCCAACTCAGCAAGGGCCCATTAGCTCCCAACATGACATAGCAGTACGTCAGAGCGGAATGTGAAATGAGCGGTTGTCACTTTGCTGCATTAAAACTACCTACTGAAAATAAAGCAGCTAAATCTAACGCCTCACGAAATGTGTTCAAACTTATTCGGGCGTTTATAAGTTCTACGGATAATTTTAGTGTGAGAAAATCGACGATAGTTTATTTCATATGTCTCGTTCGGTGAACTAAGTTCCTATATTAGTTTACGAAGGAACGCAATCGGGCCCAATATATATGTAGGGAAATTATCCCAACCACATATTGTCGATAATTAATTCCTAGAATCGAGCAATGAAATCTTGTTTTATGAAATCTGATGCGAAGCCGCCAAATTCCCTACTAATTATTTGGTTTGCCTCAAGCAATTTCCAAATAAGGACTTGTCTAGAATGCGAAGAGGCCTATTTTGATACGTCAAAGTAATTGCCCCTTCCAGTTACAAAGAGATTTTATGGATGAGATGTCAGGCGCAGAGTTTTGAGTAGCGTTTAGTTTTATCATTAGTATGTTATCCTTTAAGATATCGCTATCACGAGGAAGAGGAAATTAGGGAACGAAATAACAAAAAGGGCTCGAAACGACCACGATCCTATACATCCCTGAGAGGGTAATGCGCCTCAACCTGATTTCCTTCCGAATCCATTAAAAATACATCAGTCACGTTCAATCGTCTTTATAGTTTTTTCCCCGGCTTATTCTTCGAATCCCGTAAAGCATGTCACTTTGGACCCACGGGATTTCGTTCTCTCTTTTCGCACTCTCCTTCGCCGCCTTCTCTTCAAAACTACTCTCACTTTAGATTTAGGAGAGAGGAAAATCTTGTTTTAAAATAGACACGTTCCGTTTCTTTTATAGTGGACGATATTCGAACACAAAGAAACGTCACGCTTCGAAAATAGAAATATAGGGCGGTTGGCCATTATAATTCAGATTGTGGGAACCGAGGCACAGAGGTAGCTCCCGGATATCCGGCCCAACGGCGGTAACCTTTTGGGACCACAGCCGATACAACACGATACAAATTGATACTGTAAAGTTAGCAAGTACCTATGTTATTTCATAATATTTTATGTATCAATGAAGACTTCAATTAGTTGACATTTTGATATTAATAATCATCCCAGACTGCATGTGATGAATATTTATTTTAGATGCGTATTTAACCCGTCCTATGGCGGGGTAAAATTTCTGCCCGGGATAGTTTTGCGCATAACTTTTAAACTACTATACTGATCATGATAACTGCACTACTATACTGCACTACTATACTGATCATGAGATCAAAGAATAACTGCAAAATGATCACATTGAAATTTGAAATATTATAACGTTACAACATTATCTCGTAAAACAATTAAGATAATAATGAATAAATATTACAGTTAGCACAGCGCGGAAAGCGTCTAACCAAAAATGGTTAGCTCACATAGGAAGGGTTAAAGCAAATCAGCAAATCAGTCTACTTTAGCTTTCATTATGTAAGTTTACTAACAAACCCGATATCCTTTTCAACGTTTCTTTTTCTGGGCATACTAACCGAAAATTGACCATTTCTGTTGACTTTGCCTCGAGAGAATGAGGCTCTTGTTGTGCGGGCGCCAGACACTGTCTCTCTATCTGAAGTATATTGATGATAATGTAGAAACCCTTGAAAAAATTAAACACTCTACAGCAAGTCTTTGCAAAAATACTTTCGCTTTTGGTTGTTACCCATACCCAGATCTATTAATAGCCCACCGCGCTCTGCCTCTTTTGCTTAAATATATATGCAATTAACTATTTAATATAAGTGATATTAATTGTTTCTGCGTATTCACAAATCACATCTTATCCCTACTTTAATTTTATTTTATTAAAATTTTATAAGGATCACGCGCTTACAAATCAAGGCTAAAATAAATAAATCCAATAAAGCCATCGCCAAACAGAACGCGTATTTAGCGCGTCAGAGCGCTACAGCGTAAATCCTGACGCCGCGTTATAGCGCCGAGTTGTACTGTGACGGTACATATTCAAAGTTCAAAGTTTATTTATTTAAAAAAAAAACACGGCGAGGGTATAGAACTTACAATTAATAAATACATTTATTTAAGTATTCATTTTTTAAACCTATCATATATCTGGCAAAAATAAAATTAAATCACGTTAGATATCTGAAAGTCAATACACTATACAAAATCAACCATTACATTGTCTAAATATTAAAAAGAGCATTAAGAAATATCAAAAATAGAAATACCAAATCCAAAAAAAAGAGTATAAATCTATAAACAAAAAATGAAAAATAATAGAAAAGCAAATCCATTGATTGATCTCGCAAATAAATAAATCAATAATAATATTAATAATCAAGGAGTCTAATTTGGAAAGAATCAAATAATAATCAGAGTAAAAATATAAAAATGCTATTACATATACTGTCAAACAGAGCGCGGGCGCTGGGTGGGCGCTAGCGGTACGCGGCGCTCTGACATCGCGTTAAAACGCTTTGACGCCGGGCGTTGTATTTGTTTACAAATTTCTTGAATGCGTCCGACGTACGCGTGAAAATACAAGCATTATGACTAAAAAACTGATAGAATATGTTCGGAGACACCCCTGCCTATATAATACGAATGATAATTCATATAAAAACATGGCGATAAAATCAAAATTATAGGAGGAAATTGGAAAAGAAATTATTATGATTGGTAAGTAATCTATCAGTCTGTTTATTGATTATTAAAATAACTTACAAATTTTTCACGAATTTCATGTAATTCTTCGAATAAATCTTGCGACATAGGAAAGTATATAATGTTATGTGTCTAAATAAAATAAAATATAAAGATGTCTTTGATGGCTGCTATGTGTAACGATAAAAGTGTATTTATTTGTAGAGGCGCCAGCTACACATGCGAGAAATAGATGATAGACCACATAAACAAATGCAAAGGGCCTCCCTCCGCCTGGGAAGTTACCTTTGTGCGTGGGAGTGGAGCGACGCCAAGGATACCACGGTAGCTCAGTCGTGCTCAGGGGTGGTTAAAATCCTGTATTGACGTCGTCCTAAAGTCGAGAGCATTCAAATTGAATGGACGGTCAAGTACCCTAGTTATGTTTTATTATAAAATGAATTTCGATATATCTTGTGAGAGGACTAAAAGAAGAAGAAGAAACGATATCAAGTTTAGTGCGCTGCGGCGACGAGATCGAATATTATGATTTACTAAAATATAAAATAATATAAATATAAAATAAAATATAAAGATGTCTTTGATGGCTGCTATGTGTAACGATAAAAGTGTATTTATTTGTAGAGGCGCCAGCTACACATGCGAGAAATAGATGATAGACCACATAAACAAATGCAAAGGGCCTCCCTCCGCCTGGGAAGTTACCTTTGTGCGTGGGAGTGGAGCGACGCCAAGGATACCACGGTAGCTCAGTCGTGCTCAGGGGTGGTTAAAATCCTGTATTGACGTCGTCCTAAAGTCGAGAGCATTCAAATTGAATGGACGGTCAAGTACCCTAGTTATGTTTTATTATAAAATGAATTTCGATATATCTTGTGAGAGGACTAAAAGAAGAAGAAGAAACGATATCAAGTTTAGTGCGCTGCGGCGACGAGATCGAATATTATGATTTACTCACCGCGCCCTCTATCGGTGTACCGACGAGGTACTGCGCCGGCGCGCGTCGATCGCGCCCGCTTGGAGCGCTCGGCCCCGGTCCCGGTCCGCGCTCTTACATAAATCAATGGCTAAATCGTCTAATGTATTTATTGGAAATAATTGCTAGATAATTATATTTTAAAAAAAAGAGAAAATACTATTTGAATCTAGGTACGCTCTAAACCAGCAGATGCTGCTATAATTAAATAATGTACTGCGGTTCTTTTCTCCGCTAAATGATAAAATTAAAATGTATAATTTCAAAGTTCCTTTTATAAAATTATTCTTTATTTATTCCTTGCCCTGAAACATTACCCTGTCCAGTGTTAGTCGGGTACCTACGAGATTGTAGCTCGCTCTGACCCGGCGGTATTTTTAGGTACCGTCTCGATTTCTTTAATTCGCTAAATAATGATTAATTAACCAAAATGAAAGGTTTATTTGACATAGTAACATATTTTATTTTAATTATAATAAATGAAAGCTAGGCCATAGCATATGGCGAATCCGAGTACATAGTTTGAATTAACAAATTTCTAAAATTAAATTCGTGGAGAACTGAACGTTACGGCCTTTCAATTTTCAGGGCTTAATTCGGCGAAGTGGGATTTTGGACAGGTACTTTGGGTTCTGGAATAGAGAAGGGAGACACTGCTACCCGCGGGAGTTAATGGAAGGTTGCTTCTAGATTTTTTAGCGCCTGCTCCCCGGATGCGATTTTAAAATTTAAATTATATTTTCGAAATCGACCTTTAGATGAAAGTAGAAAAATTAGTTGAGGCGAGGAGACGGAAGGCGATGCTCAGACACCGGGAATTATGACTGACCCGACGTACTACCTACTTCTATTTTGACGCACTCAAATTACTAAATTTTGATTTTACTTGACTCTAATTATTCACCAACGAAGATATGGCAACGGTAATTTACAGGGGACTTGGCTTTTAAAACAATCTTATTAATTTAAACTATTATTTTTGAAATCTGATTTTATGGGGAGAAGCTAATGGTTACAGATAGTAGACTTGCCTGTATGAAGGTATGAAATCCGATGAGGGCCTGCCCGATGCGCTGAACTGAGTTTAATTATAGATTTTAGATATTCACAGAATTTAATTCTAGACTGTGTTGGCTGGTGTGCAAATGAATAATTAAATGGGCGGTAGCCGGCCCGCTCCGCCAACGGCGGAGCGGCCGGTCTCTTCTCGACCGTCTTGCTCGGTCGTTGCCAGCCAAAAAAAAAACTGAAGATTTCTCTTCTCTATATAAAAATATTCTACCTTACTCGATTTAAAATTAATTAGGGACGTGCGCGACTTGTCGCCTATATACGGTAAGATGTTCGATGTATCGCGTCTACTGCGCGATGACAACTTTAATTGATTTGATTATTTAGACTATTTAAATTAAAGTTTGTTTACAATAAAACTAGGCCCTAACATTGCCGGATAGAGACCTAATCACCGCCCCCGGTGATCCACATAAGCAAATAATGTTAAAAATATAATGCTACGAGGTGTTGTACACTAACCCCTACATGCTACGATGCGTAGCCGCTAATATAATAAATATTGGTAACAGTAAAAAATAAGAATAAGTACATAATGGTAATGAAAAAATTTTGCCCTGTTTGCAAGGGTTGATACGAATCATGATATTTTGAAAATAATAAAAAAAAAAAAAAAGAAAAAAAAAAACTCCTAAACGAGAGAAAATGATTTTTGTCAGACTATTTTTTGAACCCAAAAAGTGCATAAGCTTTTCTTTGACTGCAGTATATGACGCTTACTCATATCAGGATTGGAGTTAAGAAAGTCAGGAACTGAAAATAGGGAAAGAATTCAGCCGTGAAAGATGTCGCCTGTCCGTAACAGGGTTAACATGATTGACGGGTTGATCTTCTCCTGGGGCGTAGCGCGTGGCGTATCGTCTGGTTGCTGCGTCGCTCTCTCGGTGGGGTCGCTGCTTGGAGATCGACGTATGCGCGTCGTAGGGCCTTGGGTAAGGCCACAGCGTGTCTCGTGGTGGTCGATTGATGAGCCATACCTTGGAATTGCGGAAAAAATAGGCGAGCATTAGTAGGTTGCCTAGTTTTCTGATGTTGTGTCGTGATGATCTTAATCGAGGCAACTCGAAGAACATAATAAGTGGGCTGCTGCTTGGCAAATTGCGTCACTTTGCTTGTTTAAAAAAGTCCGGTGGAAAATTTTTGCAGAGCTTCTACTTGGGACAAAATCGTGGTGCTACACTAGCTGTTTCAAGTCTGTGTGCACGGAAGAAATTCAGATTTTTACACGTTGCTTGTTTGAAAAGTCCGGTGCGTTGTGGCTAGCGGGTGTAATAAGGAAGGTGATTTTCGTGCCTAAATACCCTGTCCATTCCAGAGAACACTACTTCACTTCACTGGGTACACACTACGCTGATGCTAAAATGGCACTTAAAGCGTCCTTATTTGCATGTTGATGGTAATAGTATATGTGGAGGTTACTTGCGGTCTGGTTTGTGTGACTTCGCATCCTGGTCCACCTGGTTTAGTGATAATGTTCCTATTGATAGGGAACGCTCCTGCGGTCCTCGCCTATCGGATGTCGTCTATCGTGAATGCCGTCCTGGTTGTCATATAGAGATAGGAAAATGTATCTTTACCTCTAGACTGGAGTAGGTATCCTGGCTTCGGATGTCCATACTGGTTGGCTGGCAGAATTATGGTCCGTGGATTTATGGGCTAGTTTATTCGGTCAGCATTGCCTTCATTACGGTATTTTGCAGCTTGGCTCGACGTTTGAGGTTTTGCTTCCCGCTTTGCCGAATGTCACTGGACACGTCTGGTTGGTTAAGTCCAATTTTCCAAATATTGTCTGGAACGTGAAAAGTCATGCGGCATCATCTCGTTCAATTATCTAGCTCAGTTTTCTACTGGAATACTAGGATAGGTGGTGAGAGAAGGAGAGGCTCTAGTATATGTAACCATTTGTGTGTTATCATATCTTCGCTTTACAATTCAGTTCGAAACTTTGTTTTTATTCTTTAAGAAAATAAATGTATTTTCCGACTTCTTAAATTTCCTATGTGATTGGGGTCAAAAACTGGTGTTTATGTTCTGTCTGTATGCTACATTTTAAGCGGGATAAGAAAGATTGGTACATAACAAAAAAAACTTAAATTATTATAAATTACAAGTATTGTGAGACGCGTAGGTACACAATGTGGTATATTATTAATCCAACAAGGCATTTTAAAATCTATTCAACATATGATATTATTTTTTTAAATTAGGAATATGCAGCTAAACTGTGCTGCCTAACGTGTATACTTACATATTATAATGTAGTAATAAAACAAAAAACAAGAAAATTATTATAAACAGTGGCAGTGCTCATATTGTGCAGCCTTATACATGAAATTCCATGATTGAAAAACAAACAAAAAGAAACAAATAAATTAGAAATGTTGCTACTTTTTGTAGCTACTTTCTTTGAAAAAATTAGAAGAAATAAAGGGGAAGGAAAACAAACTAAACTCTTTTTTATCTCGGTCTACAAGCATCCATTCCGGCGGGTTATATATTTGATTATATTCAGGCTTTATTAAATGAACGGGTATAACTGATTAATCCAATGGGAAACAGAAAAATTAATTGTTTATTAAAATGGTGAAAGGGGTGTAATAGGTATAGGAGAGCAGGTGCTAAATGTTTCCGGATAATTTATATAAACAAAAGAAATATGAAGGGTTCCGGATTTAAAAAAAATTATAATATATTTTAATTTTAAGTTTTGAAATTATGAAATGCATTTGCAAGAATGGTACTTCGGGTAGCGGTGTTTCCTTTTGATTTTGTGCCCTGTTAATTACTGATTGTTTGATATAGTGTTTTAATATTTGTTTATTTTTTGTATTTATGGTGTGTTTTATAGTGAAACCGGCCTTAACTAACGAAAGCAAGACTACCAATAGATGTCTGCTAATACGTTTTTTAAGAAAAAAATAATAATAATAATAATATATTTCGCAACAATGTGCAGTGTGTAGAAGCGTTCGAGCTTATTTTATCAAATAATTGTTAATATAATGTGAAAGGCGAGGTGAAAATTGTAGGCCGGCTCTTTAATTTTGTATTGACCATTTTGACGACTTATCTGAAGTATACAGAAGCGAATTACGTAATTTTAATTTGCGTAAAATTCTGGTCGTATCGGTATTCAAGTTTATAATTTTAAAAAAATATTGTATATTCGTGTTTTTTTTAAAAAAGAATTGAGCGTGTGTGTTTATTGTTGTTTGTGGACGGGGTAGAACGGCAGTGTGGTTTTCTTTACACGAATAACCGGTTCTAGATGTTTATAGACCTCGCGGTCTTTCACTCGTGATGGTATGAAGTTAAATTTTAGAGTTCCTCTATGCGTTGTTCCGCAGGCAACTCCCTAACTTCTAGGATTTTTGAGGTCCTTAGTATGTGATGTTTCTATTGCATATAAATTTGTGAGATGTAATTTTGTAGTCGTAGTGATAAATAATAATATTCAGTATGTTAACATAAATTTTATTCTTTCGCGAGCCTTGCACTCTCCTTACTTACATCGCTTTCAAGCTCTTCCTGTCATACTTTCCTTCCATTCCAAAATTGTCTGTTTCGTACCTATCTTACTATTTGTGACTGTGTGAAAATGCTTTCATGATATGTTTATGATAATATTTTACAATATTTATATCCAATTAAGATCAATATTTTGATATTTTGATGAGTATTTATGGACAAACTAAACTGAGCTGATTATTTATTAAAAAATAACGTTGCGGGAAATCAATGGGGGTTTTTTATCTTACAATGAAGAAATTATGGTATGGAAAATTCCATATCTTGGCAAAAAGCCAAGACCGAACAAAGAGCTTTCTGTAGCTTATGACTAATCTACAACGGTTTTTGAAGGGGTTCCTAGTCGCTACTTAGTACTAACGATCTACTTGCCGCGTGATTGTATGTCAAAAAAAAAAAAAATAATTGATAGAAAAATATAGAAGTATTTTTACAACAGAGCTGAGCATGTAGATTTTAATTCGACGATGACAGTTGATGCATTGAATACCCGGAACATAATAGTTCCTTGCGCTTTTTCACCTTAATGGTAGGATGAACACTAAACCCAGTAAATATATAATTAAAAAAATCCAGAGCTTGTCCGGCGGTGTTTCTCTCGCAAGCGAACGGTTAAGCACCGAACCGTTTTAAAATCGCATATTTGCGTATAAATATAATTAAGGTAGAGAAATATCTTTGTTCTTTGATTTTTGCCGCAACGGCCCATGCAAAGGGAAATGTATTTATTTGTGTTTAAATTGTGTGTAAAAAATGCGCTCGATTTTATCTCTATATTATGATTTATCATACCTACTGCCGTGTATGTTGGTCGGTCGGATCTATTTATAAATAATCGCTTAACGCAGGTGTTGTGTAAGTGTGTTTGATTGCATTGACTCGAAATATTGTTTGTTTTTAAATTTGGGAATGAAAATACATTAATGATATTTATTATATTCTTAAGAATTTGGGGCTAAATTTGCCCACATGGTGAGGTACCGAATCCGGCGGCCTTCTTGCCGGATGAGAGTACCTTTCAAAAAAAAAATTTTATATTTTATAAAAATTTTTTTTTTGTATAAACTATTTGTACTTGTGTTCGATTTTTTGTTCTGTAGGTACTTTAGACCGTGTGTTCTGTTGTGTAATGTGTTTTGTGTGTGTGAATTTAGCTTATCTGTTGCGCTTTGTTTTGGATTTTGTATCTTGATAAAGTGCGTTAGGTTGTATACAATTTGTTGTTTATTTTGTTTGTCTTATTTCAAAGGGAATTATAGTTTTGAATCTTTGTTTTTTCTGTTGAATAGCTTATTTTATGCCTTATAGACGCAATAGTTAATACCTTTTTGTGTACCTTGTGCGATTTATACCCGGAATCCGCAGTTTCACGATGGAAACCGTGATGACGCGTTCGACTTCACTTCGGCGACGCCACGCTAGACCACATGTTGTTATAGGGTATCAGTTACTCGCAATGTCCTTAATATGGAAAAGACCCCGCGGTTTTCCGTTCTCGTCGGCTAACTCGTACGCGACTGGGGACTTTTTCGCAATGACTTTGCACTTTATGTACCTAGGGCTGAGTTTGCTACAAAAAAAATCTGCTTTCTTGACAATGTATGGTTTTTGGCCCATACCCAATCTCCTGTTTTAAATTAAACGTGTTTCCTTTATTATTATTTTTTACATATTTGTAAACAGCGGATGATGAAGTGTGTAAGGAAGTTAATCGTATTTATTTAAACGTGAAAGTGTTGATCCTAGTGTGTAGATGTAGATGAGTGTGTACTTGGTGTAATATTGTATTAGTGTATTATGAATTTATTAAGTTAAAGTCCCATATGCAATAAGGCAAAAGGGAAAGAAAATGAAAAAAAATAATTGATGAAGTTAAATGAAAACAAAAAAATAAAATAAAAATGAAAAAAATTAATTTAATAAAAAAAAAATGTAACACCCTGTAGGCTTGTGAATGTTTGCTAAGTATTTATTATAAGTGGAATAGTAGTATTAATTGCGGATATTTTTCTGCATAAATATCTTAAGGTTCGTTTGTTGTAACTGTATAACTAGATATGTGTCAAACGTGTCGTCGAAGAAGCAAAATCCCCATGCAATCGATGCCGACTCCGAAATCAAATCCCCAAGATACCTTGGTTACTGCTTACGCTTGTGGCTGAAAGGCTATTGTACATGTAGTATATTATTTTTAAACATTTAAAATGTAAAGCACTTTATAAGGCTTGAAAAAAAATATTGTGTTAGTTTTGTAACAACCTGTAAAATAAATTGGCAGTAGGTACGTTGTGTAGAGAAAACAATAAAAGAAAAAATTAAAATAATAAAAAGAAAAACTTTTGGGCGGGTTGGGTGGGAAATTTTATGGTGTCCTATATGTCGGACGATATATGAGAGAAAAAAAAATAAAATATAAAATTGTATATAATGTAATGATAACGGTAAATTAAAAAAAAAAATAATCTTGAAAAAAAATCTATATAAATTAAAAGAAAAAATATTTAACGGCCCCAGTTGGGCCCAAATTTGTTATGTGTCTAAATAAAATAAAATATAAAGATGTCTTTGATGGCTGCTATGTGTAACGATAAAAGTGTATTTATTTGTAGAGGCGCCAGCTACACATGCGAGAAATAGATGATAGACCACATAAACAAATGCAAAGGGCCTCCCTCCGCCTGGGAAGTTACCTTTGTGCGTGGGAGTGGAGCGACGCCAAGGATACCACGGTAGCTCAGTCGTGCTCAGGGGTGGTTAAAATCCTGTATTGACGTCGTCCTAAAGTCGAGAGCATTCAAATTGAATGGACGGTCAAGTACCCTAGTTATGTTTTATTATAAAATGAATTTCGATATATCTTGTGAGAGGACTAAAAGAAGAAGAAGAAACGATATCAAGTTTAGTGCGCTGCGGCGACGAGATCGAATATTATGATTTACTCACCGCGCCCTCTATCGGTGTACCGACGAGGTACTGCGCCGGCGCGCGTCGATCGCGCCCGCTTGGAGCGCTCGGCCCCGGTCCCGGTCCGCGCTCTTACATAAATCAATGGCTAAATCGTCTAATGTATTTATTGGAAATAATTGCTAGATAATTATATTTTAAAAAAAAGAGAAAATACTATTTGAATCTAGGTACGCTCTAAACCAGCAGATGCTGCTATAATTAAATAATGTACTGCGGTTCTTTTCTCCGCTAAATGATAAAATTAAAATGTATAATTTCAAAGTTCCTTTTATAAAATTATTCTTTATTTATTCCTTGCCCTGAAACATTACCCTGTCCAGTGTTAGTCGGGTACCTACGAGATTGTAGCTCGCTCTGACCCGGCGGTATTTTTAGGTACCGTCTCGATTTCTTTAATTCGCTAAATAATGATTAATTAACCAAAATGAAAGGTTTATTTGACATAGTAACATATTTTATTTTAATTATAATAAATGAAAGCTAGGCCATAGCATATGGCGAATCCGAGTACATAGTTTGAATTAACAAATTTCTAAAATTAAATTCGTGGAGAACTGAACGTTACGGCCTTTCAATTTTCAGGGCTTAATTCGGCGAAGTGGGATTTTGGACAGGTACTTTGGGTTCTGGAATAGAGAAGGGAGACACTGCTACCCGCGGGAGTTAATGGAAGGTTGCTTCTAGATTTTTTAGCGCCTGCTCCCCGGATGCGATTTTAAAATTTAAATTATATTTTCGAAATCGACCTTTAGATGAAAGTAGAAAAATTAGTTGAGGCGAGGAGACGGAAGGCGATGCTCAGACACCGGGAATTATGACTGACCCGACGTACTACCTACTTCTATTTTGACGCACTCAAATTACTAAATTTTGATTTTACTTGACTCTAATTATTCACCAACGAAGATATGGCAACGGTAATTTACAGGGGACTTGGCTTTTAAAACAATCTTATTAATTTAAACTATTATTTTTGAAATCTGATTTTATGGGGAGAAGCTAATGGTTACAGATAGTAGACTTGCCTGTATGAAGGTATGAAATCCGATGAGGGCCTGCCCGATGCGCTGAACTGAGTTTAATTATAGATTTTAGATATTCACAGAATTTAATTCTAGACTGTGTTGGCTGGTGTGCAAATGAATAATTAAATGGGCGGTAGCCGGCCCGCTCCGCCAACGGCGGAGCGGCCGGTCTCTTCTCGACCGTCTTGCTCGGTCGTTGCCAGCCAAAAAAAAAACTGAAGATTTCTCTTCTCTATATAAAAATATTCTACCTTACTCGATTTAAAATTAATTAGGGACGTGCGCGACTTGTCGCCTATATACGGTAAGATGTTCGATGTATCGCGTCTACTGCGCGATGACAACTTTAATTGATTTGATTATTTAGACTATTTAAATTAAAGTTTGTTTACAATAAAACTAGGCCCTAACAATAAAAAAAACGATCTTCATGTGATGAAAGCTTCCGATACAAACAGGGATATTCTCATAATTCTTTTCTCCGTTTATTAATGTCGTGTACCCATACTCATTTTATCTGCGATCATGATAAAGCAAACAAAAGTAATAATTCTCCCTTTTCTGAATCACTTGACATATCATCAACAAAGAAACTTTCCAAAGACTGTTATCGATCTGCGGTACGCTCTGTGTGCGTCAATATCTAGTCGATTTCAGTGTGACATCGAAAGTTCGCGACGTTAAAACGCGACGCTAGTTACGCTTAACGCAGTGCTAGGTAAGCGTTCTGTTTGGAGAGCCCTTTAGGGCATTAACGATTTTGACAAGATCGAATTTTCTTAGTTGTTTTGAATTTCTCTCTTATCTTAATTTAAAATTCTTTCTATTATTGACTACTACCTATATAATTGTAAATTTTTATTCTGACTATTGGCGATTAATTAATATTTTTACTACTAATTTGTTACTATTTGTATTTTTTTATTTATTCTTATTACTGTCAAAATAATAATTTATAATATTTTTAGATAATTCTGATTCATTATTAGTAATGTTGTCCAGTATGATAATTTTGTGAAATTATCGTCGATTTTGGATTGAAAAATTTTGATTTTGTATTTTTGCCTAGAAAGTCTGCATTCAAAGTTTATTTTTCAAAGTAATATGCCTTATAATATAGATACACCTACTCGTATATGTATTCCGCCAGTATTTTTTGTTAATTTTGAGTATACAAAATATAGAAACTGTTATCTTATTTTATAGATTATTATAAAATAAAAATAACATAAAATATATCCATAGCGCTTTATTGAAATATACATGCCGACTCTTTTAAGTTTTATATCATTTATCATGAAATATTCGTTTATTTGTCTCATTGTTTATTTAAAACTCACGTAGTATAAACTCACTCAATTGATGAACATATTTATAATGTAAAATCGAAGACTATCGCGGTTGTTTGAGATTATAAATAGGATAGAAAACGAATATACCGCGTGAAATTTGTAGGACCCGACGTTTCGGTGACGTTGCAGCCGCCGTTCTACCCTAGACAACGGCGGCTGCAACGTCACCGAAACGTCGGGTCCTACAAATTTCACGCGGTAAATTCGTTTTCTATCCTATTTATAATATTTATAATGGTTTTAAAATATTTAACGACAGCTATCAATTTTGCAAACTTTGTGTTTCACTCTCCCTAATTTTGAGCACATTCGATGTATCGATTCGCCGCTGGTTGGGTTGTGTCGCGAATGCGGGCGTTAGATTTAGATACCGATAGTTGAGCCGAATATCGCTTTGTCATTAGCGGCGTGAAACGGACAATGGCGAGCGGGGAGAACAATACGCCTCCGACAATTCGGGGGCCTCACTTCGCATTATTCCCAAATCACAACACAATATGTTGAGTGCGGGTTCCTACACGCCATAACACCCACCCAATCCATATGTATGTAATCCGGTTATTTGACCTACAAACGAAGAGAATAAATACGTATAACCGAATGGTTATAGCTTATTTCGATTATATATATGTGTATCTAAATTTTACGTTAATTTATAGTTTAAAAACAATTTTATAGGAAAAGTTTTACCCCTATTATTGCGATAAATTCATTCGCAAAACACTCATTATGAACCCCTGTAAATCGTCAATCACTTGAGGTTCATTACAGTTTTTTGAATATGAAGTTATTTGCCTACCTAAAATAGCCTGAAATAGCCTAAAATAAAACTTGACAATAATATTTATTTATTTATATCCATTTCGACCTCACAATTCGTTAGGAACGACGTAGCATATCAAACCTTACCTAAAGCAGTTATTCAATTCAACAAAGAATTAAGAATGAATTACAAACCTCGCTCATTTTACTGATTATACTTTGGGACGTATGGATCGGCGTATTCAGGTGGACGCGATATATACTGACTTCTCAAAGGCCTTTGATCGTGTCAATCATGTTGAGCTAATAGCTACGTTTTCAAGCGAAGGCAGGCCGTTGTCGTTGGTGGATTTAGATCTAGTTTCTTTGGCATTGAGTCTGGTGTTCCACAGGGATCCCATTTAGGGCCTTTGCTTTTTAATGTTTATATTAACGACATCGGTACTTGCTTTAATCACTGCGACTAACTCCTTTACGCAGATGATTTGAAAATCTTCATGGGAGTGAAGAACCATGGCGACTGTCAACTGATCCAGGAAGATCTGAATCGTTTCACTCGTTTTTGTGAACAGCGTAAACTTTCTTTAAATGTAGCTAAGTGCCATAAAATCTCATTTTCGCGAAATGTCAATATTATTAACTTTAAATATACAATTGGCAATGATGAAATTCTGGAAGTAGATCGAGTGCGTGATCTAGGAGTCATCTTAGATCGCAAGCTTTTAATGGATAAGCATATTGATTCAGTCGTCAACAGGGCTTACAGCACCCTCGGTTTTATTATGAGAGTGTGTAGACCTCTTAAAAACACTCATTCTTTGACAACGGTTTATGTTGCATACGTACGCAGCCTGCTTGAATTTGCTTCTAATATTTGGTCTCCACAGTATGCTACATACAAGCTGAGGATTGAGCGTATTCAAAAACGATTTATACGTCATCTAAATTACCGCTTATTTTCCAACGGCTTGTCGTACGCTGAAGGTCTGCAACGCTACGGTTTAGAGACATTAGAGGACCGGCGAGTAGTATCAGATATGTCGTTTCTACATAAAATTGTTCATACTGGGTTGGACAGTTCATACCTCATGAGTAGGGTGAGCATACGAGCGCCTTCCCGACTCGCACGTGCTCACTCAACTTTTTACGTACCAAGGTTCAAAACCTAACTATGGTTCCAATTCGTTATTGCCGCCCGTTATGAATGCATACAATGTATGCTTTAACGATATTGACATATTTAACCATCAGAATAGTCGATCCTTTGTTAAGGAGGTACGTGAAAAGCTGATTATCTGATCGGATTGAATTAGCATGCACGAGCACTCACAAGCACATTCGCACTACAGATACACACACCCACACACCCTTACATACCCGCACACACACATACAAACACACACATACACACACTCACACATACACGCTCTCCATCACACAAACACACACTAACATCCATACACTCGCACCTAGCGATTTTAACTGTTACTTTTAAATTCTTTTTGGTTTTATTTATTTTGTATTGTTTAGCATATTTTGTAATCCTTATATAGCAAATAATTTAAAACATCATTGGCTTTGTTACTGCTATATATATATATTATGCTTATACGTATTTTTTTATGCTGTATGTTTTTAAGAAAAATAAAATAAAATAAATATACAATATCAAACAACCGCGATACGGTTATTTGATATTATAAATAGGATAGAAACGAATTTACCGCGTGAAATTTGTTGTACCGGGAGAGTGAAACACAGAGTTTGCAAAATTGATAGCTGTCGTTAAATATTTAAAAACCATTGTAAATACACTATGTTTATCAATTAATGCTACGTGAGTTTTAAATAAACAACTAGACATTTTTTTCGGTACAACAAATTTGTAGTACCCGACGTTTCGGTGACGTTGCAGCCGCCGTTGTCTAGGGTAGACTGAATTTCGAAATTCGCGCGCTTCGAGCCCGCCCCCGCACCACCGTTATAACCTACGCAGTGGCGGCAGCGGTACGCGGCCCACCCGCGGAACAACGGATTGACAGCTCTTTCAGTCTACCCTAGACAACAGCGGCTGCAACGTCACCGAAACATCGGGTGCCACAAATTTCACGCGGTAAATTCGTTTCTATCCTATTTATAAAAATTAATTCAATTCATTTCAATTTTTATTGACAAAACACATAGTAATAATATTTTAAAAATTTATACAGATTTACAAGAAATAAAACCGGTTACGGATTTCAATAAAATTACAAAATGAATGTGTATCTAATACTTTTAATAACTTGGTAAGGACGATGTTATTTTTAAAGTATTACAAAATGTTGCTATGCGCATACATGTTGCTTTTAAACAGATACACCCAGATAGATCTATAGAAACGAATTTCGTATGAATGCAAGGCGACGACCACCAATACGGCTAAAGATCGCTATCGCGTATGTAAAATATAATCTACGGTTTAAATATTTAGTTAATTATTTATATAATATAAATCTACGGTTTAAATATTTATTAAATTATATAATATTTTTTTTGACACAACCATAGCGCTCCAATAAGACTCAGAGGTGAGCTCGCCTTACCACAGGAGTGACTAGATAGGTAGGCTCGCTTGCCTTTTACTTAGTACATTAGAAAAAACGATTTTGTCACCCCAAAACTTTACCTACAAGTAATAACTGACTTCAGGTCAGTAGCCAAGGACTGACTTCATCTGAGTATTAATTTCCCAAGTTACATCGATGAGCGCTCTCGCTCGGCAGGCGGACAAACCCGGTTGGGTTCCAATACGACGCCTAAGACGGCGCGGTTCGGTTCTCGGTTTAGGGAGGGTTTGGCACACTCGCCATCACCAGCGTATATCTTTAATAAAAGTGTAATAATTTAGTGTAGCTTTGTATACGAGTTATTCCAGCCAAAATTCATAATATGATTTTGACAGGACAAGGCATCTGTGTATTAAATTTCAAGTCTTTATTTAAAATATTTCGAGATTGATATATGAGTATTGCACCTCCATTGATATATGAGTAGTGGACCGATTTCAACCACAATCTTTTCAACTCTTGCCAAGACCAAATGATACCTGCATACCGAATTTTAGATCAATCGGATTAAGCGTTTGGGCGCTACCGTGGAGATACACACAGCACACATAGACAGACACATAGATGGACTTCAATCTGGAAATGGTCTTATTCATCTCAGGGAGGCTCAAAATGGATATATCCTATTATATTATTAGCGCGTTCACAATACTTTCCCTCCCTGTCGGTTGGTGGAGCGAGAAAATAATAAACATTTACGTTTAGTGTATGCACTATTTAACGTGGGCTCAGACAGATGTATATCTTAATTTAGAGGCATATTAACAGAGTTTCCTGGACCGTACGATTATTGTATTTTGTACTCATTCTTGTAATTGAATATGTAAGTAGTAAATGATTTTTAAAAAATAGCTTACGGGATTTTAAGGTACACATTGCATCAATTACGTCGCTGCATGCGCCGGAGCGGTGACACCGCTCATCCGGATTGTTTTTTGTTTGGCTATAGAAGCCGGAGCGAGCGCTCATTTTAATCCCCGCGGCCGGCCTCAGCGACGTCCACTCTGCCCTCTCGGTCAACACAAATATGAGAGCAACTTCTGAATAAAGCCGGAGGTTTTCAACGGCTGAAACTAGCGCTCGAATAGTAAAGAGAACGTTCATAACACGGCTTCGTTATAAACTTTGTGAGAGTTGGCACTCGGAAGATGCACACTTGTAATGTTGCCAGAAAATTTGTAGGCGCTAATACATCATTATTTTTCAAAGACTTCCGAGTACTAGACAAACGCCAATTATATGTATATAAAAGACCAAATAATTTTCTATCACACCCATTCAGAGCGGAATATGATTAAAGCTCAAAATATCACAACGCGCGCAGTAGTCCCTCGTGCAACATTATGACTCCCAAAAAAAAACAAAATTCGAACAACGACTCTTATTTTCTAACTATCCGACTACACAATCGAATCAACGCGGAATAAAATAGAATCAATGCGGAATAGAATCAATGCGGAGTTAGATACTATACAAGGAAAAAGAATTATTAAGCTAGGAATTGAGCTACGAAGAAACGAAACGGAGAAATTGGTAAACTATAGTGGTGTATAAAAATATACTCCACTTACATATTAATATTGATGTTTATGGTGGTTTATATGTATGTGCGTATGTATGTGCGTGCGTATATGGTGTGCGTCCATGTATGTGCGTATATGGTGGTTTATATGTATATAATATGTATATTATTATATTATTAAAAAATATTAGGCATAAAATATTTCATATAAATATTGAGTTACCATACAAAATAATTTAACGAAATCGAAGACTATCGCGGTATTTGTTTGACATCATAAATAGGATAAAAATGAATTTACCGCGTGAAGTTTTGAAACACCCGACGTTTCGACGATGTTGCAACTATAAAATCGAAGACTATCGCGGTTGTTTGACATTATAAATAGGATAGAAAACGAATTTACCGCGTGAAATTTGTAGGACCCGACGTTTCGGTGACGTTGCAGCCGCCGTTGTCTAGGGTAGACTGAAGAGCTGTCAGTCCGTTGTTTTGCGGGTAGGCCGCAAACCGCTGCCGCCACTGCGTAGGTTATAACGGTGGTGGGGGGCCGGGCTCGGAGCGCGGGAATTTTTAAAATCCGTCTTGCACACAACACTCACTGTATCCTGTTTTACGTCTTTGCGTTCGGCGTTCGGCGGCGGGAACATTTTAAGAAGAGGGTTCCACGTAGAAGAGAGTTTGTAGCCGTCGTCTCTATTGAAGTTCGGAGTTCTTCTTATTTCAATGGCTTCCCGGATCATGCGAGGAAAGTAGAATTGTTCCTTGGATAGAACAATGGGATTTTGAAACTGCATCCAGTGGTTACTTCCGCTATCCAATATATGTTCGCAGATCGCCGATTTTTCTCGCTGAACGTTTTTAACAGCTTTGATGTGTTCTGTCAGTCGCGTGGCTATGGGCCGTTTCGTTTGTCCAACGTAGGCTAGACCGCAGCTGCATTCGACTTTATACACACCCGGGGTTTGCAGCGGTATTACATCCTTTACAGGCCTCAAAAATCGAGCTATATTTTGGGTCGGTTTGAAGATCGTTTTTATATCGAATCTGTTTAGCATCTTACTTATTCGATCAGTCACGCCCTTGACGTATGGTAAGAATGCTCTTGATCTGCTCGGTTTTTGAGTTTCGTCCGTATTAGATCGTGTGCGTGTCTCGTGATATTTTCCGTATCCATTTTTCCTAAGGACATCATTGACATGTTCCATCTCCTTCGGAAAATGCTCAGTGTCGCATAGATCGCGTGCTCGATTCACGAGTGACGTTTGCGCTGTTAAAAACGTTCAGCGAGAAAAATCGGCGATCTGCGAACATATATTGGATAGCGGAAGTAACCACTGGATGCAGTTTCAAAATCCCATTGTTCTATCCAAGGAACAATTCTACTTTCCTCGCATGATCCGGGAAGCCATTGAAATAAGAAGAACTCCGAACTTCAATAGAGACGACGGCTACAAACTCTCTTCTACGTGGAACCCTCTTCTTAAAATGTTCCCGCCGCCGAACGCCGAACGCAAAGACGTAAAACAGGATACAGTGAGTGTTGTGTGCAAGACGGATTTTAAAAATTCCCGCGCTCCGAGCCCGGCCCCCCACCACCGTTATAACCTACGCAGTGGCGGCAGCGGTTTGCGGCCTACCCGCAAAACAACGGACTGACAGCTCTTCAGTCTACCCTAGACAACGGCGGCTGCAACGTCACCGAAACGTCGGGTCCTACAAATTTCACGCGCTAAATTCGTTTTCTATCCTATTTATGATGTTGCAACTGCCGTTGCAACACCGTTTCACCGCTTCGTAAGGGAGAGGACCGCCTAAGCGACCTCGAACTAGGAACCAATCGAGAGACTGGAGTAATCTGGTCGCAACTGAAAGTAAGGGCGTGAGTGTAAGCCCGCTGGGTAACACTTTTGGCTATTATCTCGCGGTTAAGGCGTTGGCCTCTTACGGGCAAGTGGCGGAGCTTGACGGTGGACTGTTTTTGTCCAAGTCTTCTGCGCTCACTTCAGGGAGACGGAACGACCAATCGTTAAAACTTACTGAGGTGACGAGCTCGCCCGTTGTAGTTGACAACTCTAGTTGCCGTTGTCCAGTGTACACGAAAGAACAGCTTATCTTCATATGCGGGTAGGCAGAAAACGGTCGCTGTTACTTCGTAGAGAAGAGGACCGCGCAAGCGACATCGAACTCGTAACCAATCAAGAGACCGGAGTAATCTGGTCGCAATTGGAAGTAAGGGCGTGAGTGTAAGCCCGCTGGATAACATACCTGGTTATCTCGCGGATAAGGCGTTGGCTTCTTACAGGCATGTGGCGGAGCTTGACGGTGGACTGTTTTGTCCAAGTCTTCTGTGCTCACTTCACGGAAGATAAAATAAACATCGTCAAAACTTCCTGAAGGTGAACAAAAAAAGGTGACTGGTTCGCCAGTTGTAGTTGACAACTCTATTTGCCGTTGTCCAAGGCAGACTAAAGTGCTGCATTATACAGATGAAACTCAGAAATTGAGCAGATCACGGGCATTCGTACTATGCGTCAAGAGCATAACGGATCGAATAAGTAAGATACTACAGAAATTCTATTGAAAAACGATCTTCAGGCCGACCCAAACGGTCTCTAAGTCCTGTTAAGGATGTAATATCACTGCACATTCCAGATGTGTAAAAATCGAATTAAGTGTGGTTTAGCCTACGTTGGATTAAAAAAAACGTCCCTTAGCCACTCGACTGATAAAGCACATCAAAGCAGTTTAAAGTGTTCAGCGAGAAAAAACAGCGATCTGCGAACACATTATATCGGATAGCGGAAGTAACAAATGGATGCAGTTTCAAAACCTCATTGTGCTACCCAAAGAACAATTTTATTTCCTCGCATGATCCGGGAAGCCATTGAAATAAGAAGAGCCAAACTTTAATAGAGACGACGGTTACACACTCTCTTCTACATAGAATCCTCCTTAAAATGTTCCTAATGTCCAACACCTTGCGCAAAGACGTAATGCAAGATACAATGAGTGTTGTGTGCATGACGGATTTTCAAAATTCCCGCGCGCCGAGTCCGTTGCCCCACCACCGTTATAATCTACGAAGTAACAGCAACCGGTTTCGCCTACCCGCAGATGACGATGAGCTGTTCTTTCGTTCACACTGGATAACGGCGGTCGCAATATCGCCGAAACGTTGGGAGTTACAAACTACACGCCGTAAAATATTTTTTATCTTATTTATAAGCAATTTTATCTTATGTTACCAACAAAATAAATTAACAGTTTAAAAAAAAAAACACTAAAAACACGCTTTTATAAATGCACGTAAAAACCAAAAAAGGTTTGTTATAACCTTGAAACCTGATCGTGTTCAAAGTCCATTACGTGACCTTTCTCACAAGTGCAAACACGACTATGATACGATATTCCATCATGGAATGCCAGATCCTGTCTTCCGGCTTCATCATCAGATCTTGAAACTCAATCGTGGTCAAAGTTCATTACAAGACCTTTCTAACAAGTCCGAACACGGCTATGATACGATATTCCATCATGGAATTCCAGTGCCTATCTTCCGGCTTCATCATCAGACCTTGAAACCTAATCGTGGTCAAAGTTCATTCCAAGAATTTTCTAACAAGTTCAAACAGCTATATCATAGCGATGTTCCATCATGAAGTTCCAGTTCATATCTTCCGACTCCATTATCAGATCAGTTCGAAAGTACCATATTATTGTATTGTCATCAGAACTACATACAGCTGCCAATTTTCATGACGCTACGATCCTTGGAAGATGGTTAAATTAGTTACCTTAGATTCCATTATATAGTTAGTTACATACGGGTCGACCTAATAAAAGAATATTAGTAACAATTTGGAGCATAGAGATCCATGAAATTCTACCTTAGTACGGGCATAACTCCAGCAAGGTATGTGTGTGAAATATTAAATTAAAAAAATATATCCCTTGAAACTGCGAATTGTAAAGTCCAAAGATATTTTTTTTCGTTCATTCTCGTCTAAAAATAATATGCGATATGTTGGTACGTATGAACGCCGGTTGAGCCCGCGCTGCAGGCGATATTCTGTAAGGCTTCAATCTGTCGCCGTCTTCGATCAGCCTCCCTCCCACTCCCTCATCATCTGCTTCAGCTGAGTAGCCCACGGCATATTATTATTCGCTACGGTGAATAAAGCTGTCGCAATTTTACACCTCATAAGGAGATGAGAGGTAATGAATATTTATCATAGCGCTAACATAATATGGGTCGCGGAGCTACACTTTCACAAATATAGCCATAGATATCATCTCCAAAATTACACCCTTAACTATCAGCTGATAAACGTCAAAAAGGTTGGCGATCTTTGCATCGTGCTAACGAAGAAGATAGGATATTTAGATTTTATTTATTTATTATTTCACACATTTAAAAAATTACGTTGTAATGTTTAAATTACGTTGTATATAACTGCGACTGCGCTCAAGACTCTTATTCCGGGTTTTCTGAAAGGCAATATTCAAGGACGAGTCAAATAATTATATTTTATTTTTTCTTTCTTTTCTTTCTTAAATATTAAAATAAACCATAAAATTTCCCTAATAATAAAAAAAAATATTATTAAAACAAAATTTATATCTTTATTTCCCCTCCTATCCTCCTATCCCATTCCTAGGCGACTGTATATTTTTACGATCTTTAAGTGGAAACTTTTAACTGGCATTGTAGTCTATAAATAAAATTGTGATATTTCTCCTGTAATAGCTGTAAGTTTCCTTAATAATAATAAAATAAAAAAAAAAAAAAAAATCTTCCTTGCTGGAATGATGGCCTTACTAAGGGAAGGTAGACTTTATATTTTTTTTAGTTAGTAAGTGTTGGTTGCGCGCAAAGTATCTTTTGCATCAGCATTTGATTAGTGTATGTGGATGTTCGCCTTCACTGACAGATGTTGATTCCGAAGAAGAAGAAGAAAAACGACTTGAACGCTGCCAGTACTGCGTTTGCTCGAAAATGCCTACCCCCCGCTAGTTTGATAATTATCCGCCGCGCTGTCAGAACGACAGCATGTATATTTTTAAAAGGTTTTTGCATACTCTCGCGACTCTGTAACGCTTTTATTTATCGCCTTCTTGAACCGCTCCGCAAAATCGGAATAAAACTCCGCGAAAAAACTAATCCGCGTCGAGTAGGTCGTGTGTGAGACATTTTCGAAGATACTTGCATGAGAAATCCACCAGCGGGCACCTCGAGGGTCCGTAGCAGTTCTGTGACTTCCAGATAGGCGAGGATCGTTTGAGGGATTTGCGCGCATCGATTTCGTCTCATTTTGTAAAATACCCACATATTAGAATCTATTAATTTATTTTATTTATTTCAGTATAATTTAATCACGGTTGTGATCCCGCCGTTGTTTAACTATTTACACGTTGAACAACCAATTGTAAACAAATGTTTAAATGGTATATATGATACCTCTATATTTATATCAATATTGTTAGTTGTTATGTTTTTAATAATATAATATACATATTTTATATAAATATTATTTTAAATAACTAATATATGTATATACATACATATAACTATAGAAAAACTATACACATATAGATACATACATATAACTATAGAAACGTAAGAAATATGTATGTAGGTAATTATTCTTATACAGCAATATACAGAATGTCCGTGGGAAAGTTCAAAATTAAAATTTGAATTACGCGGTAACGGTTGATGCTGGAAAGAGGGGTGAGGGAAGAGGGAAGAGGGAGGGGTCTCGATCGACGCACCAAACGCGCTGATTTTGCAGTCACGATGGAACGTTGGACCGGAGCGCAGCGCGCTTTCGCGATCGAAGCTTACTTCAAGAGTGTCGATTCGTATTCTGCAGCCCTTCGAAAGTTTTCTTGTCACTCAAATATTCGCCGACCAAGAGCAGGTCCGAGTGTTAATCTGTCGAAAAAGTAGGTAAAAAAGTTTCGTGAAACGGGTTTTGCCCTTATTGGGTATTGAGGTTGTCATTAGTTCCCCCAATTTTGTTCTTCAATATTGATCGTTGAGTAAAAGATATGTTCCTCTGACTCGTTTATTATTTCTTCTCGCGATATACAGGATCGATACGGATCTTCTCTTATGCTAACGCCGTATATAATGATCTACTCGTAAGGTGGCGTAATGACGAAGTGTTGTTTTAATGACAATTGTATGGGCTTATATACAAATTTAGCGTGTGAACGGTTTACAAATGTGTTCCCATGATTAATGTCTAGATCGAGTACAATGAAAATGTCACGTATGTCACGTAATGTGTCGCTAAAAATGGTATGCGAATGATTCTGGCAAACACCTATGAGATCATCATTTTGCTACTTTTCAAATGCATATTTAATTCAAATGATATTCTTATATCCGCTACAATACTCCCCTCTTAGATGAGAGACTTCTCATCGACAAAAAATAAAG
This sequence comes from Micropterix aruncella, assembly GCA_944548615.1. NCBI lineage: Eukaryota > Metazoa > Arthropoda > Insecta > Lepidoptera > Micropterigidae > Micropterix > Micropterix aruncella. Next base: position 28,057,734 of record OX155970.1, read on the forward strand.
ATATCTACTTAACATTTGTGACTATACGTGCCTTAAGAGAAATTTTAATTTGCTTATTGCTATTTCCGCCGCCGTGTCCGTTGATGCCGCTGCGCTGCTCACATATTTAGTTCCAGCATTTGGTGGAAGGTCTTCAGGAGGCCCCTGAAGAATCGTATATCTTGCGGCGGCGCTCCTCTCTCCGTCTCGGCCAATTTGTGCAAAAGGTACTGCATCAGCTGGTCATCAGTCACGATCAGCCTTAACGCGTCTATCGTCGCGACTTCCCTCTCGATTCTCTCCCGTGTGGCCACCTCCTGCCCCCGCTTGACTCTCTCACTTATTCTACCGTCTACCATTGTGGTGCTGGTTTTTAACTGTGGTCTAATCCGTCGCTGGGTTGAAGCAGGACTGGCGTCTATTTCCTATGTATGCAGGTCCCTTGGTGACATAATACATTGGCTGATCTGGTTTGCTTCAGTTTTGCGTTTCAATTTGTAATTCTCGGAGTTATTATCTCGAAGGTATTTAGTTACCCTGAGAAGCGGACGTTATTTTGGTGTGCAAGGCCGGAGCGTGATGTTTTCGAAATTCGTAGTTCGCCCAGTAATTATCTTCAATTGAATTTATCATCCTGCGAAGCGAACCGTCTGTTTGTATACGCGACCGGCTCGTGACTTTTTCAAGATTCCGTGACTGGTGGTTTCCGTTTTGTTTTCTTTCGGGTGGTCTTGTCTCTGCTTTGATCTGCAATGCTCTGTTTCAACGGTCGTATCATTATATGTGTACGCTGGTTTTAATCTATCTATCGATACGCTTTCATCATGTTGATTCACATTTATGATATAATACTTGTCGTATCGTTTAATTACTTTGTAAGGACCATCGTAAGGCGAGGTCAAAGGTCTTTTGACTCTATCTATCCTTATGAAAACATGTGTGCAATTTTTCAGATCCGGATGTATGAAAACTTGTTTATTTCCATTTGCTCTCTTAGTTTTTGACGCAAACTGTTGAATGTGCATTTTCAATCGGTCTACGAAATCTGTATCCATCGATGTCGGTTTAGTGTTTTCGAAGAATTCTCCTGGTATTTTTATGGATTTCCCGTATGTCATTTGTGCAGGGCTGGTCTCTGTATCTTCGCGTAAAGCTGCTCTCAGACCCATCAAAACTGTAGGTACTTCTGCTGCCCAGTGAATTGTATTACTTCTCGCCATGATAGCTGCTTTTAATGTTCTATGAAGTCGCTCTACTTTTCCATTACACTTCGGGTTGTATGATGTCGTTCTTGTTTTCTTAATACCCATAAGTTTAGATAGTTTAGAAAATAATTCGGATTCGAAATTTCTGCCTCTATCTGTTGTTATGTTTTGGGGACAACCAAATCTCGTTATCCAAAAATTGTAGAATGTTCTTGCTGCGGTTTCAGCCGTCATATCTTGAACTGGTATAGCTTCGGGCCATGATGTTGCTCTATCAATCATCGTCATTAAATATCTGCATCCTTGTGATGTCTCGAGTGGTCCGACGTAATCCAAATGAATGTGTTCAAATCTTCCGGCGTCTTGAAATGTTCCCAGCGGTGAATGCGTATGTCTCGTAATTTTTGATTTTTGGCATGCTATACAATTCTTGGTCCATTTTTGGATGTCTTCTAGCATACGTGGCCAAAAAAATCGTTTACGAATGAGGTTCCTAGTTCCTCTTATTCCTGGATGAGCGACGTCATGAGTCAGGTGGAACGCCTGTTCTCTAAACTGTTTTGTTAGGAATGGGCGAATCATATTATCTGATGTGTCGCAAATTATAGCTGCGTTTGATCCTGGAAACGTGACTTTCTTCATGTATCTATTTTCATGAGAAAATTCTATAATTTCTTCATTGTCTTCTTGGTCTTTGGCGAGTTCTTCATAATCTAATGGTGATGGACAATTAATCGTTTCAATCCTTGATAAAAAATCGGCTACTGCGTTTTTATCACCGGATATGTGCCTTATCTCAGTACAATATTGTGCAATGTAATCTAATTGTCTTACTCTGCGTGCTGTTTCGTTTTTTATATTAGCATTCTTTTTCAGAGCGAATGTGAGAGGCTTGTGACCTGTATAAATTATCACATTTCTTCCTTCTATCATGTGTTTATAGTGTTTCACAGCTTGGTAGATTCCCAGCAATTCTCTATCGTAACAACTATATTTTTTCTGTGTTTCTGTTAGTCCTCGTGAGAAAAATCCTAATGGTTCAATTCCATTTTTGGTTTTCTGCTGAAGTACTGCTCCAATTGCGAAGTCGGATGCGTCCGTCATTAATGATATTTCTGCGTCTAAGGCTGGATGTGCGAGAGTAGCGCATGATTTTATCGCGTCCTTGCATTGTTCAAACGCATCGGCGGCTTCTGGGCTATAATTAACTAGTCGTTTATCGTTTTTCTTCGAACCGATAAGACATTTTTTAAAATGATAATGTATTCTGGCGGCGTTCGGTATGCATGACCGGTAATAATTCATCATACCTAGAAACTGGCGTAATTGATGAATAGTTTCTGGCCGTTTATAATTAGTGATAACTTCGACTCTTTCTTGAAGTGGTTTTATTCCTTCTGCTGAGACTTGGTATCCGAGGTATTCTAATGACTGTTGATTGAAAACGCATTTTTGAATGTTTATTTTGAGTCCATACGTATCCAAGCGTTGTAGTACGGTCCTCATGTCTTTTCTATGCGCTTCCTCCTATTCGCTCGCTACCAATATGTCATCGATATAGCAGAATGTGTTGTCTAAACCTCTGAGGGCTGAATTCATGAGTCTTTGGAATGTCTGACCCGCATTGCGAAGACCATAACAACATCGTACCCATTCTATCAGACCGAAGGGTGTTGCTACAGCAGTCTTTTCTATGTCTTCTTCCCTTATTGGTATTTGGTTGTATGCTCGTACAAGATCCAGTTTAGAAAAAAATTTCTTTCCATGTAACGTGTATGTGAAATCTTGTATCCTGGGAATTCTATAGCGATCGGGAACTGTTATTGCATTTAATCTCCTATAATCTCCACATAGTCGTAATTCTCCATTTTTCTTGGGAACGACATGAAGAGCTGAGGACCAACTTGACTTGGATTGCCTGCATACACCGAGTTCCATGAGTTGTTCTAACTGTTTTTTTACCTCTTGGTATCTGTTCGGTGGCAATGGCCTTACTTTTGAAAATACTGGCGGTCCTGTTGTTTCGATATAATGACAAACATTATGCTTGACCTCGGTTTGTTCCAGTGTCGTCGCCCTTGTGATATTCGGGAATTCGTTGAGGATGTTTGCAAGCGGTGTGTGCTCATTTACTATCTTTATTGTTGGAACGTCTGATTTGTCTACCGCTGTCTTCGCTGCCAGATTTGTTTTACCATCAATTAGTCTCTTTCCTTTAAGGTCGACTATGAGATGGTGATGCTCCAGGAAGTCTGCTCCTAGTATGGGTGAGCCAACGTCCGCTTCGATAAATTTCCATAAGTATGGACGTCGCAAATTGAGACCTACCCGGAGTGTCCGTTCGCAATACGTTTTAATCTCCGAACCATTCGCTGCGAACAGTTTAACATTCGTATCTTGCTGGCAACTTTTCCTATATCTAGGTAAGACTGACACTTGAGCTCCTGTATCGATGAGAAATCTTAATCTATTTGTTCTATCGTAAATTGTGAGACGTTTATTGCGTGTGTCAGTAGTCGTTGTCTCGGCCGAACCGACGTCTGCTAGTTTTTTTGGTTAGTCTTATCGTCGTTGTTCTTTGACTGCCATGAGCAGGGTTCCCGGCATTTCGTGGCGCGTTCTTTGTAGAAACAGTGGTAATAGCACAGTCCTTCTGGTTTTTGTGTGAACCAGCGCCTGTTCCTCGATGCCGACATTGAACGTTGCCTATTCGGTGAAGATTGACCTGAATAGTCTCTTCTTGATTGATGACCATCTGATGAGTCTTTAGCTGCCATCCTGTTTACCCTGGTATTCCCATACCAGGTTCCATAACCAGCTGGTGGATATCTCGCAAACTAATATCGTTGGATGCTGTACCTACCTCATCGACACGTCTGCCTGTGGTGGTATTCTCCATTACACGGTCTGCCATTTCTGCTAGTTCATTTAGGTCTTTGTTCTCATGTATAGCCAGAATGGTCCTGACTGACTTGGGCAAATGACTACCCCATAAGAACTTAATTGCTTGGTCGGTCATTTTATTTCCTGCGAGCTCTTTCATCTTTCGCAGTAAGTGAGAGGGCTTGCTATCGCCTAATTCCATCTCTTCGAGTAGTTGTTGAAATCGGCGTTGCTCGGAGTCAGCGTATACTTCTAACAGCCTTTTCTTAAGAGCGGGGTATTTGTTTTCTGCAGGCGGATTAGTTAATATGTCGCTCACCTGTTCCAAATCTTCCATCCGCAGCTTGGCAACTACTTTCTGATACATGGCTTCGTCCCCTTGTTTTTGAGACGCCACTACGGCTTCGAACTGGATCAACCACAATTTTGCCCTTGCTCCAGGCCAGAAATCAGGGATTCTCGCTGCCACCGACATCGCTGCAATCTTGCTCTCTGCGTTTTCCAGTGGTGCTGTTTGTCTCGGTACCGATGCTGGCTGATGTGGGTTCATGATGATCAATTACTGGAGCTGGAGGTTGTTGAAGGTTGCGTGGTTTCTTTGTCGGTGGTCACCAATTATTGGGTCTTGAGGTTGTCATTAGTTCCCCCAATGTTGTTTATTCTTCAATATTGATCGTTGAGTAAAAGATATGTTCCTCTGACTCGTTTATTATTTCTTCTCGCGATATACAGGATCGATACGGATCTTCTCTTCTGCTAACGCCGTATATAATGATCTACTCGTAAGGCGGCGTAATGACGAAGTGTTGTTTTAATGACAATTGTATGGGCTTATATACAAATTTAGCGTGTGAACGGTTTACAAATGTGTTCCCATGATTAATGTCTAGATCGAGTACAATGAAAATGTCACGTATGTCACATAATGTGTCGCTAAAAATGGTATGCGAATGATTCTGGCAAACACCTATGAGATCATCATTTTGCTACTTTTCAAATGCATATTTAATTCAAATGATATTTTTATATCTGCTACACCCTCAACCAACCGATTCCAGGACTGGCGCCTACTGTTTCAATAACTAAAGTAAACGTGCGTCGTGTGCGTGATTCAGTTCTTGCAGATCCATGACGTTCTGTACGAAAGCACTCCGCAGTTTTGGGTATCCCTAAGACGTCGCTTAACGTAATTATGAAAGAAAAATGCATTTTCATCCTTATAAAATCCAGTTAGAGCAAGCATTAAAAGAAAATGATTATGATTTAATAAAAACTTGTGCTGAAAGGATGTGGGAAGTTTTTCCCACGCACTGCAGGCTTAATAACGTAATCTTCGGCGATGAGACACATTTTCACTTGAAAGGGCATGTGAACAAGCAAAACTGCAGATATTGGGCCCCGTCTAACCCGAAAAAGAGGCATTAAAGACAGTTACATAACCCAAAGGTGACTCTATGATGCGCAATGTCCACCAGCAGCGTAATTGGTCCATTTTTATTTGAGAACCAAAATGTTCAAACAATCAATGTAAATTCCGAACAATGCAGGCATATGATTATTACGTTTTTTGGTCCTATTATGGAAAGAGATCCCCGATATCCCAGAAACACGTGGTTTTAATAGGATGGGGCCTCTGCCATACTGCCAGGGATTTGATGGGGACTGTGAGAGCACTTTTCCCTTAAAAAGTGATATCGGGGTTTGGAGACATACGCTGGCCGCCATGGTTACCAGATCTCACTCCGTGTGATTTTTTTCTTTGAGGTTATTAAAAATCAAAAGTTTATTCCAATAAACCTCCCCCTCACGAAGCGGTAAAATGGTGTTTACCGAATATATCGCGTACCACAGCGTCCTTTGCCCGGCTGTTCACCCAGGATCGGGTAGCCGATGGACCTTTCAAGAGCAGTCGCCGTAAGATCCGCAACCACCCCCGCTATATAGGAAACAGTACTGCTTCCAGACTCCCCCGACTGTTAGTCAGAGTGCACAGTCGATTGGCTTACGCCGCACGGTGCGCAGACCGTCCAGGAGCGCCAGAAGGTTGATTCCCAGGGGAAACTAACCATAAGGCCAGAGTCCTACCCAGGCTCGCACTTCATGCGTGGAGGCCGTCGGATAGGTGTTGACCCGTGAGTGTGACCAACCCTGAACAGAATGGATCTTCGTGGCCAACTCAGCAAGGGCCCATTAACTCACACTAGAGCGAGCAGAGAAGCGCCGCCGTAAAAACGCCTGCAATAAAATATTTCACTAACACCTATTATCCAAGCGGTAATAAGTAAGAACGGCTGAGGCATCGCAGCGCGCGGGCATGGCTGACACAACGGACCGGGGTAGTTGCGAAGCGGTAGCAAGACAGGAGAGAGAGAGCAAGATATGGGGCCGAGAACACGATATACGGGCGGCATTACGCATTAGTATAAAAGCACGTACAATTAAAATAAACTAATCTATTGCTATCCAAACTAACAGCTGTATACAATTATTATATATAAAATAAAATCGTTGTTTTCTTTACGGTGGACGTATTCGTGCGCGCAAAAGACAGCAACCCCGAATGAGCACAAAATGTGTTTATCTTACTATTATGTATAATATCTGTGCTATTAATTGCAGTGATATTCGTGACTAGCGTTACTCCCCCTCTCTTCCCACCGAAGAAATTAAATTTAGCGTAATTCCGGCTCAGCGCTTGCTTACCAAATATTTGACGGGGGCAACTCAATCGAGCAATGTCAATATTTGCCTAGTAATAACATCCCACCGTTAACAGCCTACAACGAATCGCATCGCCATAGCTCCTAATTGGGGGCAACCAGTCGCACTCGCTAAACGAGAATTTACATTTAACAATTCTCGATAAATTGACGAAATATTTAATTAATTCCATGCCAGAAATTCCCCCCCCCCCCCCTGTCATAATTAATTAAGTTAAGGAATTTTATAAGAAATTAATATCCTCTAATTTGGCCCCGATTGACAGAAGGAGGAATAATTGCCGCTAATAAAACGCACATTTTCGTGAAATTGCGTTTCACTAACAGCAAATTACTTCCTGAAATAAAGCTACGGAAGCGGGACTTGAAAAATGAGTTATGACCTTATTACGCGAAATGACGCCATACGAGTAAATGCCGTCATCGGGGGGAGGGGGATTTTTAATAATGTAACTCTTTTTGTTTTTCGTAGTCAAAATACGCGTAAATCACACAAGTCACCCGGTGAAAACGTTGGCAATTACTGTAAGTCAAAGAGCAAACAGACAAATGGCGCATAGGTGTGCGGAAAGAAATGAAGAGGGGCTCTGACTGGTTTAATTGCCCCACTCGGGGTGAAACCCTTTTATTAGCGGAGCGGCGGCAGGAGAGCTGGGGCGCCGAAGATGCTTTATGAGGACGACGGCCCGCCGCGACCAAAGTAGACCAAGTATTAAGCTACCTCTACACAGAACAGATTTAAAACAGTTATTTTGTAATGTTGACAAAGGACAAAGGGAAGAATTGTTTGGAACCTGGTATCACCCCCAATAGCAATTGCTTTTAAATCATTTGAAAAGTAATTTTATTAATTATTTAATTCCATAAAACATTCAAATTTAATTATATAACAAAAACATTATCTTACCCTAACAATTAATAATAAACATTTCTTTTTGTTGCCTAACTCTGAAAGAGAGTTTATGGTCTATGACATAACTAGGAATTACCTGTATCGAGGTGATAACAGCAAACATTTATATGGCCTGCCGAGAGGGAATGATATCTCCGTTCTTAGACTTTTCAAACTTGAAAAGTGGAAAGCTATTTTTAATGTAATATTTTTAAAAACAAAATGTTGTTATTTTAGAAACGTTTAAAACGAATAAACCGCGTGATTTCCTTACCTGGCCGTTGTCCAGAGTAGACCTAGACAACGACGGTTACAATATCGCCGAATCGTCGGTAGTTACAAACTTCACGCGGTAAATTCGTTTTAATCTTATTTATATTGTCAAACAACTGCTATAGTGATATTTTGATTTTTAATCATTGGCCGCTCTGTATGGGAGTGATAGAAAATAGTTTCTTCTTTTACAAATAAGTAACGTATATGTAGTACCCGGAGGTCTTTAGATAATGATAATGTAGTAGCGCTAACAAATACGCTGGCAACATCCCAAGTCTGCGTCTTCCGAGTTCTAACTCTCACAAAGTTTATAACGAAGACATGTTATGAAAGTTCACGTTACTATTCGAGCGCTAGTTTCAGCCGTTGAAATCCTCTGTGCGATATTCTTCGATTACTTGGTTACTTTAGATTTCAAATGGAAACCTACAATTGATGGAAGATACAATACAACACTTAATATGAACAATATTTAGAGCAATACCCATAATGTGGTTCACCTTTATTAGTTGTCGGGTCGCAGTTTTAATTTCTTGATTATTATAGAGTTTTTGTTCAATGTTATTGTTTAAAGTATACACGATGGACAGTTTTTGTATTTTTTGCTTTAAAATATTTAATGAACTTCAGAATAAAATTATTTTTTTAAATATTATCTGTGTAAATATTGTTTTATATAATTTGCATGAGGTTTCAACAATTTCACCTGCCTGTATGTATGACTATGGAAAATAATCGATATTCTGATTCATCAATAATGGGCCGATATATTGATTTCCGATATATCTATTTCCGTTATGTCGGAATATCATGCATTTCTATTGATCTTGCGAGAAGCGGAGGGTAGGAAGAGGACTCCCCGCGCGTACCCAGTCAAGGCAACATGCATGGTTAGTGTGTGCTTCTAAAGTCTAATGTAAAACAGTTACATAGATGAATTAAGGAAAGAAAGAAATATCAACATGTGAACTACTCCGACTTTGTTAACACTTGCAGTAGCCGATTTCTAGTCCGGATTTTATGGGGTCTTTGTGATACGGCCCCGCATGACCGCCCTCGTCGTAGAGAGTTGTGATTTATTATTTTATTTGTTCAACTCTTTCGTCAGCTTTGTCGGCAGCGGGGATATGCACGCACGTACGCCGCGCAAAGTATATTTCCCAGATCTCTCGGTAATATTGGTTTACATTTCAATTTGACTCGCTCGGCTGTAGCTTACCAAACGTAGATGTAAAAATACTATTTTAGACAAATATTTCTAAATCTTTAAGCCACGTAAGAATAAAATATTGATAGCTTATTGGTTAGCCAACATTATATTTTCTGTATCTTGGTATTGGGATTGAGAGTCAAAGGATTTTGTAAATAACCAAAAAAATGTTCAGCTTAGGAGATAGGAAAAATAGAGGAAGGTTTACAATTTCAGATATTTTTTTTCGATTCAATATCGTTGGGGGTGTACTATAGTTGCAGTAAATCGTTGATTACGCAAGAAAAATGAGGTTTTCAAGTAACTTTTCGAATTGAAGCGATGCCTTTGCATGCGGATAAGGTGAGTTCAAATTTAAGTGCTGGGTTGTCCGTTGGAGATGCTTATCGTTCGCGTCGTCATCAGATCAATGATTTTTCTTGTTAGTCCTGACAGAATAAATGTTGTTGTAATTTCTTCCCTGGAAGGTACATATTAATGAATGGAACACGAATGAAGTAAAACATGAATGAATTATGAAGATGTTGTAATGAAAGCAGCAGATGAGGAAAAGAATGGAAAGGACCTTGAAATTAATTAATGTATCAGACACTTCATTTGTTAGTTGAACAAAAAGGAATTGGCAGTAGTGAGTATAATTTTGAAGGAGAAAACGGGTCCGAAGTCTGTTGAATTCGGAACCACACAACGCTATTTGAATTAGCTGATCTTCAATATGAATATTAGAATGGATATAGAAAACAAGGAAAAGAAAAGAAAGGACTCTCAAAAAAAGTAATGTATCCAATTTGGATATATTTTAGGATGTATGGACCCGTACGGGTCCATCCCTAGTTAATTATTTGTTGCACTTCGAATAATCCTTTGTTCGTGCGGTACTAAGCGCGGCGGCTCGCGCTAGGGCATGGCACGGTGTCGGTGGTAGTCAAATACAGTATGTTTTATGGTTACAGATTAAATCACTACTGTTAAGCGGCCTAGGCGTCTACACGTTCAGTGTTTACAGCGATGTAAATCCGAAATCTGACTCGGCATTTCTACGTAGTGGCAACATACTATGGCGGCAAGTTTGAATCTGTCGGGGGAAATGAAATATTACATTGTGTGTGACGTAGTCTCTACACTTGATTTTTTAATTGAAAAAAAAAAAGAATTGGGAGTAGTAAGTATAACTTCAAAGAAAGAAACGGGTAAAGTGGGGTCCGATCTCTAGTGAATCTGGAATTACCCAACGCCAGTTTGAATTAGCTGACATTGAATTTAAAACAATAGGTAATACTTTCAAATTCACTCTAACCAAGTAGCCTGATTCTTGAGTTTGAACCGTATCTTCGAAAAGTCTCACATATTTTAGATGACCGTGTGAATCTTCCTGTAGGTTATCTTTTGGGGCGCTTCTTAATCCCCCGCTGAGCTGGTGGCGCCATCAAAATGCCAACATTAAAATTATTCGGTTGGCGAATGGAGCTCGGCAATCGTCAACTAATTGAAATCAGCTCCATACAATAATTGACGACCGTCTCAAAGGGCAAAATAAGCCTTCACAATTGAATATTTCCCCCGTCAATATATCCAATATCTCAGATTATGCTATTTTACTCGTTCATTCATTTTAAAGGACGATATTGAAATAAGCGAGAATGACTCTAAATTTTACTCTAGTTGGCACCTTGTGCGGAGGCCCCTTATTTTATCTACTTGTGATCTGTCTTCTCTCAACGAGCACTCATTACTTTGTAACTTTTTAACATCAATAATAATGCCTCTTTATCTACACAAGAAAAAGAAAGGAAGAGAGAAGTTGAACGGCTGTTTAAAATCAAAACACATTAAGTTTTATTTTCAAAAATAGACTGGGAAAATGATACTTACGGAATTAAGAATTAAAAGTATTTGTCCATACCAGAAATAAAACAACTGAATGGAGCATAAGTCGCACAACCAATAGTTCGAATGCGTAGCAAAAGATAAAAAAAACATAGTTCGGATATTCGGAATCCACTTCTTCACTGATCCTCGATCCCACAAACACTGAACCCTCTTCTTCAAAACTAAATTGGGCGGATCTCGCCAGTACACGCGGTTTGATCTCTAGGATGATTTATGTGCTCAATGTTCGAAGTTCAAAAATACTCAAAGTTCAACGAATTTACGATGTTGTTACCGCACAAACTCTTACCGAAAAATTCAAAATGATAAACCGTATTTCCGAGAGTACTGTTGTCAAACAAGTCAACAAAAAGCATCTGGAAGATAAATTCAATGAAATGTGGAATTTGACCTATATATAATGTCAAACAAATAATAAGAGACAAAGGGGCGTTTTCGAGATTTATTGTAACTTTTGTATGTTTTTGATTGTTTTTCGGGACAGATAAATTTGTTTTTGAGTTTTTGACGAACTTGGTTGCGCGATTTACGTTTTATAATAACAGGCCATCCTTTATAATAGCAGGCCATCTGCATCAGTAAGTTGTGTACAACTGAAATTCTCCATGGCTAGCTTAGCTGCTTATAAAGATTCCGCCGGTTTCTCATGGTTTCGACTAATGTTGGTCGATTCGCGGATAGCGCCAAATTTTAATTCGAAATAATTCGATTATTGCGCATTTTGGGCCCTTCGCCAAGTGGGACAATACACTCTTTCCACCCTTCCTTTGATGGCTGTTTTTGAGATTCAGTGTTTAAAGATGTTTCACAGATTAATCACAGTTTCCCTGTGAAACCTTTTATAATTTGCTACCGACGCAGTTACCGTCTTTTAGTTGTATGTGGTTATAAGTGCAGACACGCGATTCCGTCGTCTATTGCCTGCCGAGGGATCGAATACCGCACCCATAACTCTCGTTTAAGTTAGCAATTTATTTGAAGGCGCGCGGCGTCCCGATCGCGAGGGAAACCCACTGTTTCCGCTTCCACTTTCAGTTCAAATATTGGGCGAGGGCGTAAAATGGCAGGTTTTCACGAGGGATGATAGCGACAACGGGCCGGGATCGCTTAAACATTGATCTTACACACAAGAAAGGGAAAAATAGCGAGACGGTTCGAACGATTTTTTTCATCGGTGTAACCTTTAAATCGCCTGCCTGGGGATATCACACTTTCAGACGTATGTGATATTCGGCGTTTGACTTGCTTTGATTTGAAGCCAGTTTCTCCAGTTTATTCGAACCTTTGAATAAATATTGGAAAGGCAAGCATCTTACTAGGTCGATAATAAATACGTCGCACGATTTTACAAACATCTTAGTACCCACTGTTAAACTTAATTGCCTTTTACTTTCCGGTCCACCAACTAACAAGTAGGAATAGTATTAGGAACAAGCATTTTTTTTCGAGATTGTCGAAAATATCCATTTTGAGCCCTTCTGAGACGATTAAGACCATTTCCGGATGTAAATCTGTCTGTGCGCTTGGCTGTGTGTCTGTGTGTATTCCTCCACGAGAGCGCCAAAGAGCGCAAAATCCGATTGAATCGAAATTTGGTATCCAGATATCATTTGGTCATGGCGAGAGGAGGTGGTTGAAATCGGTCCACGAGGTGGCGCATTGGTCATATTTCAATCTCGAAATATTGTTTGAAATAATGATTTAAATGGAGGATGCGAGAAAACGTCCTCACCACCAATAACTTCCGAGCATATGTCGTTGAAAAGCTATTTTCAAGATTGTCATTTGTTACTAAAGTGCCTCAAATCAATATCTTCTTGACGACATAGGTCGTTCAAGGACAGAGAACGACCAGAGAACTTCTGCAAGTCATATCTTTAAAAAAATATATATTGCTGCATAACTTTACTATTATACTATATAATATGATAAAGGATATTAAACAAAATGTACTATATTGTAATATAATGCAAAAGAATAATACTATTATATATTTAGATCGTTATATTTATATATTTGTGTATGTATGTTTATGTATGTGAACTGTGTATATGTATTTATATGAGTACCTACGTCAGTTAGGCTTCTCCACCTAAGTCAGTAAATAAGTCGTATGCCCAGATACAGGCTATATTTGGCCTAGTTGGGTATGCGCTGAGCATGGTCATGTGAATGTGGGCCGTTGTTTCTTCGCACCATTACTTGGTATGACTATTTTTATGTGTTTTATAATTATGTTTGAAACAAATAAAATAAAACAAATAAATGTAAGAAAAAGGTTACGGTTAAAAAAACCTTTGTTATTACGTGTTAGTGTCAGAGTAACCAAATAATCGTCATATATAAAAAATTATAATGCATCACAGCAATTCTCACTTTGACGATTCCTTTCTGCAAAAAAGGTTAGACGACGCGAAACATGGCGGCTTGGCGTAGCTCAACATATCCGGCCGTTGATGAGCGACGATTTTTTTTATATAGTGACACAGGTTTTATTTATTTAACAAGAAATACTTGTTTAGCCGAAATGGCAGTAAAATTTCGCCGGTCAATTACTTAAACGATTGAATCGAACGTATTTATTGCATTTCATTCATGCGAGTCACCGACAATCACATTCAATTAGGTCAATCTCCATCCCAAAGACACATCATGCTCAAAATCCTTCCACAAGTCCTTGGCTATTTACCGGGAAATGTTTTGGAGTGTCACAAACGTTTTTACTTTCCTTTTCAAGGAAAGTATTGTGGACGCACTTTTGTTTGTCTGTCTGTGTGTCTGTGTGTATTCTCCGACGATAGCGCCGAAGCGCTTTATCCGATTGTGCTGAAATTTGGAATGCATGTATCATTTGGTCATGGCATGAGCTGAAAAGATTGTGGTTGAAATCCGTTTTACCAGGGTTGGCTCTCGACGAGGGATCTCCTCAAGGGTCGACAGCAGACACAAAATTCAAAAAGTCGTAAAGTCGATAAGTCGAAAAGTCAAAAGTCGAAAAGTTGAAAAGTCGGAAAGTCGAAAGTCGAAAAGCCAAAATTCCGAAAATCCGAGAATCCGAGAAGCCGAGAAGACGAGAAGCCGAGAAGCTGAGAAGCCGAGAAGCCGAGACGCCGAAAATCCGAGAATCCGAGAAGCCGAGAAGCCGAGAATCCGAGAAGCCGAGAAGCCGAGAAGCAGAGAAGCCGAGAAGCCGAGAAGCCGAGAAGCCGAGAAGCCGAGAAGCCGAGAAGCCGAGAAGCCGAGAAGCCGAGAAGCCGAGGATCCGAGAAGCCGAGAATCCGAGAAGCCGAGAAGCCTAGAAGTCAAAGTCTTTTTCGAATTCGATTTCGATTTCGATTTAGATTTTCGAGGGTTAAAGGGTGGCGCTAGGTTGGGGGTGGGTGGGTGGGTTGTGGTAGGACTTTTGATATTAATATTCAGATGAATTAAGTTCCTGGGTACTTGACAGGAAAGTCTTGGGGTGACACAACCGATTTTTTTCTAATATCAAAATCTCGAATGTATCTACTGAATTGATACAATACAAAGATGAGTACTCGCATAGGTAATATTTAATAGAAGAATGACTGTCCGGAGTGTCTGTTTGAATTAGGCGGGTGTGTCGCGCGAAAGTATGTAAAAGGCGAAAATGGTAATGGAAGTGTCCCCAGCGGGTTCCGCGTTTGCGACCAATCGCAGTCTGGCGGAATAATGGAGCGGACGTGTTCGGCCGACCGCGAACCACCGATCCCGACACCTGTCATCTATCAACCAATCAACCTGGCCGAGCGCCTTTCGATTACGAATTCGGGGAAGTAAGTCGCGGTTTTTTATGGAAGCCAATATCGAAATGATGGTGTTGTAAAACTTTATTGGCGGGAATCTTTTTTTCTGATCCAGCGATTTCAACATTGAATTGACTTATGATCTCTCTCAGCGGATACTTTTATAGTTAAATTAACTGAGAAGTTTCTCCGATTCTATATGGATTCGACCTTGGTCATCTCTGAGTTTAATTTTAAGGCATGCAGTCAATGCTCTGGTTCATTATCAAGCACTCATTTACCAGGATCAGTAGGCACGTTGATACATTTATTACATATTTACTGGAGATATTAAATTTATTTTTATGTTTTTAGCGGCACATTTAACCCTTTGTAGCCCAAGATTTTCAAAGAAAAATTAATGTTGATAATGAGATAGGTTTAGGCAAATAAAAATACACGTATTTCTCAGAAATTCAAAAATATTTATTATTAATCATTTATTTGACATTTAAGGGAATGTGACATTACTGTAACATTAAGTTGAAAGTATAAAAAAACATTTATGTTGTCTGGAAAAATTTGAATCAATTATTTTGTTTATTATATCATAATGATACACTGCATTTTTCGAAAATTGTTTGTGAAACGCCAGTGCACTTGGGAATCTTGCAACGTATCCTTTTTTAACCCAAATCGGCCAATAACCGACATGGTCCTGCCTTACTGCCAATGGAGGAACATGTTGCACAGGGCCTTTATGTTTTTTGGCTTGAATTTCGTCTTCTAAAGACCTTCGACTCTTGATGTTAGGCTTCAGGCCAAGCTGGCATAAGGTCTCGCCTATTTCAAGTCTTGAGATATTCTGGCTTCCTTACTCTTCGGTATAATAACCAAGAATTTGCCATAGTCAGTTCCAGTAAATGTTAGAACATCCTAACTTGCCATCTTTTGCTTCGAAATTTTGAATGGATAAAATTATATTCTTACCTACAGGTTTCCATGAAAACCACACAATTGTATACACTTTTTATATTTTTTTATCAGTCATTCAACACCTGCCTAAGTTCTAATTTATCACATTCACCAACGCGCAACATTTAAACTCACATAAGTCGCCTAGTTACGCTATCTATGATTTTTACTCGATACTAAGTGGTAGGGTGCAGTAGTGCTAGACGGATTCAAATGAACTAAATGAATTTAGTGCCTTATTTATGTAGATTTTAGGGGGATTAGCAGTTTGTTACAGAAATATCACATGAAGCTATAAAGGGTTAATTATATTCTAGTTGTTACGAAACTTGATAGGGCCATGTAGCTTGGCCATGTCTGATGGCCTACTTACGATGCTTATGATGGCCCAAATCGCGGTTCAGCTCCCATGCGGTAGTCTCCTCGAAGAAGTTCTGACTTGGAAAGTCATCTTAACATATTACATTGTTCATAATCATAGTCATAAGTTTTTTATTTAAAATAGTACGAAACGTAACTTTTTGACGTCAATAATGCATACACACATACATAAATGATATAAAAATTAAATTATTGTGATATAAATCATCGAGGTAACCAATTTATTTCCAAGGATCTTTGTCGTCTAGATAATCATTTATTTTATAGTAGCCCTTTGAGTATAGCTTCTTCTTAATAAATGACTTAAATTGTATCACAGATAAGTTTTGCATGTCTTCTGGGACTTTATTGTAGAAGCATATACATTGCCCTTTGAATGATTTTGTGGTTTTGGAGAGTCGACTTTTATGGTCAGCAAGTTTATTTTTATTTCTAATATTGACACCATTCCTATCAGAGTTTTTTAAAAACAGTTCTTTATTTTTATGTCATTTCTTTATTTTTATGTTTGTTATATTTTTCTCAGTGTAGATGGCAAACAAAATTGCTATTCGTTTTGCCCTACAAGGCTTTCAGCGCCACCTGCATGTCGTCGGTGCAAAAGAGTTGTCAAATCGCAATATGACGCTGATCAATCTAATACCATATATAATCAATGACTCCATGATTTAATTTTATTTACATGATATAAATTACGTGCAATCCTTGAAAGGTGCTCAAAACGGTTATGTGCGGAACGTATACTCGTATATTTGCGAAGATATGTTTGCGCGCGACAATAAAACAGGCAGTAAGGTTCCAGAGTTGAATGGCACTGCTGCACCGAAAGCACTTTATTGCACTGAAGCACATCGCGCTGCAGTATTAGATATAACGGAACATCTGCGTTTATTTATTACGAGAGCCAAGCGAAACAAAATGGCTTCTACTTTATACCCTCATGCTTTGATGAGTTCGCAAATTTGATATATTTCAGGGCGCGCTTTAGTGAAATAGAAAAATTCTGCCTCGAAGAAGATGAAAGGGAACTTACGGTTACTTAGTCACTCACCGAAGAAGTCAGAATAATTGCTACTCGTAATTGTGCCAAATTAAGAAAATTACTACAATGTATTTACTAGACAGTATGGTTTTAGGGAAAAAATCTACAAAACTCTGTTTTACCAGAAATTGGTAGATTTTATGGATTTAGCTAACAAATGTCTAGTCAAATATCTAGACTTATTTAAGGCTTATGTAACAGTTTCCTATATTTTACTATTAAATAAATTGTCTAAAATTCTAATAACCCAAATACAATAACAACTTCTAATAACCCAAATAACTCAAAAGTTAACCCTTCAATGATTTGCTGATTATTTGAGAGGTAGATTACTATTTTAATAAAACAGATAGAAACATATGCTTCTGTGTCCCAGAAGGGAGTATACTCGGAGCATTGTAGTTTATTCTATATATTAATGAGCTGCCAACTGACCCTATAGAAGGAGAAACCTGTGCCTAACTTCAGTAAAAACACATAGGCTAGGGTGTTTGAACTGGCAGAGATTGGACTGGTAAAAGTTAAAAAGTGGTTAAACCAAAAAAAAATGCAACTTAGAACATTAGCAAGACTCACTAGATAATATTATTCACTACCGACAGATTTGCTAATACAACAAAACATATAAATTACAAATTTATGATCATGGCCCCAAATTATCTGAAACATGCAATTGTGTATCTTAAATAATGAGTCAGTATATTAGAAACTGTATATTAAAGTATAAGTCGCAGGTGATTTATCTGGATGTATTACCCGAAAATAGCTTTAATTGGAATGCAGTTATTATAAAGATGATGGCAAATGAAATTTATTTTATACTTTCAAATTACTGGGAAAGTTATCTTCAAAAGACTAAAGCGGGGAATTCAATCAGAATGCTCGCGGGCGGTCTGGCCCGCCTGGAGTCTGTCGCCTGCGGGGATGGGACAAAAGGCGCGGCCAACTGGGCGCGGCCGACTGGGCGCTGCTAGGAACAGCTGGACGTGAGCCAAGTGGGCGCGGGATAGGTGGGCGCCAAAATTTATTACGCAATATATTTATATATTTATTCATTGTGACTGACGAGAAATATTTGTATTGCTACAATATTTTAAAAATAACTAATGGTGAAACATTACCTTCGTAGCTATACTGTGATACACCCGTTTCAGAGCTATTTAAAATACTAGTATTTAAAATACTAGTAATGATAATAGAAATATATACGTGACCATAAATATAAAGCTGTGCATTTTATGATATTTGTTGATATTTTGCACTAAATTTATTAAGTATTTATTATGTAAATGTTAAATCCCATGTAAATGCTAGCTCTGAAATGGATGTATCACAGTATAGCTACGAAGTTAATGTTTCAAAATTAGTTAATTTTTATATAATGTAGAAATAAAAATATTTTTCGTCAGTCACAATAAAAAAATATGTATATATATTGCATAATATTATTTTGGCGTCCATCTGTCCCGCGCCCACTTCGCTCGCACCCAGTTGTCCCTGCGCCCAGTTGGCCTAGTGGCCAGTCGGCGGCGCCCAGTTAGCAGCGTCCAGTCGGCCGCGCCCAGTTGGCCGCGCCCACTTGTCCTAGACCGGTCGCCTGCCTGTGTCGCCGCCTGCACAGAACGGGCTAGTCAGTCATTCACTTAAGGCCTGGGCACATAGCCGACGGGGCGTGACGGCGACGCGACGCCGACGGGGCAGCAGCGCGCCGTACATGTCACACTGCGGGCGCGACGCTCAAGTTTGGCGTCGCGCCGCCCGTCCTGCCGTCCTCGGCGTGATTTCTCGAGCATTTTGAAACAAAATGTCAAGCGATTCAGACGTCGAAACGGCCTTGCTTTTGTTTGCGTTAGCTAAAAAAAAACACCGTAAACGGATATGGGTGCATGATGTGAACCAAAAGCGACATCAACATGGTGAATATCATAGACTCTGCCGGGAACTTGAATCCCATGAAGATAGGTTCTATACCTACTTTAAAATGTCGCAAGAATGTTTTGAAGAATTACACAATTTAATAAAGGAAAAAATAAATAATATAGAAATACGTTTCTTCTAACGCATTCTATAAGACGTTCGATAATGTCGTTATCCATTTTTAATAATAAGATTTCGTCAGTCAAAGTTGTAAAAAAACACAAACGCACCGTCCCGCCGAGCGCGACGCACTGACGTCGCGTTCTCTGTGTGACTACTAAATACGTATCCCATACAATACAAAGCTTAGCTCTGTGCTAGCGCCCCGCCAGCGCCCCGTCGATCACCGTCCCGCCGCGCTCCGTTTGTAATCGCGCCCGGCGCGGCGGCGACGTGACGCGACGTCAAACGTCGCGCCGAGCGGGACTGCGCTGTGTGTCATCTTTTCTATAGTTCAATACATTACAACTATCACGTCACGCTGGCGTCGCGTCGCCGTCCCGCCCCGTCGGTTATGTGCCCAGGCCTTTAATAGAGCTGCAGCGCGGTCGTGCCCCGTATGCGATGGCAGAAATACGAAGAATCGCTTTAATGGGTGCTGCATTAATTGCTGTGGATAGGAAGAAAAATAAAAGAGTATGGTGAAAAAACTGGTACCAGGAGAGAGGAAAATACAGAGAGAAGAAAAACATCATTCGATCAACTCACTGTAGGCGGCATTGCGTAGGTCGCTATTGATATTCCTTACTTTTCACTCTCTACAAACAAGGATGCCACCAGTTGATCGAAATAAATGACTGCTATAATGGTTTTTGTTCGTTCATGTTTACTGTTGCACGTCAGTCGTAGTTGCTCTCCAAAGCGCAACTTCCGGCGGGCGGCCCGTCGTGCGCATTCATGCTCAGACATGTCCGTGCCCGCGCGGGAAAAATGCTATCGGCCGGGCACACGGCAAGCACGGGCCGGTAGATATGCCCGTGCCCGTCGCCTAGAATTAACGAGCAGATATGGGACAGACCTGCCTGCGACGGGCGGCCCGTGGCGGGCAGCTGGTAGAGAATTCCCCGCTTAACAGGTTGCTTATCGTACGTGTATCCTTCCATAACATACGCCCTTCCAATTATAATGTATAGGCATGTGTAGCAGCTTTTCTTTTCGACTTAGACCCTCTCATATAAGTATAGAATGCTCTAATAGGGGTAATAAATAAAAAATGTAAGGAAACAGACGTCTGATATTTTTTCAGTGAATTCAAGCGCTTGATATAAGACAAACATAATATACAAATGTTGTTCTACTAGACTACCTTAAATTTATGATAAACACTTAGTATAGTCATTTGGTAGTTTTACCTAGAAAGTTTTTGGGAGTTTCGAAAATGGGTAATTTTATAGATTTCGATGTGCTCTTTCCGAATTTTAACTTTGCAACCTCGTATCTTTGCCGCTCGCGCTTGGAAAAATGGCGCCTAGAAGAAGTTTTTGACAATATCTCTTTTACTACTCACTTCAGGATAAAAACATATAACACAAAATGAAATTAAAGAAAATTTCCTACAATCTAACTAATATCCTATTTTTCGTAAAATCAAGAGTTTTGGCGTACGAGCGCCGCAAAGTATCGTCCAACGCGCGTTTTGGCCAAAAACTCATTTCCATACCACCTTGAGGTAGACTAAGCGGCGTATTTCCATACCACCATGAGGTAGACTAAGCGGTATCCTTAGTAGGCCTAATCCACATGCAATTCACTATTCCAAAATTTAGCGCATTCTACTTCGCTTCGCTGTTTTTTTTATGGACCAGGTGTTGCGAGTTCAGTGTCTTTAGTACCTACCGATCGAAACGTCACAGTTCGATATATCTTACACATCATCAGCGATGGGATTATTAGTTTGATAGCAATCCTATTCGTTCTCCATTTTATACGGAATTTTACAAGGAATAAATCCCTATACGTCCAGGCATTGCACCCATCAACTACTGAATTCCAGCGTACTTCTCATTACATAAGCCTCAATTTTTATAATAGATTACCAGAAAACATGAAAAATATTGAAAATTATGACAAATTCAGGAAAGAGACGAAAAAATATTTAATTGAGAAATCCTTATATGACCTTAAGGAATTTTAATATATATATATATATATATATATATATATATATATATATATATATATATATATATATATATATATATATATATATATATATATATATATATATATATATATATATATATATATATATATATATATATATATATATATATATATATATATATATGTATAATGCACGTGGTGTCGTCTGCGAGTTGGACAGTCTTGGCACAAGTTATGTTGGTTGCTAAATCGTTGCAATAGAGTTTGAAGAGGGGAGGTCCTAATGTTGAGCCCTGGGGCACACCGGTGTTTACTATTTCACAACTCGATTGCTCAGCCTTTTCCTCAATTCCATCAATTATTTTAATCTCCACCACTTGCTGCCTGTTTTGTGGGTACGATTTAATGAGTGAATTGGCCACTCCTCTAATTCCGTGATGGTTTAGCTTGTCTACCAGGGTATTGATGTTTATACAGTCGAATGCTTTGCTTAGATCGCAGAACTTTTATACACTTTTTTTATACACTGTTAGCTTAGATCGCAGAACTTTTTATACACTTTTTATTATAATTTGAAATGTAATTTCATTTGTAGAAATACTATTTTTTGTAATTTCGTAATGTTTTTATATATATAATATTTTTTCGTAATGTAATTTCTATACCCAGAGCGGGTTTATGAAAATAAAATTTTCTTATTTCTTATTTCTTATTTCTTATAAAACGTTTGCTCAAAAATAGTCTCGTTCCTTCCTCTTCATCGCTATCTTGTAATGAAACTTGCGAATTATCACAGGTACCACTACAATTCGTGCATATAACGGAGCATTATAACACAGCTATTCTGTATCCACAGCTTGCTGACTTTTTTTTTTATTTTATTTTATTTTATTTTATTTTATTTTATTTTATTCGGTTAACAAACAGCGTTTATATATAACAAATACAACATATAACAATAAAACTATGACTAATTATATGTTAACACTATTAATCGTTAATACTATGTGTACATTACATATCTCCGCTATTATACCTTATTTATACTTACATTTCTTTAACAGTGATTTACGGATAGACAAAGAGAAAGAACAAAAAACAAATGAGAATGAAATTTTAAGAATGAAATTTTAAGATTATAACCATTATTAATTATTTTGTACCAAAAATATATTTTTAAAAATATTACAAAAAACTATTCATGTAAACCGTTTAAGGGATTAAGAGTCATTCGATTAAATAGGGAGGTCAAAGGACTGATAAGACTTTTTAATCGTTTCTTTAAAGTGACTTTTACCTGATGAAAAAATATCAATGTACGCGAATCTATCATTATACGTTCTCATGGCTCTATTTATTAGGGAATGCTTCGTATAATTAGAGTTATATCTTTTTACATAAAACAGATGCGGTTTCCGGGTAATACGAGGAGGAGCCAGAATAGATACCTTTTCGACCAGATACGCACTGTCAAAAATATTGTTAATTACATTGTACAGAAACATCATGTCGTAGGTTGTACGCCTATCTTCAAGACTATCAAGTTTAAAGAGAGCTAATCTATCCTTGTACGATTCGGCAGATTTATTTTCCCTAAAGCACAAGTGTTTTAGGAATTTTTTTTGAATACGCTCGATTCGTTGCTTGTACAAGTTGTATTGGGGGGACCAAATACAGGATGCAAATTCTAGTATACTACGAACATAGGCTCCATATATTACTATCAAGGTGGATGTCTCGGAAAATGGCTTGCACGCCCGTAATAGAAAACCTAGCGATTTATATGCTCTGGTGACAATAATTTCAATGTGCTGGTCGAATTTCATTTTGGAATCGAGTAAAACCCCCAAATCTCTGACAATATTAGTCTCCTTAATGTTATCGGAACCAATTTTGTAATCGTAAAGTATTTTATTTCTGTTTCTCGTAAACGAGATTCGATGGCACTTCTTGACATTAAGATCGAGCTTGTTCAAAACACAGTATTCGCTAAGACGGCTCAGATCATCCTGCAGGCGTAAACAGTCGGCCTCTCCTGAGATAACAGAATAGACTTTAAGGTCATCTGCGTATAGGATAAACTGGCATGATTTAAAACAGGAACCGATATCGTTAATATATATATTGAATAAGAGCGGCCCCAGGTGTGATCCCTGTGGAACACCCGAAGGAATCGAAATAAAGTCTGATTTAAAACCACCTACGACGACAGCCTGTTGACGATTATGAATGTAAGACGTGAACCATCTTAACAAATCACCGTGTATACCGAGTTTCTCAAGTTTAAGTAATAATATAGAATGATTTACCCTGTCAAATGCTTTTGAGAAATCTGTATATATAACATCAGTTTGCATCCGACTGTTCATGTTATCGAGGATTTCGTTAGTGAATTGACTTAGGTTCGTGACTACAGATCGCTTACTCATGAAGCCGTGCTGATATGGGGAAAGAGAATTGGAAACGGCGGGATAAATCTGATCGTATATAATTTTTTCGAAAACTTTACTAAAAACCGGAAGGATTGAGATGGGCCTATAATGCGATATGTTATTATTTAAACCACTTTTATGTATTGGTACAATGAAGGCTTCTTTCCAACGAGAGGGAAATGTACCTTCATCCAGTGAACGGCGGAATAACAAGGCGAGTGGATGAGCTAATTGGCTTGCACAGTTTATAATATAGGTGGGAGGAATTCCATCACTTCCAGATCCTTTATTCTTTTCTAGCTTGCTTAAATACTTGCCGATAAGTCTCTTGTCAATGGTAATTTTGGATATACTACTCGTACTGCTAGGGTAGTCTTCAGTGGAGTCAGGAGCCGGAACAGCGTCTAGTTGTGTTCCCCTGTCAAACACCGATTCGAAGTACTTAGAGAAGGCTTCGCATATTTCATCGCCTCCATCAATGTTAAAGTCCTCGTAAACCATGCGCTGAGGTAGCGCGTGGTGACGACGGATACTTTTGACATATGACCAAATTTCCTTCGGGTTGTCCCTAATAGATGTTTCGCAACGGCTAATATATTGCTGGAAGCAGTCATCTCTCACTGCTTTTTGCCGGGCGCGGAGCAGGGAAAATGATTCGTAGTCTCGGGGGTTGCCATAATGACGCCACTTTCTGTGGTATTTTGATTTCTCCTTAATGAGTTTAATGAGGGATGCAGTAAACCATTTGGGATACGAGGAATTCTTACTTCTGCCTTTCGGAACGTAAAGATCAATAGATTTTTTTAATATTTCATAGAAATTGTCGACTGCATCATTTATATCGCAGTTGTGAAGCAGGCAGTCCCAGTTGGTTACGGAGAGAAATTCATTAATTTGATGATAGTCTGCCTTACTATAAATTAGGACTTCTCTTGGGTGCTCTTTCAGTGCCTGAGATTTCTGGTCTGTTAAGACAATGGCAAGCGATGGGTGATGACAAATTTCTCGACTTAAGGGTTGCGAACAGTGAAGAACCTCGAGTGATATATTTGCCAAGACTAGATCTAGAAAACGTCCATTGGAGTTTGCAATGCCATTGTATTGAGTTAGACCTGCGAACATAACGTCATCGACAAAGGCTGAAGAAGTGGTGTCTAGAGAGCAAGCTGGGTCAGATAGTATTGAGATAGCTTGGTCGCCTTCATCTGTTGGAGACCAGATTATTTTAGGCAGGTTAAAGTCACCCATCACAATAAAATTGTCCAACGGGAGCTGGTCGCGTAAAACACAAAGTAATTCACAAAAATCTTTAAGCAAAGATGATTGTGTGTGACTACCTGGCACGTCGCCAGGAATGTATAATACAGCGAGATGCGTATCTGTACGTGGTTGTATGCCCTTACCCGGAATTGTTACCCAGATACACTCAATTCCAGCTATGGTCCA
The DNA here is from genome assembly GCA_944548615.1 of Micropterix aruncella. NCBI lineage: Eukaryota > Metazoa > Arthropoda > Insecta > Lepidoptera > Micropterigidae > Micropterix > Micropterix aruncella. The sequence continues at coordinate 28,082,828 of OX155970.1, forward strand.
CTCGGTGCGTCTAAAAGTGCACAAAGAACGGCGAGCAGCAAGGAAAACCCCACCTCCATATAGCCTGTCGCCGCCAGTAGAGGCGTCTCGATCAAATCGGTGAAGGTCGTACCTTGCATCCACCAACTCCGCATTAAAGAAACCGTCTGTTAGCCATGTTTCGCTAATGGCCAAGATATCGTATTCATTCGTCAGGACATTGTGTCGAAATTCATCCGTTTTTGTGCGCAGTCCCTGCACATTTTGATAATAAATGGTTATATTATCGAATGTCGTTATGGAACCAGACTAGACTGAAAATTAATATTATATTAACGAATGTGAAATGTCTCTCAAACCCATAAACAAATAGTATACATGAATATACACGGCATAAACAATGATGTGTGGTACAAATAATAATATGCTTACATATCTCGTATAAAATTAAATAATGTTGATATATTAAATATATTTTTTTTCCCAGAAAGAAGACGATAGATATCTCTTTCACATATGGATCTGACGTGACTGGGAAGCAACCGCAACAATCTTCTTCAGATCTTCCTCCGATGAGATTGTGATCACTGGAGCATTGACCGCACGCCTGACGAAAATTCTGCACTGACGAACCCACACGTACTCGAAACCTTGCTGTTTGGCCCTCAGTTTTGTTTGCCTCAGGAGATCTTTGTTTGCCGCTGTAAGATGTTCGTTTATATATATCTTTGTTGGTCTCCCAGGAAACCCCAAGTCTGCTGTAGTGATTCCAGCGAGCGAGCGTATTCCGGCGATGATCTGGTCCTTAGTAGAACGTCGACACAACTTTGCGACAATAATTTTGGGTCGCCCTTGTTGTGGATGATGTGGTTTGACACGAGAGACAAACTCGATGTCTTCAGGCTTAACTTGAACATTGGCCAGTTCAGCGATTTTTAACATTACAAATTGCAGATTTTCATTGGTATTTTCAGGTACGCCTGTCACCTGTATATTCGATAACCTACACCATTGATCTCTTTCATCGGATTGGTTTTTTAGAGCATTCAGTCGGGTTTGCATTGCCGACATTTGCTGCTCGAGAGAATCAATCTTTTTAATCTTGTCTTCATGAGATGACAATTTTTCCTCAAATTCGACAACTTTATTGTTTACATACTCCAGAGAGGCTTTAAAAGTAGAAAAATCACTTTTTAGCTCTTTTATATCAGTGTGTAATGACTGGATACATCCGACTTTTTCACGCATTTCATTTTTGAAATCTCTTATTTCGGCCAGCAGCATGGCTAGACTTGGCTCATTGGCATCCGAGTCTGAGCTTTGATTTTTAGTTTGTATACATCGCGTGCAATTCATTTTCGCGCGTCGATGCTTTGTCTGCCTTTTAAATGTAGCCTCATCTATACCAGCACATTGTACGTGCATCGTGTCTTTGCAAATCGCACAATTCATAGTCCATTCCTTGTCTTGAAAATCTTGGCTACAAATTTTGCAATTCATTATAACGACCGAAGACTTTATTTGAGATTAAAGTAGAATAATTTTCGGTAGAGTACCCCCTGTTTACGGTAGCACGATGTGGTAGGTTTATATATTACGATTACAGATTTCTTCAATTATATTTTTGTTATCGTATCGTAGGCGAATGACGACCAAGTAGCCCCTGTGTACGATAGCTGTCAAACAATCGACGGTCGCTCAATTTGATAAGAGATGGCGCTGTATTCTTTCCTTTTTTATGTTTTATATTTTGATTATTTGTTTGTGTAGCCGTAGTACAGGTAATATTCCGCTCGGTGACAGATTTAAATAAGCAGTTGAAGAATTAAAAATATGAAATTAAAGTCGTCCGCAGCAGGATGCGAACCCGGGACTCGACGAATGGAAGTTGAAGATTAACACCAGTTAACCAAACGGCGCTGCGTGATGAGTTTCAGTCGGGCTTGAAGTATTAGATATTGACCGTGACGTGCAAACTAGTGACATCGCAAATGTGACGTTTTTCAGGCGGATTCATCGTAGGGTAATATAAGAATTACCTAATATTTTAACACTGTTTTAACAACGAAAAAAAGTTATTTTATTTACATACGGAAAAGTCCTTTTTAATCTCACATAAATCGGTAGAATCGGCGACTTCTCCTCTTCAATTTGGTGGTTCGTCGGGGAGAAAAGATCACTTTAAACTTAGATTATATCGATAATAGCGGAGCGATATATTGACACAACCCGCCAGTGACGGACCGAAAAGTAAAAAAATCCATCCCTTTATGCATTTAGAAGAAATGTTTTAACAAACTTTTCGGAGCTGGGGCTCGATAGTTGACAGAAATTAGCCCGTTTTTGTTTCTTTTCCATCCCCATTGCTCAGTATTTTGTTCATTCCAATACCACTGCTAAAGCTGGTGATAGGTTTTGAACGAATATTGTCGTGCTGCTGCTTCTGTTGGTGGTAGAGACGAAATATTAGATTTCCTTTTATATACTGATGTTATGAAGCATGCATATCTAAAGGTATTTAAAGACGTACTTTTCTTACTTTTTACGTTACAGTAACTGTATAATTTAAAAAGAAAGCGTTTTTCAGCTTTAGTAATGATCTGTGGATCAGCATTTATATTTTTGAATACCTGAAAACTCGGTGTTTAAATATTGATTTTAGTTAATGTGTTAATTTACAAATGTAATCAGTTAAAATTGAATTTCCCGGTTTCTATAGGTGTATAATGGTTTGATGCTCTCTATTGATTTTACGAAAAAAAGGTGATTTCATAAATTATAGACAATTTTATTTAGTTTCATTTTGTATATGAATATTTTTATCGTGAAATGAGTCTGAATGAAGATATTATCAATAATCTGCTTTTAGGAGGATTTTTTTAATATGTCGGCGCGAGCGGCAAATATACGAGGTGAGAAGTTGAAATTCGGAAAGAGCACATCGAAATCTATAAAATTACCCATTTTTAAAACTTCCGGAAAACTTTCCAGGTAACTTATTTTTTTTAAACCAAATGACTACTATAATACTCAAAGACAATAAATCAAAATCAGCAGTCATACGAGAGACCACAGAAAAAGAGATTAGTGCAAAGGTACTTTATATTCGTAGGACCTAAATTACATAACAAGGCAATTAAGTCGGAAGTATTGCAGTAAAGCTGAAACCCTAGAAATGCAGTTATCGTGTGTGATAGACAAGGCCGAAACGTAACAAAAACGAAGGCCATTAACTGGTTTATAAGGCAGTTAATTCGAATCCTACCTTTCTCTATAGATTTATTATATTTTGAATTATTTCCTTAGATATTTTATTGCATTATTTCTGACTACTTTATTGTTACTTTTAAATACATCCAATTTATAATTCATATTTATCAATTTTACTACTATCATAATAATAAAATTAAATAATATCTTTTTTAATGTCTGGCTATATTTGACATGATTATATTAACAAAATGTTTTGACTACTTTAGGTAAGAACTATGATAATCATTATGCCGATCGATTTGTTATTTTTGAAGTATTCTATTATTGAACTACATGGATATTATATTTTATTATCAGAAACTAAATTGATAATCTATTTTTATTTATATTAAGTTTTATTTGAAATAATGATAATGTTTGCGTGTGTGAGGGACCACCCCTCACTAGACTCCAAATTGTGCTGTGTGAGGTGGTGGTATCAACTTACGAGTTATCTCCGTATTGAAAGGCGGTTTTGAATGAAGTAGAAGGTATTTATTGATTGAAAGTTTGATATTGCCAGTTATAACTCTTCCCGAACAAGTTATGTATGTTGACGCGAGTGTAAGGATGCGCAACTGCGGTTACAAGGGTATATGGATGAGGATTGTATGTGTGCTCCAAGTATCTTGTACTGTGGGATTACAGACTGATGCTTTGAGACTAGGGAGGATAAGGAAAGGAGGATAAGGAAGGAAGGAGCCGGATTCGCTGACACACCTCGTGAGAAGGGTACCGAATATGCCGTCGCAACCTTGGGGGAATGTGATCACTCGGGAATGATAATTTGGTTGCTTTTTCGCCGGTTTATATAGGCCGATAAATGATGCATTTCAAAATATTCCGAGTAAAAGTATTGTTTCATCGTGCTGATTCATGGCTGCACGGGTTAAAATAATAGCTGAATTGTGTCAGTGTATTTCACTGGAAATCGATTCATTTGTTGATCGCATGTAATGGACTTAAGGTTCGTTACACGTGCATGCGGAGTTAATACAATAACAAGAAAATATTGTATTGGCACGGTCAATATCCCAGTTAGATATACTTTGTACCATTTTTTACTGTTAAACTTTCAATAACTTATAGATAAACAAATAAAATTAATCTTTCTCCAGCGTAAAGCCAGTAACTAGGTTATTAAACTGCTTTCGATTTTGTGAATATATACATTTAAGAGAAATGGTCCCAGGTGGGTCCTTAAGGGACGCCAGAAAGCACTGTTTCCTAATTTGAAAGATGGCCTTCTACCGCTACTGCCTGATTGCGATTATTAAGTTACGACGTTAACAAAAGAAGGAGATCACCATGATTTCAGTATTTTCCTGACCGCTCTCATGCAGCAGCTGCTCGCACTGACCTATATTTCTATTAACGAATTCCTCCCTCGGCGGTGGGCGAGGGGACGCCGCGTCGTGTCGCCATTTGGGACGCGGCAATATTTTTTTTATTGTTTGCGGAAGGGCGTCGGTGCGCTAATTATGACAAACAAAAATACGACCATCTCTGCGCGCACTTTATTATTCTTTTTTATCGCCGCGCAATAACACACGGAGGTGGCGGTTTGGGATTTGCGCACATTTTAATTGGGCCACGTGTAATGGCTTATTTTTATTTGCTTTCCATGTCGTCGCTCTCGACCGTAATCAATTTCATTTATCAATAAATAATTATTATTTCTATGAAATGTAATACAACCTACCTTAATTGTTTGACATTATAAATAGGACAAAACGGATTTTGGTGGTGGGGGAAAAGAGGAATTTTGTTTCAAAATTTGCGCGGCGCTTAATTTGCACAGCAGAAACGGTAATATACTGATCCGCAGAAAGCTGACGACAACTGATAGCAATTCTGTCTACTTCGAACGACAGCGGCAGCTAACGGTTACATGCAGCTTGGTCCATATGACCTCTCGCGTTTAACGCGTCGGCTCAACTCGCAGTTAAACTCCAATCCGGTAGCTCTCTCGAAGAGAGGCGAACCTGGAAATGTACTCTGAGAATACGTTGAATAGAATGTCATGACTCGATCGTAGACAAGTAGGATTGGATCATCTGGAAGAACACTTCGGGCACTGAACACTGCTGGGCGACTCGCGCTTCGTGCGGTGTTAGCAAAATTACTGTGCATTCCGGTGAATAACCGGGGAGTCAAGAAACGTTCTGATACATTTCCTAAGTAGAGGGGGTGGTTGTTGACCTAATGTCAAATACTCTTGAAACGACCCGTTGGCCCCCCGATCCAATGTGATGCTAACGCTCAGTTAAGCGGCCTGTGGACCAGCATCTCATCTATTGTAAAATATCGATGTCCGTATAGTATTAAAAACCTGGATACAAAAACAACACAAGTCGTTAAAACTGCCCGTGTGGTAGATGTGGCCTCTGTAATCATTCACCACGTGGGAACAAATTAAATTAAATGGACAACAGTGGTTGTAACATTGCCGCTATTTTTAACTGTTCACTGGAAGGTCGCCGCACAGCAACTGACCTGATATTATTGCACAAAATAATACACAATAACATTGACAGACTTCATTCACTAGAGAAATTGTGATTTTTCGTACTGCCGCGAATGATTCGCTTTTCTCGTACGTTTGAAGTACCTCGCGTTAGCACTATCTACTCTCTAAACTTTATAAAGTACCGTTTGATGACCACATACAATGGTCAATTTATAGATAACTAACCAACCTAACTTCATCGAGGCTGCGACCAGAAAATAGATACAAATTACGTATATGTAGACTACATTATGTTATTAATAAACTATAATATAAATAACTATTCTCCATCCTTCTACTTTTGTATTTTTCCATTATTATTCTTGCTTGTAACCATCTAATTTGTGAGTAAAATATAAGTTAGTTTTTTTATTTAATTCAATTCAATTTTGATAATATATAGTATTCTCTAATTACTGCAAGAGACTGCTGTAGGAAACAATTAATAGGTCAGTGAAACATGGTCTCAATTTAATTTGCAATAATTAACGAAGCACTGTAAGTTTCCTGAAGAATAATTGAATAAATATTCGTATATAAAATTATGTGCAAGAAACAGCACGTTGTAAAATCCGTTTTTGTATCATTTGTGATAATTGTTTCACGTACTTATGTGCGCGACAAACGAAATTTATTGATCTTCATCTTAAAACTGTCGATAGCAATGACGACCAGCATTTTTTTATGATCTAGGCCTATTCCACGTTGCAAAAGACAAAGTTTGTTTTTAAGAACCGGCCCAAGAGGACGCTCAAACTAAGCGTCGCCGCTTCAAACGCTTCCGCTCTTCTCAAATTGTTTTGTTAATTACCAAGCTGTAAGAAATTATTAATAAGCCACGGGGGTTAATAAAAGCGAAAAGTTTTAAACCTCTGACGGAACGGACCCGGGGCATCTCGTCATTCAACCCTTCGCGTTATTCTGAGGGTGGGCAATACCTTAATTATGTTATTTTTATTTCAATATTGTTTAGGAAACACAGCTGTAATGTAGGTATATGTATACACATATATATATATATATATATATATATATATATATATATATATATATATATATATATATATATATATATATATATATATATATATATATATATATATATATATATATATATATATATATATATATATATATATATATATATATATATATATATATATATATATATATATATATATATATATATATATATATATATATATATATATATATATATATATATATATATATATATATATATATAGTATATATATATATATATATATATATATATATATATATATAATTTTTAAATGAAAACTTTTAAAACATTTTTATTTAATTGTAAGGTTAGTGAAGGTTGTACCTTTGCCGGACGTTTCGGAGCCCGTGGCTCCTTCTTCAGCGGCAAGAAGAATACTCATTATTATATACTCAGTATTCTTCTTGCCGCTGAAGAAGGAGCCACGGGCTCCGAAACGTCCGGCAAAGGTACAACCTTCACTAACCTTACAATTAAATATATATATATATATATATATATATATATATATATATATATATATATATATATATATATATATATATATATATATATATATATATATATATATATATATATATATATATATATATATATATATATATATTCTTTTTAGAATTGATCAATAAGATGATTATAAAGTAAATAATTATAAAAGCCACTTACATCGTGACGAAGGATTCCCTTGATCGGATTCGGGAATGCTTTAGGTGTTAACGAGAATGATGAATGCCTCTCACTTGCGGAAAGAGGAGTAGGTTTAAGTTGGGCCCATTTTTCAACTAGTAAACGCTCACCCTTCATCCAATTATCTCAAAAATTAAGCTACAATCCTTCTTTATACGTAAACTCACTCAATTTCCTATTATTTCAGGGGAAATAACAAGACAAGACGAGCTACTTGACAGATGGAAGAATTTAAAATTTCGAATTTCGTTTTTTTATTTTCTAAAGGTGCGATATAAAGAAGCTGCGATCAATATTCAGCTGAAAACTTAAAACTAAAGGCGTGACATGCCCTCATATCAATGAAAGGAAGCAGTCAGCTCTTTCCTATTAGTTGGAAAGATTACCTTTAACCTAAATGGATTATTTACAATGAACGAAACATAAAATATGTAAAAATTCAATATTTTGAAATATTTGATAGTTTTGTGTATATATTCTTTTTAGAATTGATCAATAAGATGATTATAAAGTAAATAATTATAAAAGCCACTTACATCGTGACGAAGGATTCCCTTGATCGGATTCGGGAATGCTTTAGGTGTTAACGAGAATGATGAATGCCTCTCACTTGCGGAAAGAGGAGTAGGTTTAAGTTGGGCCCATTTTTCAACTAGTAAACGCTCACCCTTCATCCAATTATCTCAAAAATTAAGCTACAATCCTTCTTTATACGTAAACTCACTCAATTTCCTATTATTTCAGGGGAAATAACAAGACAAGACGAGCTACTTGACATCTGTCAAGTAGCTCGTCTTGTCTTGTTATTTCCCCTGAAATAATAGGAAATTGAGTGAGTTTACGTATAAAGAAGGATTGTAGCTTAATTTTTGAGATAATTGGATGAAGGGTGAGCGTTTACTAGTTGAAAAATGGGCCCAACTTAAACCTACTCCTCTTTCCGCAAGTGAGAGGCATTCATCATTCTCGTTAACACCTAAAGCATTCCCGAATCCGATCAAGGGAATCCTTCGTCACGATGTAAGTGGCTTTTATAATTATTTACTTTATAATCATCTTATTGATCAATTCTAAAAAGAATATATACACAAAACTATCAAATATTTCAAAATATTGAATTTTTACATATTTTATGTTTCGTTCATTGTAAATAATCCATTTAGGTTAAAGGTAATCTTTCCAACTAATAGGAAAGAGCTGACTGCTTCCTTTCATTGATATGAGGGCATGTCACGCCTTTAGTTTTAAGTTTTCAGCTGAATATTGATCGCAGCTTCTTTATATCGCACCTTTAGAAAATAAAAAAACGAAATTCGAAATTTTAAATTCTTCCATCTGTCAAGTAGCTCGTCTTGTCTTGTTATTTCCCCTGAAATAATAGGAAATTGAGTGAGTTTACGTATAAAGAAGGATTGTAGCTTAATTTTTGAGATAATTGGATGAAGGGTGAGCGTTTACTAGTTGAAAAATGGGCCCAACTTAAACCTACTCCTCTTTCCGCAAGTGAGAGGCATTCATCATTCTCGTTAACACCTAAAGCATTCCCGAATCCGATCAAGGGAATCCTTCGTCACGATGTAAGTGGCTTTTATAATTATTTACTTTATAATCATCTTATTGATCAATTCTAAAAAGAATATATACACAAAACTATCAAATATTTCAAAATATTGAATTTTTACATATTTTATGTTTCGTTCATTGTAAATAATCCATTTAGGTTAAAGGTAATCTTTCCAACTAATAGGAAAGAGCTGACTGCTTCCTTTCATTGATATGAGGGCATGTCACGCCTTTAGTTTTAAGTTTTCAGCTGAATATTGATCGCAGCTTCTTTATATCGCACCTTTAGAAAATAAAAAAACGAAATTCGAAATTTTAAATTCTTCCATCTGTCAAGTAGCTCGTCTTGTCTTGTTATTTCCCCTGAAATAATAGGAAATTGAGTGAGTTTACGTATAAAGAAGGATTGTAGCTTAATTTTTGAGATAATTGGATGAAGGGTGAGCGTTTACTAGTTGAAAAATGGGCCCAACTTAAACCTACTCCTCTTTCCGCAAGTGAGAGGCATTCATCATTCTCGTTAACACCTAAAGCATTCCCGAATCCGATCAAGGGAATCCTTCGTCACGATGTAAGTGGCTTTTATAATTATTTACTTTATAATCATCTTATTGATCAATTCTAAAAAGAATATATACACAAAACTATCAAATATTTCAAAATATTGAATTTTTACATATTTTATGTTTCGTTCATTGTAAATAATCCATTTAGGTTAAAGGTAATCTTTCCAACTAATAGGAAAGAGCTGACTGCTTCCTTTCATTGATATGAGGGCATGTCACGCCTTTAGTTTTAAGTTTTCAGCTGAATATTGATCGCAGCTTCTTTATATCGCACCTTTAGAAAATAAAAAAACGAAATTCGAAATTTTAAATTCTTCCATCTGTCAAGTAGCTCGTCTTGTCTTGTTATTTCCCCTGAAATAATAGGAAATTGAGTGAGTTTACGTATAAAGAAGGATTGTAGCTTAATTTTTGAGATAATTGGATGAAGGGTGAGCGTTTACTAGTTGAAAAATGGGCCCAACTTAAACCTACTCCTCTTTCCGCAAGTGAGAGGCATTCATCATTCTCGTTAACACCTAAAGCATTCCCGAATCCGATCAAGGGAATCCTTCGTCACGATGTAAGTGGCTTTTATAATTATTTACTTTATAATCATCTTATTGATCAATTCTAAAAAGAATATATACACAAAACTATCAAATATTTCAATATATATATATATATATATATATAATATATATATATATATATATATATATATATATATATATATATATATATATATATATATATATATATATATATATATATATATATATATATATATATATATATATATATATATATATATATATATATATATATATATATATATATATATATATATATATATATATATATATATACTAGCTTTTACCCGCGGCTTTGCTCGCGTTAAATTTTGGGTAACGTAGATCCCGTTTTTTCAATCAAATGGTAAGTTTTTGCGGGTACTTTATAGGGTATCTACAACCTTCTCTGTACCCCTGACAATTATGTATTTCATGATGATCAACTAAGTAGTTACGGCGTGAAGATGTAACAAACAAATAAACAAACGATCTAACTTTCACATTTTATATTAATAGTAAGGATTACGATTAGATACATTAGAGTTATAGTTAAGTATATTTAGATAGCACAGCTGTTGCTTCGATTGTTGATAGCTTTGATCATATTTTAATTCTTTTTTTTAAACGACTCACGCGCCACCTATTGTAAAATCCGGAAACAAAGGGTAAAATTACTGGGGTTGTTATTCACAGCGTGTTAAAACTACATATTTTTTTGAATTTATAGTTATAGTACCTCTTTATATACTATATTCGAGGCTGTACCCTCAGGTGCTAATATGACCAAGCTGCTTGGTGAGCCTACTCTCGAGCAGGCCACGTAAAACTGGCCGTGCGAGAAGCATTCCCCCCTAAGATCAATTCCTGCTATTTTCAGTGACTGGCCCTGAGACTTATTAATTGTCAATGCGAAACAAACCTTAAGAGGGAACTGCAGTCTTTTGAACTCAAATGGGTAATCCGACGGTATAAGTGGTATTCGCGGTATATACACAGATTCACCTCGAGCACAGCCAGTAAATATAATGGCCTCTACCAGGTTTTTATGTAAGGCTTTTACACGCAACCTGGTCCCATTACACAACTTCGGCGGATTAAGATTCCGCAGTAGCATTACTGGAGCACCCACTTTAAGGATAATTGCGTGAGATGGTAGACCAGGTGGATTTAGAGAATTTAGAAACTCCACAGGATAGTGCACAGCATCATCCGTATACACTACAGAGTCCACAGACTTGTACTGGTATTCTGCACCTTCGAACGACTTCAACAAAGTGTCATTAATGACGGAAGCCTGATCGTTTTTAGGTGCTAAAATAGCACGTTCGCAAAGCCACTCCATGGATTTGCTGTGTAGGTTGTGGACATCTGGATATATACGGGCTATTAGGTCGTCAACTGTCAACACAACTGAGGCAAGATCTGATGGAATTGTAATCTTCCCTTCATTTTCCGGATATTCTCCGTTTCCTATTTTAAGGAGAAGATCGGAAAATTGTCCAGAGCAAACATCGCCCTTCAGGTGCACCCGCATGTTTTTCGTAAGGTGGAGTTTTTTTATTAAGGGCCAAAGACTTGAACCCTTAATGCAAGCCCGAACTTCGTCAGCTCGCGATCCCCTCGGCACTACCGGCAGAATCTGACGGAAGTCTCCTGCTAACAATACGGTGACTCCACCCATCATGTAATTGTTACCTCTTATATCTTGTAAAGTTCTGTTTAGTGCTTCGAAACCCCCTTTATGCGCCATTGTGCTTTCGTCCCAAACTATAAGTTTACAATCGCGCAGGACTTGAGCCGCATTACTCTGCTTTGAAATATTGCAGAGTGGAGTCTCGACATGGATAAGATTAAGCGGCAGTTTGAAGGCAGCGTGAGCTGTCTTGCCTCCCTCCAACAGTGTTGCCGCGATTCCTGACGAAGCAACAGCTAAGGCAATGCCACGATTACTCCTTACTTTCGCCAAAAGCAAATTGATAAGGAAGGTTTTTCCAGTGCCACCAGGAGCATCCAAAAAAAAAATTTGCCCAATTCCTTTCTCAATATTGCCAAGGATCTGCTGATAAACGTAAAACTGTTCATCCGTAAGTAATTCTTCACTATTCGATACCACCTCAGACAGGGCGCAGGGGTCATAATTGGTCTCCCTCAGATATTCCCGATTACCTAAAGTTGCCGCAGATCTTTTTGGTTGAGGCAATCCGTATTGTCTCAAATTTTGTCCTGCTTGAGCTAACACTGCATCCTCAATCAATATCAAGCATCTGTTATAGATTTCGTCTATGAGCAGCTGCGCACTATCTTGCAACTCTCTCTCCAGTTGGCGTTTGAGGTCCTCCGAAAGATTGTCTTTGTATTTTTCCCAAAGGCTTAAAGGGTCAGAGAGCTGACAGAAAACTAACATAATTGTAAATAGCTCTCGCAGCCTGAATGGACAATCGCACAATGAAGCTTGCTCTAAAGTTTTCTCCCAATGCTTGTCGTCTTCCAGCAATCCTAGGGCCTTGCATGCAGACTGAAACGTTGGATGGAGGATCCCATTAACAGTCATTAAGTCCTCAAAGGATGTTGGCCCTCTAACCTCATGGAGCAGCAGTCGCAAGTGATAGCACTCGGTATTGTTTGGATGAATCGTGTAGACTCTACCAAGAGCGTGCTCTTTTTTCACACCGGGCCAACCCTCTACAACTTTTCCCCTTTTCCTCCTAGAAAATTTATTGTTATTCCAGACAAAGTGAGAAGGGACTTCAGAGTACAGCAGCGTCTTTGCAAAATTGTCCGTTTTGCAAATTTCAAAAAAGGCTAGTAGCGTTGTCTGAGGTGGGCTGTTCACTTTATCTGACAGGTTAGTGGAGGTAAAGTATACACGCTGACCGTTTTCAAGATGAACAGCGAGATGTAAGATTGGGGGGAATCTTTGATGAATGGGAAAGTTTAAGATCCTCCAAACTGCTTCTGAACTGCTTATGTACCGACCAGTTTCATACATTTTCACCTCATCTTTCTCCCTCTCCAGAACAAAAGCTGCTTGATCACTACCCTTATTCACGTACTTACAAATATATTTAATAGATTTAACGGAGTTGCAGTATTCCACATTAATATGAGCATTGAAAGTACGTGACAGGACAGGATTATAAGGCACCACCCAGCGGTTATCCAACTCAATTTCTTTAATTTTTATTGTGTAACCACCATCATATGATGACCTCCTCCTGTATTGTGGATATCCATCGACTCCTGTCTGAGTTTCCTTGAGAAGTGGTCGAGGATACTTCTTACTGCAGATTCTATTTTTCATGCAGGGAGATTTGTAGTTTAAGCTACCGTAAGGACCATGTATCATATTGGCCTTCACAATATCGTAGAGAAGAGGGTCTTGCTCAGGGTCAGGTATTTCCGCACATATTACATTATCGATCTTGTCTGGGGTGATACGCTGCTCTAACCACAACAGAATGTGAATGTGAGGAAGACCCCGCTTTTGCCATTCCACCGAGTATATAAAGCAACGCATTTCCCCAAACAGAGAGCCTTTGCTTAAAAGAGCCATCATCTTTTTCACCTTTAAGTGAAAAACCCTAGCTATAATGTCATGGCGATCGTGTGACTTTTGGCCGGGTAAAAGTACATTTGTGATGTCTTTCCATCGGGGGTTACACGTAAACGTGATAAAAAGGTCAGGGCGACCGTATTGACGCACGTACGTCATGGCGTCCTGAGTACGTTCAAACATATAGCGTGGACCTCCAGTAAAAGATGATGGAAGCACCACCTTCCGACCCAGCTGCTCACCATCAACATCTTCCCTTCCTATAGCATCCCGCAAATGTATGTAACTGTCAGCCCTCAGCTGCGCCTGGTTGTATCTGATGTAGGCCAACCTTTCCGACTCTATTTTAGCGTACATGTCAACCAAAAACTGACTAAACAGAGAACGGAAATACACCAGGTGATTATCTTCGCCATGCCTACTCATTATACGAAAAGAATAGAAACTCGCTGCGGAGATTGTCTTTGGAAGTGTTAATTTGGTCACAGGATCACGCTGTGGTAAAGAAATATAGTATCCATCCTCGCCACGGCAAAACAAAAGCGGATACTGTAGGGCGTCATATGAACGGTGGATCTCACTAATGCGCTGCAATGAGTTATCGTGGCTCTCAAGAATAATGTCTCTTTTCTCAAATTGTTGGCCAACTATTACTAAGGCCACCTCATTTGACGCAGGAGCATTGAAGCAACCCCTAAGGCTTTTCGGCGGCTTCCTTTCGGCATTGACGACTACTTTGAATGTTTCAGACGTTGCAGGCACCTTATCTAGGGCGACCTTCAAGTCCCTTACAAAGGAATTACACGTATGTAGCATTTTCTGTAGTTCTCTGACCAAGCCACGTTTTACATCAGGGAAGTTACTGCACCTTAATTGTACTTCTCTATCATCTTCACCAACAAAATATATTTGTAAGAATTGTGGTTCCTTTTGTGGCGCTGGAAGCAAACTTCCCACCAAGTGGTATACCTGGCCTTGAACTTTAAAACATGGCATAAAACCGTCATTTATTATCTTTTTAGCTCCGAAAGAAGTCATTTGAAAACAACTATTATATTTACGAATACCGTTCAAGAAATGGTCATGTTCTGGATGTAGATCCATTATCAGACTGTAAAGAGGCTCGGGTAGCTTTTCATAGGGCGGGAGTTGCACCTTACCAGCGCTACAGCACATGCCGGGTGCCTCCTCCTTCCACTTGAGAGCATTGCACCACCGGCACTTGTTGTTCATGGCACCCAAGGCAACGGTACTGTCGCCTTCATACTCTGTATCGATGTCATATGCCGTTCCGGAGTGAGCCTTGGTTTTCCAGGAACGTCTTATCCTTTCTGCTCGTCTTCCAAGATTGTTTTGCTCATATCGAGACTGTGACGACCTCAGTACCTCAGGGTGAGCTTGCTGGTACCTAGCCACTGCTTCTCTGTTTACATCAGGGTGAGCATGCTGGTATCTAGCCACGGCTTCTCTGTTCACATCAGGGTTAGCTTGCTGGTACCTAGCCACTGCTTCTCTGTTTACATCAGGGTGAGCATGCTGGTATCTAGCCACGGCTTCCCTGTTCGCATCAGGGTGAGCTTGCTGGGACCTAGTCACTGCTTCTCTGTGTATTTGAATATTATTTTTTTGATACATGGACACAGCTGCACGGTGAACTACAGGGTTTTTTTGCACATATTTCTTAGAAGCGTTTTGAAGTTGTTTCTTCCGAATAGCGTCAGTGTACCTGGAACGACGTTTTTTAAAACATTTGGTAGAAACGGTAAGAGTATCTGAGGGGGTCGGTGATGTTGGTGGAGAGTTAGGCGAGGAGGATTCAGACACTGTGGCGGTCACTTCACTATCTACGTATACATCGAAATGACCATGTGACAGATCATTCGAAAAGCGTATACGACCCACAGGGTTTCCTAAAGTACCACAACTTATGTACAGCTCACCGTTCCGGTAAACTTCAAAGACCCATGAAAAGAGTTGTCCAGCCGCTTCCAACTCACTTAAACTACCATATGTAAAAGAACGTGACATGTCAATGTAGTAATCAGCAGCACTGGAGTAATTGTCGCCGTTACTATCGTGAGTCATAATGCCAAACTCATCCCAGTTGGCCACTACATGGCTCACGATTTGTTCGCGCACCTCCCTGGCCATCACCTGTGTGTCATACAATATGTAGGAGATGGCACGAAACAGACAGGCTCCGTCTCCAGTTATAGGAACTACGGTGTGAGGCACCACAATTCCGTCAATGTTCAATGATTCAACAGTCATTGTGATAGATAGATATCAAGTAATTTGTGGTAAACAGAAAAAAAAACAAATTTGAAAATGTTAGAAATTCAATTTGAGAAAAAAATGAAAAACAATTGAAAAAGAATTTAGAAAAATATTACAAAAACAATTTAGAAAAGTAACAAAAAAATAAAAAAAAACAATATGGGATGGATTAGAAAAACAAAGAATTGCGCTGAAAAGCACAGTTTTTTTTAAAATATATCAATTTTATCGTAGACACAATTTTATCGTAAATAAACGCGATGCTTGCGCTATACGTGTTATCGAGACAAATGTTGCATTTATAATGAGGTGGCCCGCTTACTTGCGCTGCTTATATACCTACCGTCCGCGTACCGTCGCACGCGATTCAGTTCCCAGTTTGATTTTGTGGGGTATTTATTCCTTCTCAGCGCCTAGGTGGTTAATTTTTGTAAAAACATGAAACATGTATTTGCTTAATATTTGAAACCGGTTTTCGCCCATTTAGGGGTTGCATTTTTAAAAAACATACGAAACATTTATTTGTTTAGATGTTTATTAATGTTTAGTAATCCTGGAAAGTCCATCTAATATCGTTTTTCCATACAAAATTTGAACCGCTTTTCACCCCTTCAGGGGTTGAATTTTGAAAAAATAGAAAATACGTATTTGCTTATTTGTTTATTAGAGTAATTGTTCAAAGTTTCGAAATCAAATGTCCATCTAATATCGTTCATTCATAGAAACTTTGGAACCAGTTTCACAATTTTAGGGGTTGAATTTTGAAAAAAATATGAAACACGTGTTTCCTCATTTATTTATTAGAGTAATCTTACAAAGTTTCGAATTTAAAAGTACATTTATATCGTTATTCCATACAAACCTTAAACCCCCTTTTCACCCCTTCAGGGGTTCAATTTTGAAAAACCAAAAAAGACGTACTTTCTTATTTTTTCATTAAAGAAATCCAACAGAGTTTCGAAATAAAAAGCACATCTAATATTGTTTATTTATACAAACTTTGGAACCCTGTTTCACCCCGTTTGGGGTTGAATTAAAAAAATATATGAAACAGGTGTTTGCTTACTTATTTATTAGAGTATTCTTACAACGTTTCAAATTATAAAATCCATCTAATATCGTTTATCTATACACACTTTAAAACCCCGTTTCACCCCCTTTAGGGGAGGAATTTTGAAAAAATATATACCATCTTTTTGTTTATTACAGTAATCTTAAAAAGTTTTAAAATAAAAAGTCAATCTATATCGTTTCTCCTACAAATTGTAAAACCCCATGTCACCCCTTTAGGGGTTGAATTTTGAAAAAACATGAAACACCTATTTTCTTATTTGTTTATTAGAGTAATCTTACAAAGTTTCGAATTAAAAAGTACATCTATATCGACTCTCTATAAAAAATTCGAAACCCCTTTTCACCCCTTTAGGGGTTGAATTTTGAAAAAATATGAAACACGTGTTTCCTTATTTATTTATTAGAGTAATCTTACAAACTTACATACAAGTTTAAGTCCATACAAATTTTAAACCCCCGTTTTTCCCCTTTAAGGGTAGAATTTTGAAAAAACATGAAACACCTATTTCCTTATTTGTTTATTAGAGTAGTTTTTCAAAGTTTCGAATTAAAAAGTACATCTATATAGGTTTTCCATACAAACTGTGAAACCCCTTTTCACCCCTTTAGGGGTGGAATTTCGAAAAATCCGCCCTTAGTGAGCGTTTGCGTCCTAAAAGGAAACTATGTTAAAAATTTCAGCTTTCTAGGTCTAAGAGTTTGGGCTGGGCGTTGATGAGTCAGTCAGTGAATGAATGAATGAATCGGAACTTCTCTCTTTATATATGAGACTAGCTGTTGCCCGCGGCTTCGCACGCGTTAAATTTGGGTTAAGATAGATACCTTTTTCCCAGTCAAGGGGTAAGTTTTTGCGTGTAATATATAAAGGTATCTAACGTCCTCCTGTCAATATGTACTTCATGATGATCAACTAAGTAATTAAGGCGTGAAGATGTGACGATCGCGGTGCTTGCGCTACGCATGTTATCGAGACAAATGATGAATTTATAATGAGGTTCTAGCGCCTTCTCACGTCCGGGAACCGTCGCGCGCGACTTCTATTTTGATTTTTAGGGTTATTTACCCCTTCTCACCCCCTAAGTGGTAGATTTTAGAAAAATATGACACATGCATTTGCTTATTTGTTTATTACCATTTAAACCCCTTTTCGCCACATTAGGGGTTGAATGAAAAAAATACTAAAGACGTATTTGCCTTAATGTTTATTAGTGTATACAATTTCCATCTAATATCGTTTCTCCATACAAATTTTAAACCCCTTTTCACGCCTTTAGGGGTTGAATTGTGAAAAAACGCGAAAGACGTATTTAATTATTTGTTTATTAGAGTTATCCTACAAAGTTTCAAAATAAAAAGTCTAGATCTAATATCGTTTCTCCATACAAACTTAAACACCCCTTTTTACGCCTTTAGGGGTGAAATTTAAAAAAAATACGAAACACAGATTTGCTTAGATGGTTTTTAAAGTAATCCTACAAAGTTCATCTAATATCGTTTTTTCATACAAATTTTTAAACCCCGTTTCACCCCTTTAGGGGTTGAATTTTGAAAAAACACAAAAGACATATTTGCTTATTTGTATATTCGAGTAATCTTACAAAGTTTCGAATTAAAAAGTATATCTATATCGTTTTCCATACAAATTTCGAAACCCCTTTTCACCCCTTTAGCTGTGGAATTTTGAAAAAATATGAAACACGTGTTTCCTTATTTATTTATTAGAGTGACCTTACAAAGTTTCGAAATAAAAAGTCCATCTAAAATCGTTTATCCATACAAACTTTAAAACCCCGTTTTACCCCTCTAAGGGCGAAATTTTGAAAAACCATGAAAGACCCATTTGTTTATTTGATTATGAGAGTAATATTACAAAGTTTTGATTTAAAAAGTCTATCTGTATCGTTTCTCCATACAAATTGTATAACCCCTTTTCACCCGTTTAGGGGTTGAATTTTGAAAAACCAAGAAAGACGTATTTTCTTACTTTTTTATTAGAAGGATTACTCCTTCGAATTTTCGAAATAAAAAGCACATCTAATGTTGTTTATTCATACAAAGTGTAGAACCCTGTTTCACCACTTTAGGGGTAGAATTAAAAAAAAAATTAAACCCCCTTTTTCTTATTTGTTTAATAGAGTAACCTTACAAGGTTTTGAATTAAAAAGACCATCAATAACGTTTCTTCATAATAATTTTATAACCCCTTTCCACCCCTTTAGGGGTTGAATTTTGGAAAAACCAAGAAAAACGCATTTTGTTATTTTTTTATTAGAGTACTCCTACAGGAATTCGAAATTAAAAGCACGTCTAATATTGTTCATTCATACAAATTTTGAAACCCCGTTTCACCCCTTTAGGGGTTGAACTTTGAAAAAACATGAAAGAACTATTTTCTTATTTGTTTATTAGAGTAATCTTACAAAGTTTAGAATTAAAAAGTACATCTATATCGTTTCTCCATAAAAAAGTCGAAAACCCCTTTTCACCCCTTTAGGGGCTGAATTTTGAAAAAATATGATACACGTGTTTCCTTATTTATTTATTAGAGTAATGTTACAAAGTTTCGAAATAAAAAGCACATCTAATATTGTTCATTCATACATATTTTGAAACCCCGTTTCACCCCTTTAGGGGTTGAATTTTGAAAAAACATGAAACACCTGTTTTCTTATTTGTTTATTAGAGTAATCTTACAAAGTTTCGAACTAAAAAGTACATCTACATCGTTTCTTCATAAAAAAAAATCGAAACCCTTTTTCACCCCTTTAGGGGTTGAATTTAAAAAAAATATGAAACACTTGTTTCCTTATTTATTTATTAGAGTAATCTTACAAACTTTCAAAATAAAAAGTCCATCTAAAATAGTTTATCTATACAAATTTTAAACCCCCGTATTACCCCTTTAGGGGCTGAATTTTGAAAAAATATGATACACGTGTTTCCTTATTTATTTATTAGAGTAATGTTACAAAGTTTCGAAATAAAAAGCACATCTAATATTGTTCATTCATACATATTTTGAAACCCCGTTTCACCCCTTTAGGGGTTGAATTTTGAAAAAACATGAAACACCTGTTTTCTTATTTGTTTATTAGAGTAATCTTACAATGTTTCGAACTAAAAAGTACATCTACATCGTTTCTTCATAAAAAAAATCGAAACCCTTTTTCACCCCTTTAGGGGTTGAATTTAAAAAAAATATGAAACACTTGTTTCCTTATTTATTTATTAGAGTAATCTTACAAACTTTCAAAATAAAAAGTCCATCTAAAATAGTTTATCTATACAAATTTTAAACCCCCGTATTACCCCTTTAGGGGCGGAATTTTGAAAAACCATAAAACACCTGTTTTCTTATTGGCATATAAAAGTAATCTTACAAAGTTTCGAATTAAAAAGTACATCTATATCGTTTCTTCATAAAAAAAATCGAAACCCATTTTCACCCCTTTAGGGGTTGAATTTTTAAAAAATATGAAAAACGTGTTTCTTTATTTATTTATTAAAGTAATCATACAAACTTTCGAAATAAAAAGTCCAACTAAAATCGTTTATCCATACAAACTTAAAACTCCTATTTCACCCCTTAAAGGGTAGAATTTTGAAAAAACATGAAACACCTATTTCCTTA
Source organism: Micropterix aruncella (assembly GCA_944548615.1). Lineage (NCBI taxonomy): Eukaryota > Metazoa > Arthropoda > Insecta > Lepidoptera > Micropterigidae > Micropterix > Micropterix aruncella. Next base: position 28,103,497 of record OX155970.1, read on the forward strand.
TTTATTTATTAGAGTAGTCTTTCAAAGTTTCGAATTAAAAAGTACATCAATATCGTTTCTCCATAAAAAAATGGAAACCCATTTTCACCCCTTTAGGGGTTGAATTTTCAAAAAATATGAAACACGTGTTTCCTTATTTATTTATTAGAGTAATCTTACAAATTTTCGAAATAAAAAGTCCATCTAAAATCGTTTATCCATACAAACTTCAAACCCCCGTATTACCCCTTTAGGGGCGGAATTTTGAAAAACCATTAAACATCTATTTGATTATTTGTTTATAAGAGTAATCTTAAAAAGTTTCGAATTAAAAAGTACATCTATATCGATTTTCCATACAAACTTTGGAACCCCTTTTCACCCCTTTAGGGGTTACATTGATAAACGTGTTACCTTATTTATTTATTAGAGTAATCACACAAAGTTTCGAAATAAAAAGCACATCTAATATTGTTCATTCATACAAATTTTGAAACCCCGTTTCACCCCTTTAGGGGTTGAATTTTGAAAAAACATGAAACACCTGTTTTCTTATTTGCTTATTAGAGTAATCTTACAAAGTTTCGAATTAAAAAGTACATCAATATCGTTTCTTCATAAAAAAAATCGAAACCCTTTTTCACCCCTTTAGGGGTTGATTTTTAAAAAATATGAAAAACGTGTTTCTTTATTTATTTATTAAAGTAATCATACAAACTTTCGAAATAAAAAGTCCAACTAAAATCGTTTATCCATGCAAACTTTAAACCCCTGTTTCACCCCTTTAAGGGTAGAATTTTGAAAAAACATGAAACACCTATTTCCTTATTTGTTTATTAGAGTAGTCTTTCAAAGTTTCGAATTAAAAAGTACACCTATATCGTTTCTTCATAAAAAAATGGAAACCCTTTTTCACCCCTTTGGGGGTTGAATTTTCAAAAAATATGAAACACGTGTTTCCTTATTTATTTATTAGAGTAATCTTACAAACTTTCGAAATAAAAAGTCCATCTATAATCGTTTATCCATACAAACTTTAAACCCCCGTATTACCCCTTTAGGGGCGGAATTTTGAAAAACCATAAAACATCTATTTGATTATTTGTTTATAAGAGTAACCTTAAAAAGTTTCGAATTAAAAAGTACATCTATATCGATTTTCCATACAAACTTTGGAACCCCTTTTCACCCCTTTAGGGGTTACCTTGATACACGTGTTACCTTATTTATTTATTACAGTAATCACACAAAGTTTCGAAATAAAAAGCACATCTAATATTGTTCATTCATACAAATTTTGAAACCCCGTTTCACCCCTTTAGGGGTTGAATTTTGAAAAAACATGAAACACCTGTTTTCTTATTTGCTTATTAGAGTAATCTTACAAAGTTTCGAATTAAAAAGTACATCTATATCGTTTCTTCATAAAAAAAATCGAAACCCTTTTTCACCCCTTTAGGAATTGAATTTTTAAAAAATATGAAAAAGGTGTTTCTTTATTTATTTATTAAAGTAATCATACAAACTTTCGAAATAAAAAGTCCAACTAAAATCGTTTATCCATACAAACTTTAAACCCCTGTTTCACCCCTTTAAGGGTAGAATTTTGAAAAAACATGAAACACCTATTTCCTTATTTGTTTATTAGAGTAGTCTTTCAAAGTTTCGAATTAAAAAGTACATCTTTATCGTTTCTTCATAAAAAAATGGAAACCCTTTTTCACCCCTTTAGGGGTTGAGTTTTCAAAAAATATGAAACACGTGTTTTCTTATTTATTTATTAGAGTAATCTTACAAACTTTCGAAATTAAAAGTCCATCTAAAATCGTTTATCCATACAAACTTTAACCCCCGTATTACCCCTTTAGGGGCTGAATTTTGAAAAAATATGATACACGTGTTTCCTTATTTATTTATTAGAGTAATGTTACAAAGTTTCGAAATAAAAAGCACATCTAATATTGTTCATTCATACAAATTTTGAAACCCCGTTTCACCCCTTTAGGGGTTGAAATTTGAAAAAACATGAAACACCTGTTTTCTTATTTGTTTATTAGAGTAATCTTACAAAGTTTAGAATTAAAAAGTACATCTATATCGTTTCTCCATAAAAATTCGAAACCCCTTTTCACCCCTTTAGGGGCTGAATTTTGAAAAAAAATATGATACACGTGTTTCCTTATTTATTTATTAGAGTAATGTTACAAAGTTTCGAAATAAAAAGCACATCTAATATTGTTCATTCATACAAATTTTGAAACCCCGTTTCACCCCTTTAGGGGTTGAATTTTGAAAAAACATGAAACACCTGTTTTCTTATTTGTTTATTAGAGTAATCTTACAAAGTTTCGAATTAAAAAGTACATCTATATCGTCTCTCTATAAAAATTTCGAAACCCCTTTTCACCACTTTAGGGGTTGAATTTTGAAAAAATATGAAACACGTGTTTCCTTATTTATTTATTAGAGTAGTCTTACAAACTTTCGAAATAAAAAGTCCATCTAAAATCGTTTGTCCATACAAATTTTAAACCCTCGTTTTTCCCCTTTAAGGGTAGAATTTTGAAAAAACATGAAACACCTATTTCCTTATTTGTTTATTAGAGTAGTCTTTCAAAGTTTCGAATTAAAAAGTACATCTATATAGGTTTTCCATACAAACTGTGAAACCCCTTTTCACCCCTTTAGGGGTTGAATTTCGAAAAATCCGCCCTTAGTGAGCGTTTGCGTCCTAAAAGGAATCTATGTTAAAAATTTCAGCTTTCTAGGTCTAAGAGTTTGGGCTGGGCGTTGATGAGTCAGTCAATGAATGAATGAATGAATCGGAACTTCTCTCTTTATATATGAGACTAGCTGTTGCCCGCGGCTTCGCACGCGTTAAATTTGGGTTAAGATAGATCCCTTTTTCCCAGTCAAGTGGTAAGTTTTTGCGTGTAATATATAAAGGTATCTAACGTCCTTCTCTGTAGGTACTCCTGTCAATATGTACTTCATGATGATCAACTAAGTAATTAAGGCGTGAAGATGTGACGATCGCGGTGCTTGCGCTACGCATGTTATCGAGACAAATGATGAATTTATAATGAGGTTCTAGCGCCTTCTCACGTCCGGGAACCGTCGCGCGCGACTTCTTTTTTGATTTTTAGGGTTATTTACCTCTTCTCACCCCCTAAGTGGCAGATTTAAAAAAAATATGAAACATGCATTTGCTTATTTGTTTATTATCATTTAAACCCCTTTTCACCACATTAGGGGTTGAATTAAAAAAATACTAAATACGTATTTGCCTAAATGTTTATTAGAGTATACAATTTCCATCTAATATCGTTTCTCCATACAAATTTTAAACCCCTTTTCACGCCTTTAGGGGATGAATTGTGAAAAAACGCGAAAGACGTATTTAATTATTTGTTTATAATAGTTATCCTACAAAGTTTCAAAATAAAAAGTCCATCTAATATCGTTTCTCCATACAAACTTAAACACCCCTTTTTACGCCATTAGGGGTGAAATTTCAAAAAAATACGAAACACATATTTGCTTAGATGGTTTTTAAAGTAATCCTACAAAGTTCATCTAATATCGTTTTTTCATACAAATTTTGAAACCCCGTTTCACCCCTTTAGGGGTTGAATTTTGAAAAAACACAAAAGACATATTTGCTTATTTGTTTATTCGAGTAATCTTACAAAGTTTCGAATTAAAAAGTATATCTATATCGTTTTCCATACAAATTTTGAAACCCCTTTCACCCCTTTAGTTGTGGAATTTTGAAAAAATATGAAACACGTGTTTCCTTATTTATTTATTAGAGTGACCTTACAAAGTTTCGAAATAAAAAGTCCATCTAAAATCGTTTATCCATACAAACTTTAAAACCCCGTTTTACCCCTCTAAGTGCGAAATTTTGAAAAACCATGAAAGACCCATTTGTTTATTTGATTATGAGAGTAATATTACAAAGTTTTGATTTAAAAAGTCTATCTGTATCGTTTCTCCATACAAATTGTATAACCCCTTTTCACCCGTTTAGGGGTTGAATTTTGAAAAACCACGAAAGACGTATTTACTTACTTTTTTATTAGAGTAATCCTTCGAATTTTCGAAATAAAAAGCACATCTAATGTTGTTTATTCCTACAAAGTGTGGAACCCTGTTTCACCCCTTTAGGGGTAGAATAAAAAAAAAATTAAACACTTATTTTCTTATTTGTTTAATAGAGTAACCTAACAAAGTTTCGAATTAAAAAGACCATCAATAACGTTTCTTCATATTAATTTTATAACCCCTTTCCACCCCTTTAGGGGTTGAATTTAGGAAAAACCACGAAAATCGCATTTTGTTTTTTTTTTATTAGAGTACTCCTACAGCACATTCCTCCTCCTACATTCGAAATTAAAAGCACGTCTAATATTGTTCATTCATACAAATTTTGAAACCCCGTTTCACCCCCTTAGGGGTTGAACTTTGAAAAAACATGAAACAACTATTGTCTTATTTGTTTATTAGAGTAATCTTACAAAGTTTCGAATTAAAAAGTACATCTATATCGTTTCTCCATAAAAAATCGAAACCCCTTTTCATCCCTTTAGGGGCTGAATTTTGAAAAAATATGATACACGTGTTTCCTTATTTATTTATTAGAGTAATTTTACAAAGTTTCGAAATAAAAAGCACATCTAATATTGTTCATTCATACAAATTTTGAAACCCCGTTTCACCCCTTTAGGGGTTAAATTTTGAAAAAACGTGAAACACCTATTTTCTTATTTATTTATTAGAGTAATCTTACAAAGTTTCGAATTAAAAAGTACATCTACATCGTTTCTTCATAAAAAAAATCGAAACCCTTTTTCACCCCTTTAGGGCTTGAATTTAAAAAAAATATGAAACACTTGTTTCCTTATTTATTTATTAGAGTAATCTTACAAACTTTCGAAATAAAAAGTCCATCTAAAATAGTTTATCTATACAAACTTTAAACCCCCGTATTACCCCTTTAGGGTCGGAATTTTGAAAAACCATAAAACACCTATTTGATTATTTGTTTATAAGAGTAATCTTAAAACGTTTCGAATTAAAAAGTACATCTATATCGATTTTCTATACAAACTTTGGAACCCCTTTTCACCACTTTAGGGGTTGAATTAAAAAAAAATATAATACATGTGTTTCCTTATTTATTTATTAGAGTAATCTTACAAAGTTTCGAAATAAAAAGCACATCTAATATTGTTCATTCATACAAATTTTGAAACCCCGTTTCACCCCTTTAGGGGTTGGATTTTGAAAAAACATGAAACACCTGTTTTCTTATTTGTTTATTAGAGTAATCTTACAAAGTTTCGAATTAAAAAGTACATCTATATCGTTTCTTCATAAAAATGGAAACCCTTTTTCACCCCTTTAGGGGTTGAATTTTCAAAAATTATGAAACACGTGTTTCCTTATTTATTTATTAGAGTAATCTTACAAACTTTAGAAATAAAAAGTCCATCTAAAATCGTTTATCCATACAAACTTTAAACCCCCGTATTACCCATTTAGGGGCGGAATTTTGAAAAACCATAAAACACCTATTTGATTATTTGTTTTTAAGAGTAATCTTAAAAAGTTTCGAATTAAAAAGTACATCTATATCGATTTTCCATTCAAACTTTGGAACCCCTTTTCACCCCTTTAGGGGTCGAATTTTGAAAAAACATGAAACACCTGTTTTCTTATTTGCTTATTAGAGTAATCTTACAAACTTTCGAATTAAAAAGTACATCTATATCGTTTCTTCATAAAAAAATGGAAACCCTTTTTCACCCCTTTAGGGGTTGAATTTTCAAAAAATATGAAACACGTGTTTCCTTGTTTATTTATTAGAGTAAACTTACAAACTTTCGAAATAAAAAGTCCATCTAAAATCGTTTATCCATACAAACTTTAAACCCCCGTATTACCCCTTTAGGGGCGGAATTTTGAAAAACCATAAAACACCTATTTGATTATTTGTTCATAAGAGTAATCTGAAAAAGTTTCGAATTAAAAAGTACATCTATATCGATTTTCCATATAAACTTTGGAACCCCTCTTCACCCCTTTAGGGGTTGAATTTTGAAAAAATATGATACACGTGTTACCTTATTTATTTATTAGAGTAATCTTACAAAGTTTCGAAATAAAAAGCACATCTAATATTGTTCATTCATACAAATTTTGAAACCCCGTTTCACCCCTTTAGGGGTTGAATTTTGAAAAAACATGAAACACCTGTTTTCTTATTTGTTTATTAGAGTAATCTTACAAAGTTTCGAATTAAAAAGTACATCTATATCGTCTCTCTATAAACATTTCGAAACCCCTTTTCACCCCTTTAGGGGTTGAATTTTGAAAAAATATGAAACACGTGTTTCCCTATTTATTTATTAGAGTAATCTTACAAACTTTCGAAATAAAAAGTCCATCTAAAATCGTTTGTCCATACAAATTTTAAACCCCCGTTTTTCCCCTTTAAGGGTAGAATTTTGAAAAAACATGAAACACCTATTTCCTTATTTGTTTATTAGAGTAGTCTTTCAAAGTATCGAATTAAAAAGTACATCTATATAGGTTTTTCATACAAACTGTGAAACCCCTTTTCACCCCTTTAGGGGTTGAATTTCGAAAAATCCGCCCTTAGTGAGCGTTTGCGTCCTAAAAGGAACCTATGTTAAAAATTTCAGCTTCCTAGGTCTAAGGGTTAGGGCTGGGCGTTGATGAGTCAGTCAGTGAATGAATGAGTGAATGAATGAATGAGTGAATCGGAACTTCTCTTTTTATATATGAGACTAGCTGTTGCCCGCGGCTTCGCACGCGTTAAATTTGGGTTAAGATAGATCCCTTTTTCCCAGTCAAGTGGTAAGTTTTTGCGTGTAATATATAAAGGTATCTAACGTCCTTCTCTGTAGGTACTCCTGTCAATATGTACTTCATGATGATCAACTAAGTAATTAAGGCGTGAAGATGTGACGATCGCGGTGCTTGCGCTACGCATGTTATCGAGACAAATGATGAATTTATAATGAGGTTCTAGCGCCTTCTCACGTCCGGGAACCGTCGCGCGCGACTTCTTTTTTGATTTTTAGGGTTATTTACCTCTTCTCACCCCCTAAGTGGCAGATTTAAAAAAAATATGAAACATGCATTTGCTTATTTGTTTATTATCATTTAAACCCCTTTTCACCACATTAGGGGTTGAATTAAAAAAATACTAAATACGTATTTGCCTAAATGTTTATTAGAGTATACAATTTCCATCTAATATCGTTTCTCCATACAAATTTTAAACCCCTTTTCACGCCTTTAGGGGATGAATTGTGAAAAAACGCGAAAGACGTATTTAATTATTTGTTTATAATAGTTATCCTACAAAGTTTCAAAATAAAAAGTCCATCTAATATCGTTTCTCCATACAAACTTAAACACCCCTTTTTACGCCATTAGGGGTGAAATTTCAAAAAAATACGAAACACATATTTGCTTAGATGGTTTTTAAAGTAATCCTACAAAGTTCATCTAATATCGTTTTTTCATACAAATTTTGAAACCCCGTTTCACCCCTTTAGGGGTTGAATTTTGAAAAAACACAAAAGACATATTTGCTTATTTGTTTATTCGAGTAATCTTACAAAGTTTCGAATTAAAAAGTATATCTATATCGTTTTCCATACAAATTTTGAAACCCCTTTCACCCCTTTAGTTGTGGAATTTTGAAAAAATATGAAACACGTGTTTCCTTATTTATTTATTAGAGTGACCTTACAAAGTTTCGAAATAAAAAGTCCATCTAAAATCGTTTATCCATACAAACTTTAAAACCCCGTTTTACCCCTCTAAGTGCGAAATTTTGAAAAACCATGAAAGACCCATTTGTTTATTTGATTATGAGAGTAATATTACAAAGTTTTGATTTAAAAAGTCTATCTGTATCGTTTCTCCATACAAATTGTATAACCCCTTTTCACCCGTTTAGGGGTTGAATTTTGAAAAACCACGAAAGACGTATTTACTTACTTTTTTATTAGAGTAATCCTTCGAATTTTCGAAATAAAAAGCACATCTAATGTTGTTTATTCCTACAAAGTGTGGAACCCTGTTTCACCCCTTTAGGGGTAGAATAAAAAAAAAATTAAACACTTATTTTCTTATTTGTTTAATAGAGTAACCTAACAAAGTTTCGAATTAAAAAGACCATCAATAACGTTTCTTCATATTAATTTTATAACCCCTTTCCACCCCTTTAGGGGTTGAATTTAGGAAAAACCACGAAAATCGCATTTTGTTTTTTTTTTATTAGAGTACTCCTACAGCACATTCCTCCTCCTACATTCGAAATTAAAAGCACGTCTAATATTGTTCATTCATACAAATTTTGAAACCCCGTTTCACCCCCTTAGGGGTTGAACTTTGAAAAAACATGAAACAACTATTGTCTTATTTGTTTATTAGAGTAATCTTACAAAGTTTCGAATTAAAAAGTACATCTATATCGTTTCTCCATAAAAAATCGAAACCCCTTTTCATCCCTTTAGGGGCTGAATTTTGAAAAAATATGATACACGTGTTTCCTTATTTATTTATTAGAGTAATTTTACAAAGTTTCGAAATAAAAAGCACATCTAATATTGTTCATTCATACAAATTTTGAAACCCCGTTTCACCCCTTTAGGGGTTAAATTTTGAAAAAACGTGAAACACCTATTTTCTTATTTATTTATTAGAGTAATCTTACAAAGTTTCGAATTAAAAAGTACATCTACATCGTTTCTTCATAAAAAAAATCGAAACCCTTTTTCACCCCTTTAGGGCTTGAATTTAAAAAAAATATGAAACACTTGTTTCCTTATTTATTTATTAGAGTAATCTTACAAACTTTCGAAATAAAAAGTCCATCTAAAATAGTTTATCTATACAAACTTTAAACCCCCGTATTACCCCTTTAGGGTCGGAATTTTGAAAAACCATAAAACACCTATTTGATTATTTGTTTATAAGAGTAATCTTAAAACGTTTCGAATTAAAAAGTACATCTATATCGATTTTCTATACAAACTTTGGAACCCCTTTTCACCACTTTAGGGGTTGAATTAAAAAAAAATATAATACATGTGTTTCCTTATTTATTTATTAGAGTAATCTTACAAAGTTTCGAAATAAAAAGCACATCTAATATTGTTCATTCATACAAATTTTGAAACCCCGTTTCACCCCTTTAGGGGTTGGATTTTGAAAAAACATGAAACACCTGTTTTCTTATTTGTTTATTAGAGTAATCTTACAAAGTTTCGAATTAAAAAGTACATCTATATCGTTTCTTCATAAAAATGGAAACCCTTTTTCACCCCTTTAGGGGTTGAATTTTCAAAAATTATGAAACACGTGTTTCCTTATTTATTTATTAGAGTAATCTTACAAACTTTAGAAATAAAAAGTCCATCTAAAATCGTTTATCCATACAAACTTTAAACCCCCGTATTACCCATTTAGGGGCGGAATTTTGAAAAACCATAAAACACCTATTTGATTATTTGTTTTTAAGAGTAATCTTAAAAAGTTTCGAATTAAAAAGTACATCTATATCGATTTTCCATTCAAACTTTGGAACCCCTTTTCACCCCTTTAGGGGTCGAATTTTGAAAAAACATGAAACACCTGTTTTCTTATTTGCTTATTAGAGTAATCTTACAAACTTTCGAATTAAAAAGTACATCTATATCGTTTCTTCATAAAAAAATGGAAACCCTTTTTCACCCCTTTAGGGGTTGAATTTTCAAAAAATATGAAACACGTGTTTCCTTGTTTATTTATTAGAGTAAACTTACAAACTTTCGAAATAAAAAGTCCATCTAAAATCGTTTATCCATACAAACTTTAAACCCCCGTATTACCCCTTTAGGGGCGGAATTTTGAAAAACCATAAAACACCTATTTGATTATTTGTTCATAAGAGTAATCTGAAAAAGTTTCGAATTAAAAAGTACATCTATATCGATTTTCCATATAAACTTTGGAACCCCTCTTCACCCCTTTAGGGGTTGAATTTTGAAAAAATATGATACACGTGTTACCTTATTTATTTATTAGAGTAATCTTACAAAGTTTCGAAATAAAAAGCACATCTAATATTGTTCATTCATACAAATTTTGAAACCCCGTTTCACCCCTTTAGGGGTTGAATTTTGAAAAAACATGAAACACCTGTTTTCTTATTTGTTTATTAGAGTAATCTTACAAAGTTTCGAATTAAAAAGTACATCTATATCGTCTCTCTATAAACATTTCGAAACCCCTTTTCACCCCTTTAGGGGTTGAATTTTGAAAAAATATGAAACACGTGTTTCCCTATTTATTTATTAGAGTAATCTTACAAACTTTCGAAATAAAAAGTCCATCTAAAATCGTTTGTCCATACAAATTTTAAACCCCCGTTTTTCCCCTTTAAGGGTAGAATTTTGAAAAAACATGAAACACCTATTTCCTTATTTGTTTATTAGAGTAGTCTTTCAAAGTATCGAATTAAAAAGTACATCTATATAGGTTTTTCATACAAACTGTGAAACCCCTTTTCACCCCTTTAGGGGTTGAATTTCGAAAAATCCGCCCTTAGTGAGCGTTTGCGTCCTAAAAGGAACCTATGTTAAAAATTTCAGCTTCCTAGGTCTAAGGGTTAGGGCTGGGCGTTGATGAGTCAGTCAGTGAATGAATGAGTGAATGAATGAATGAGTGAATCGGAACTTCTCTTTTTATATATGAGACTAGCTGTTGCCCGCGGCTTCGCACGCGTTAAATTTGGGTTAAGATAGATCCCTTTTTCCCAGTCAAGTGGTAAGTTTTTGCGTGTAATATATAAAGGTATCTAACGTCCTTCTCTGTAGGTACTCCTGTCAATATGTACTTCATGATGATCAACTAAGTAATTAAGGCGTGAAGATGTGACGATCGCGGTGCTTGCGCTACGCATGTTATCGAGACAAATGATGAATTTATAATGAGGTTCTAGCGCCTTCTCACGTCCGGGAACCGTCGCGCGCGACTTCTTTTTTGATTTTTAGGGTTATTTACCTCTTCTCACCCCCTAAGTGGCAGATTTAAAAAAAATATGAAACATGCATTTGCTTATTTGTTTATTATCATTTAAACCCCTTTTCACCACATTAGGGGTTGAATTAAAAAAATACTAAATACGTATTTGCCTAAATGTTTATTAGAGTATACAATTTCCATCTAATATCGTTTCTCCATACAAATTTTAAACCCCTTTTCACGCCTTTAGGGGATGAATTGTGAAAAAACGCGAAAGACGTATTTAATTATTTGTTTATAATAGTTATCCTACAAAGTTTCAAAATAAAAAGTCCATCTAATATCGTTTCTCCATACAAACTTAAACACCCCTTTTTACGCCATTAGGGGTGAAATTTCAAAAAAATACGAAACACATATTTGCTTAGATGGTTTTTAAAGTAATCCTACAAAGTTCATCTAATATCGTTTTTTCATACAAATTTTGAAACCCCGTTTCACCCCTTTAGGGGTTGAATTTTGAAAAAACACAAAAGACATATTTGCTTATTTGTTTATTCGAGTAATCTTACAAAGTTTCGAATTAAAAAGTATATCTATATCGTTTTCCATACAAATTTTGAAACCCCTTTCACCCCTTTAGTTGTGGAATTTTGAAAAAATATGAAACACGTGTTTCCTTATTTATTTATTAGAGTGACCTTACAAAGTTTCGAAATAAAAAGTCCATCTAAAATCGTTTATCCATACAAACTTTAAAACCCCGTTTTACCCCTCTAAGTGCGAAATTTTGAAAAACCATGAAAGACCCATTTGTTTATTTGATTATGAGAGTAATATTACAAAGTTTTGATTTAAAAAGTCTATCTGTATCGTTTCTCCATACAAATTGTATAACCCCTTTTCACCCGTTTAGGGGTTGAATTTTGAAAAACCACGAAAGACGTATTTACTTACTTTTTTATTAGAGTAATCCTTCGAATTTTCGAAATAAAAAGCACATCTAATGTTGTTTATTCCTACAAAGTGTGGAACCCTGTTTCACCCCTTTAGGGGTAGAATAAAAAAAAAATTAAACACTTATTTTCTTATTTGTTTAATAGAGTAACCTAACAAAGTTTCGAATTAAAAAGACCATCAATAACGTTTCTTCATATTAATTTTATAACCCCTTTCCACCCCTTTAGGGGTTGAATTTAGGAAAAACCACGAAAATCGCATTTTGTTTTTTTTTTATTAGAGTACTCCTACAGCACATTCCTCCTCCTACATTCGAAATTAAAAGCACGTCTAATATTGTTCATTCATACAAATTTTGAAACCCCGTTTCACCCCCTTAGGGGTTGAACTTTGAAAAAACATGAAACAACTATTGTCTTATTTGTTTATTAGAGTAATCTTACAAAGTTTCGAATTAAAAAGTACATCTATATCGTTTCTCCATAAAAAATCGAAACCCCTTTTCATCCCTTTAGGGGCTGAATTTTGAAAAAATATGATACACGTGTTTCCTTATTTATTTATTAGAGTAATTTTACAAAGTTTCGAAATAAAAAGCACATCTAATATTGTTCATTCATACAAATTTTGAAACCCCGTTTCACCCCTTTAGGGGTTAAATTTTGAAAAAACGTGAAACACCTATTTTCTTATTTATTTATTAGAGTAATCTTACAAAGTTTCGAATTAAAAAGTACATCTACATCGTTTCTTCATAAAAAAAATCGAAACCCTTTTTCACCCCTTTAGGGCTTGAATTTAAAAAAAATATGAAACACTTGTTTCCTTATTTATTTATTAGAGTAATCTTACAAACTTTCGAAATAAAAAGTCCATCTAAAATAGTTTATCTATACAAACTTTAAACCCCCGTATTACCCCTTTAGGGTCGGAATTTTGAAAAACCATAAAACACCTATTTGATTATTTGTTTATAAGAGTAATCTTAAAACGTTTCGAATTAAAAAGTACATCTATATCGATTTTCTATACAAACTTTGGAACCCCTTTTCACCACTTTAGGGGTTGAATTAAAAAAAAATATAATACATGTGTTTCCTTATTTATTTATTAGAGTAATCTTACAAAGTTTCGAAATAAAAAGCACATCTAATATTGTTCATTCATACAAATTTTGAAACCCCGTTTCACCCCTTTAGGGGTTGGATTTTGAAAAAACATGAAACACCTGTTTTCTTATTTGTTTATTAGAGTAATCTTACAAAGTTTCGAATTAAAAAGTACATCTATATCGTTTCTTCATAAAAATGGAAACCCTTTTTCACCCCTTTAGGGGTTGAATTTTCAAAAATTATGAAACACGTGTTTCCTTATTTATTTATTAGAGTAATCTTACAAACTTTAGAAATAAAAAGTCCATCTAAAATCGTTTATCCATACAAACTTTAAACCCCCGTATTACCCATTTAGGGGCGGAATTTTGAAAAACCATAAAACACCTATTTGATTATTTGTTTTTAAGAGTAATCTTAAAAAGTTTCGAATTAAAAAGTACATCTATATCGATTTTCCATTCAAACTTTGGAACCCCTTTTCACCCCTTTAGGGGTCGAATTTTGAAAAAACATGAAACACCTGTTTTCTTATTTGCTTATTAGAGTAATCTTACAAACTTTCGAATTAAAAAGTACATCTATATCGTTTCTTCATAAAAAAATGGAAACCCTTTTTCACCCCTTTAGGGGTTGAATTTTCAAAAAATATGAAACACGTGTTTCCTTGTTTATTTATTAGAGTAAACTTACAAACTTTCGAAATAAAAAGTCCATCTAAAATCGTTTATCCATACAAACTTTAAACCCCCGTATTACCCCTTTAGGGGCGGAATTTTGAAAAACCATAAAACACCTATTTGATTATTTGTTCATAAGAGTAATCTGAAAAAGTTTCGAATTAAAAAGTACATCTATATCGATTTTCCATATAAACTTTGGAACCCCTCTTCACCCCTTTAGGGGTTGAATTTTGAAAAAATATGATACACGTGTTACCTTATTTATTTATTAGAGTAATCTTACAAAGTTTCGAAATAAAAAGCACATCTAATATTGTTCATTCATACAAATTTTGAAACCCCGTTTCACCCCTTTAGGGGTTGAATTTTGAAAAAACATGAAACACCTGTTTTCTTATTTGTTTATTAGAGTAATCTTACAAAGTTTCGAATTAAAAAGTACATCTATATCGTCTCTCTATAAACATTTCGAAACCCCTTTTCACCCCTTTAGGGGTTGAATTTTGAAAAAATATGAAACACGTGTTTCCCTATTTATTTATTAGAGTAATCTTACAAACTTTCGAAATAAAAAGTCCATCTAAAATCGTTTGTCCATACAAATTTTAAACCCCCGTTTTTCCCCTTTAAGGGTAGAATTTTGAAAAAACATGAAACACCTATTTCCTTATTTGTTTATTAGAGTAGTCTTTCAAAGTATCGAATTAAAAAGTACATCTATATAGGTTTTTCATACAAACTGTGAAACCCCTTTTCACCCCTTTAGGGGTTGAATTTCGAAAAATCCGCCCTTAGTGAGCGTTTGCGTCCTAAAAGGAACCTATGTTAAAAATTTCAGCTTCCTAGGTCTAAGGGTTAGGGCTGGGCGTTGATGAGTCAGTCAGTGAATGAATGAGTGAATGAATGAATGAGTGAATCGGAACTTCTCTTTTTATATATGAGACTAGCTGTTGCCCGCGGCTTCGCACGCGTTAAATTTGGGTTAAGATAGATCCCTTTTTCCCAGTCAAGTGGTAAGTTTTTGCGTGTAATATATAAAGGTATCTAACGTCCTTCTCTGTAGGTACTCCTGTCAATATGTACTTCATGATGATCAACTAAGTAATTAAGGCGTGAAGATGTGACGATCGCGGTGCTTGCGCTACGCATGTTATCGAGACAAATGATGAATTTATAATGAGGTTCTAGCGCCTTCTCACGTCCGGGAACCGTCGCGCGCGACTTCTTTTTTGATTTTTAGGGTTATTTACCTCTTCTCACCCCCTAAGTGGCAGATTTAAAAAAAATATGAAACATGCATTTGCTTATTTGTTTATTATCATTTAAACCCCTTTTCACCACATTAGGGGTTGAATTAAAAAAATACTAAATACGTATTTGCCTAAATGTTTATTAGAGTATACAATTTCCATCTAATATCGTTTCTCCATACAAATTTTAAACCCCTTTTCACGCCTTTAGGGGATGAATTGTGAAAAAACGCGAAAGACGTATTTAATTATTTGTTTATAATAGTTATCCTACAAAGTTTCAAAATAAAAAGTCCATCTAATATCGTTTCTCCATACAAACTTAAACACCCCTTTTTACGCCATTAGGGGTGAAATTTCAAAAAAATACGAAACACATATTTGCTTAGATGGTTTTTAAAGTAATCCTACAAAGTTCATCTAATATCGTTTTTTCATACAAATTTTGAAACCCCGTTTCACCCCTTTAGGGGTTGAATTTTGAAAAAACACAAAAGACATATTTGCTTATTTGTTTATTCGAGTAATCTTACAAAGTTTCGAATTAAAAAGTATATCTATATCGTTTTCCATACAAATTTTGAAACCCCTTTCACCCCTTTAGTTGTGGAATTTTGAAAAAATATGAAACACGTGTTTCCTTATTTATTTATTAGAGTGACCTTACAAAGTTTCGAAATAAAAAGTCCATCTAAAATCGTTTATCCATACAAACTTTAAAACCCCGTTTTACCCCTCTAAGTGCGAAATTTTGAAAAACCATGAAAGACCCATTTGTTTATTTGATTATGAGAGTAATATTACAAAGTTTTGATTTAAAAAGTCTATCTGTATCGTTTCTCCATACAAATTGTATAACCCCTTTTCACCCGTTTAGGGGTTGAATTTTGAAAAACCACGAAAGACGTATTTACTTACTTTTTTATTAGAGTAATCCTTCGAATTTTCGAAATAAAAAGCACATCTAATGTTGTTTATTCCTACAAAGTGTGGAACCCTGTTTCACCCCTTTAGGGGTAGAATAAAAAAAAAATTAAACACTTATTTTCTTATTTGTTTAATAGAGTAACCTAACAAAGTTTCGAATTAAAAAGACCATCAATAACGTTTCTTCATATTAATTTTATAACCCCTTTCCACCCCTTTAGGGGTTGAATTTAGGAAAAACCACGAAAATCGCATTTTGTTTTTTTTTTATTAGAGTACTCCTACAGCACATTCCTCCTCCTACATTCGAAATTAAAAGCACGTCTAATATTGTTCATTCATACAAATTTTGAAACCCCGTTTCACCCCCTTAGGGGTTGAACTTTGAAAAAACATGAAACAACTATTGTCTTATTTGTTTATTAGAGTAATCTTACAAAGTTTCGAATTAAAAAGTACATCTATATCGTTTCTCCATAAAAAAACGAAACCCCTTTTCATCCCTTTAGGGGCTGAATTTTGAAAAAATATGATACACGTGTTTCCTTATTTATTTATTAGAGTAATTTTACAAAGTTTCGAAATAAAAAGCACATCTAATATTGTTCATTCATACAAATTTTGAAACCCCGTTTCACCCCTTTAGGGGTTAAATTTTGAAAAAACGTGAAACACCTATTTTCTTATTTATTTATTAGAGTAATCTTACAAAGTTTCGAATTAAAAAGTACATCTACATCGTTTCTTCATAAAAAAAATCGAAACCCTTTTTCACCCCTTTAGGGCTTGAATTTAAAAAAAATATGAAACACTTGTTTCCTTATTTATTTATTAGAGTAATCTTACAAACTTTCGAAATAAAAAGTCCATCTAAAATAGTTTATCTATACAAACTTTAAACCCCCGTATTACCCCTTTAGGGTCGGAATTTTGAAAAACCATAAAACACCTATTTGATTATTTGTTTATAAGAGTAATCTTAAAACGTTTCGAATTAAAAAGTACATCTATATCGATTTTCTATACAAACTTTGGAACCCCTTTTCACCACTTTAGGGGTTGAATTAAAAAAAAATATAATACATGTGTTTCCTTATTTATTTATTAGAGTAATCTTACAAAGTTTCGAAATAAAAAGCACATCTAATATTGTTCATTCATACAAATTTTGAAACCCCGTTTCACCCCTTTAGGGGTTGGATTTTGAAAAAACATGAAACACCTGTTTTCTTATTTGTTTATTAGAGTAATCTTACAAAGTTTCGAATTAAAAAGTACATCTATATCGTTTCTTCATAAAAATGGAAACCCTTTTTCACCCCTTTAGGGGTTGAATTTTCAAAAATTATGAAACACGTGTTTCCTTATTTATTTATTAGAGTAATCTTACAAACTTTAGAAATAAAAAGTCCATCTAAAATCGTTTATCCATACAAACTTTAAACCCCCGTATTACCCATTTAGGGGCGGAATTTTGAAAAACCATAAAACACCTATTTGATTATTTGTTTTTAAGAGTAATCTTAAAAAGTTTCGAATTAAAAAGTACATCTATATCGATTTTCCATTCAAACTTTGGAACCCCTTTTCACCCCTTTAGGGGTCGAATTTTGAAAAAACATGAAACACCTGTTTTCTTATTTGCTTATTAGAGTAATCTTACAAACTTTCGAATTAAAAAGTACATCTATATCGTTTCTTCATAAAAAAATGGAAACCCTTTTTCACCCCTTTAGGGGTTGAATTTTCAAAAAATATGAAACACGTGTTTCCTTGTTTATTTATTAGAGTAAACTTACAAACTTTCGAAATAAAAAGTCCATCTAAAATCGTTTATCCATACAAACTTTAAACCCCCGTATTACCCCTTTAGGGGCGGAATTTTGAAAAACCATAAAACACCTATTTGATTATTTGTTCATAAGAGTAATCTGAAAAAGTTTCGAATTAAAAAGTACATCTATATCGATTTTCCATATAAACTTTGGAACCCCTCTTCACCCCTTTAGGGGTTGAATTTTGAAAAAATATGATACACGTGTTACCTTATTTATTTATTAGAGTAATCTTACAAAGTTTCGAAATAAAAAGCACATCTAATATTGTTCATTCATACAAATTTTGAAACCCCGTTTCACCCCTTTAGGGGTTGAATTTTGAAAAAACATGAAACACCTGTTTTCTTATTTGTTTATTAGAGTAATCTTACAAAGTTTCGAATTAAAAAGTACATCTATATCGTCTCTCTATAAACATTTCGAAACCCCTTTTCACCCCTTTAGGGGTTGAATTTTGAAAAAATATGAAACACGTGTTTCCCTATTTATTTATTAGAGTAATCTTACAAACTTTCGAAATAAAAAGTCCATCTAAAATCGTTTGTCCATACAAATTTTAAACCCCCGTTTTTCCCCTTTAAGGGTAGAATTTTGAAAAAACATGAAACACCTATTTCCTTATTTGTTTATTAGAGTAGTCTTTCAAAGTATCGAATTAAAAAGTACATCTATATAGGTTTTTCATACAAACTGTGAAACCCCTTTTCACCCCTTTAGGGGTTGAATTTCGAAAAATCCGCCCTTAGTGAGCGTTTGCGTCCTAAAAGGAACCTATGTTAAAAATTTCAGCTTCCTAGGTCTAAGGGTTAGGGCTGGGCGTTGATGAGTCAGTCAGTGAATGAATGAGTGAATGAATGAATGAGTGAATCGGAACTTCTCTTTTTATATATGAGACTAGCTGTTGCCCGCGGCTTCGCACGCGTTAAATTTGGGTTAAGATAGATCCCTTTTTCCCAGTCAAGTGGTAAGTTTTTGCGTGTAATATATAAAGGTATCTAACGTCCTTCTCTGTAGGTACTCCTGTCAATATGTACTTCATGATGATCAACTAAGTAATTAAGGCGTGAAGATGTGACGATCGCGGTGCTTGCGCTACGCATGTTATCGAGACAAATGATGAATTTATAATGAGGTTCTAGCGCCTTCTCACGTCCGGGAACCGTCGCGCGCGACTTCTTTTTTGATTTTTAGGGTTATTTACCTCTTCTCACCCCCTAAGTGGCAGATTTAAAAAAAATATGAAACATGCATTTGCTTATTTGTTTATTATCATTTAAACCCCTTTTCACCACATTAGGGGTTGAATTAAAAAAATACTAAATACGTATTTGCCTAAATGTTTATTAGAGTATACAATTTCCATCTAATATCGTTTCTCCATACAAATTTTAAACCCCTTTTCACGCCTTTAGGGGATGAATTGTGAAAAAACGCGAAAGACGTATTTAATTATTTGTTTATAATAGTTATCCTACAAAGTTTCAAAATAAAAAGTCCATCTAATATCGTTTCTCCATACAAACTTAAACACCCCTTTTTACGCCATTAGGGGTGAAATTTCAAAAAAATACGAAACACATATTTGCTTAGATGGTTTTTAAAGTAATCCTACAAAGTTCATCTAATATCGTTTTTTCATACAAATTTTGAAACCCCGTTTCACCCCTTTAGGGGTTGAATTTTGAAAAAACACAAAAGACATATTTGCTTATTTGTTTATTCGAGTAATCTTACAAAGTTTCGAATTAAAAAGTATATCTATATCGTTTTCCATACAAATTTTGAAACCCCTTTCACCCCTTTAGTTGTGGAATTTTGAAAAAATATGAAACACGTGTTTCCTTATTTATTTATTAGAGTGACCTTACAAAGTTTCGAAATAAAAAGTCCATCTAAAATCGTTTATCCATACAAACTTTAAAACCCCGTTTTACCCCTCTAAGTGCGAAATTTTGAAAAACCATGAAAGACCCATTTGTTTATTTGATTATGAGAGTAATATTACAAAGTTTTGATTTAAAAAGTCTATCTGTATCGTTTCTCCATACAAATTGTATAACCCCTTTTCACCCGTTTAGGGGTTGAATTTTGAAAAACCACGAAAGACGTATTTACTTACTTTTTTATTAGAGTAATCCTTCGAATTTTCGAAATAAAAAGCACATCTAATGTTGTTTATTCCTACAAAGTGTGGAACCCTGTTTCACCCCTTTAGGGGTAGAATAAAAAAAAAATTAAACACTTATTTTCTTATTTGTTTAATAGAGTAACCTAACAAAGTTTCGAATTAAAAAGACCATCAATAACGTTTCTTCATATTAATTTTATAACCCCTTTCCACCCCTTTAGGGGTTGAATTTAGGAAAAACCACGAAAATCGCATTTTGTTTTTTTTTTATTAGAGTACTCCTACAGCACATTCCTCCTCCTACATTCGAAATTAAAAGCACGTCTAATATTGTTCATTCATACAAATTTTGAAACCCCGTTTCACCCCCTTAGGGGTTGAACTTTGAAAAAACATGAAACAACTATTGTCTTATTTGTTTATTAGAGTAATCTTACAAAGTTTCGAATTAAAAAGTACATCTATATCGTTTCTCCATAAAAAATCGAAACCCCTTTTCATCCCTTTAGGGGCTGAATTTTGAAAAAATATGATACACGTGTTTCCTTATTTATTTATTAGAGTAATTTTACAAAGTTTCGAAATAAAAAGCACATCTAATATTGTTCATTCATACAAATTTTGAAACCCCGTTTCACCCCTTTAGGGGTTAAATTTTGAAAAAACGTGAAACACCTATTTTCTTATTTATTTATTAGAGTAATCTTACAAAGTTTCGAATTAAAAAGTACATCTACATCGTTTCTTCATAAAAAAAATCGAAACCCTTTTTCACCCCTTTAGGGCTTGAATTTAAAAAAAATATGAAACACTTGTTTCCTTATTTATTTATTAGAGTAATCTTACAAACTTTCGAAATAAAAAGTCCATCTAAAATAGTTTATCTATACAAACTTTAAACCCCCGTATTACCCCTTTAGGGTCGGAATTTTGAAAAACCATAAAACACCTATTTGATTATTTGTTTATAAGAGTAATCTTAAAACGTTTCGAATTAAAAAGTACATCTATATCGATTTTCTATACAAACTTTGGAACCCCTTTTCACCACTTTAGGGGTTGAATTAAAAAAAAATATAATACATGTGTTTCCTTATTTATTTATTAGAGTAATCTTACAAAGTTTCGAAATAAAAAGCACATCTAATATTGTTCATTCATACAAATTTTGAAACCCCGTTTCACCCCTTTAGGGGTTGGATTTTGAAAAAACATGAAACACCTGTTTTCTTATTTGTTTATTAGAGTAATCTTACAAAGTTTCGAATTAAAAAGTACATCTATATCGTTTCTTCATAAAAATGGAAACCCTTTTTCACCCCTTTAGGGGTTGAATTTTCAAAAATTATGAAACACGTGTTTCCTTATTTATTTATTAGAGTAATCTTACAAACTTTAGAAATAAAAAGTCCATCTAAAATCGTTTATCCATACAAACTTTAAACCCCCGTATTACCCATTTAGGGGCGGAATTTTGAAAAACCATAAAACACCTATTTGATTATTTGTTTTTAAGAGTAATCTTAAAAAGTTTCGAATTAAAAAGTACATCTATATCGATTTTCCATTCAAACTTTGGAACCCCTTTTCACCCCTTTAGGGGTCGAATTTTGAAAAAACATGAAACACCTGTTTTCTTATTTGCTTATTAGAGTAATCTTACAAACTTTCGAATTAAAAAGTACATCTATATCGTTTCTTCATAAAAAAATGGAAACCCTTTTTCACCCCTTTAGGGGTTGAATTTTCAAAAAATATGAAACACGTGTTTCCTTGTTTATTTATTAGAGTAAACTTACAAACTTTCGAAATAAAAAGTCCATCTAAAATCGTTTATCCATACAAACTTTAAACCCCCGTATTACCCCTTTAGGGGCGGAATTTTGAAAAACCATAAAACACCTATTTGATTATTTGTTCATAAGAGTAATCTGAAAAAGTTTCGAATTAAAAAGTACATCTATATCGATTTTCCATATAAACTTTGGAACCCCTCTTCACCCCTTTAGGGGTTGAATTTTGAAAAAATATGATACACGTGTTACCTTATTTATTTATTAGAGTAATCTTACAAAGTTTCGAAATAAAAAGCACATCTAATATTGTTCATTCATACAAATTTTGAAACCCCGTTTCACCCCTTTAGGGGTTGAATTTTGAAAAAACATGAAACACCTGTTTTCTTATTTGTTTATTAGAGTAATCTTACAAAGTTTCGAATTAAAAAGTACATCTATATCGTCTCTCTATAAACATTTCGAAACCCCTTTTCACCCCTTTAGGGGTTGAATTTTGAAAAAATATGAAACACGTGTTTCCCTATTTATTTATTAGAGTAATCTTACAAACTTTCGAAATAAAAAGTCCATCTAAAATCGTTTGTCCATACAAATTTTAAACCCCCGTTTTTCCCCTTTAAGGGTAGAATTTTGAAAAAACATGAAACACCTATTTCCTTATTTGTTTATTAGAGTAGTCTTTCAAAGTATCGAATTAAAAAGTACATCTATATAGGTTTTTCATACAAACTGTGAAACCCCTTTTCACCCCTTTAGGGGTTGAATTTCGAAAAATCCGCCCTTAGTGAGCGTTTGCGTCCTAAAAGGAACCTATGTTAAAAATTTCAGCTTCCTAGGTCTAAGGGTTAGGGCTGGGCGTTGATGAGTCAGTCAGTGAATGAATGAGTGAATGAATGAATGAGTGAATCGGAACTTCTCTTTTTATATATGAGACTAGCTGTTGCCCGCGGCTTCGCACGCGTTAAATTTGGGTTAAGATAGATCCCTTTTTCCCAGTCAAGTGGTAAGTTTTTGCGTGTAATATATAAAGGTATCTAACGTCCTTCTCTGTAGGTACTCCTGTCAATATGTACTTCATGATGATCAACTAAGTAATTAAGGCGTGAAGATGTGACGATCGCGGTGCTTGCGCTACGCATGTTATCGAGACAAATGATGAATTTATAATGAGGTTCTAGCGCCTTCTCACGTCCGGGAACCGTCGCGCGCGACTTCTTTTTTGATTTTTAGGGTTATTTACCTCTTCTCACCCCCTAAGTGGCAGATTTAAAAAAAATATGAAACATGCATTTGCTTATTTGTTTATTATCATTTAAACCCCTTTTCACCACATTAGGGGTTGAATTAAAAAAATACTAAATACGTATTTGCCTAAATGTTTATTAGAGTATACAATTTCCATCTAATATCGTTTCTCCATACAAATTTTAAACCCCTTTTCACGCCTTTAGGGGATGAATTGTGAAAAAACGCGAAAGACGTATTTAATTATTTGTTTATAATAGTTATCCTACAAAGTTTCAAAATAAAAAGTCCATCTAATATCGTTTCTCCATACAAACTTAAACACCCCTTTTTACGCCATTAGGGGTGAAATTTCAAAAAAATACGAAACACATATTTGCTTAGATGGTTTTTAAAGTAATCCTACAAAGTTCATCTAATATCGTTTTTTCATACAAATTTTGAAACCCCGTTTCACCCCTTTAGGGGTTGAATTTTGAAAAAACACAAAAGACATATTTGCTTATTTGTTTATTCGAGTAATCTTACAAAGTTTCGAATTAAAAAGTATATCTATATCGTTTTCCATACAAATTTTGAAACCCCTTTCACCCCTTTAGTTGTGGAATTTTGAAAAAATATGAAACACGTGTTTCCTTATTTATTTATTAGAGTGACCTTACAAAGTTTCGAAATAAAAAGTCCATCTAAAATCGTTTATCCATACAAACTTTAAAACCCCGTTTTACCCCTCTAAGTGCGAAATTTTGAAAAACCATGAAAGACCCATTTGTTTATTTGATTATGAGAGTAATATTACAAAGTTTTGATTTAAAAAGTCTATCTGTATCGTTTCTCCATACAAATTGTATAACCCCTTTTCACCCGTTTAGGGGTTGAATTTTGAAAAACCACGAAAGACGTATTTACTTACTTTTTTATTAGAGTAATCCTTCGAATTTTCGAAATAAAAAGCACATCTAATGTTGTTTATTCCTACAAAGTGTGGAACCCTGTTTCACCCCTTTAGGGGTAGAATAAAAAAAAAATTAAACACTTATTTTCTTATTTGTTTAATAGAGTAACCTAACAAAGTTTCGAATTAAAAAGACCATCAATAACGTTTCTTCATATTAATTTTATAACCCCTTTCCACCCCTTTAGGGGTTGAATTTAGGAAAAACCACGAAAATCGCATTTTGTTTTTTTTTTATTAGAGTACTCCTACAGCACATTCCTCCTCCTACATTCGAAATTAAAAGCACGTCTAATATTGTTCATTCATACAAATTTTGAAACCCCGTTTCACCCCCTTAGGGGTTGAACTTTGAAAAAACATGAAACAACTATTGTCTTATTTGTTTATTAGAGTAATCTTACAAAGTTTCGAATTAAAAAGTACATCTATATCGTTTCTCCATAAAAAATCGAAACCCCTTTTCATCCCTTTAGGGGCTGAATTTTGAAAAAATATGATACACGTGTTTCCTTATTTATTTATTAGAGTAATTTTACAAAGTTTCGAAATAAAAAGCACATCTAATATTGTTCATTCATACAAATTTTGAAACCCCGTTTCACCCCTTTAGGGGTTAAATTTTGAAAAAACGTGAAACACCTATTTTCTTATTTATTTATTAGAGTAATCTTACAAAGTTTCGAATTAAAAAGTACATCTACATCGTTTCTTCATAAAAAAAATCGAAACCCTTTTTCACCCCTTTAGGGCTTGAATTTAAAAAAAATATGAAACACTTGTTTCCTTATTTATTTATTAGAGTAATCTTACAAACTTTCGAAATAAAAAGTCCATCTAAAATAGTTTATCTATACAAACTTTAAACCCCCGTATTACCCCTTTAGGGTCGGAATTTTGAAAAACCATAAAACACCTATTTGATTATTTGTTTATAAGAGTAATCTTAAAACGTTTCGAATTAAAAAGTACATCTATATCGATTTTCTATACAAACTTTGGAACCCCTTTTCACCACTTTAGGGGTTGAATTAAAAAAAAATATAATACATGTGTTTCCTTATTTATTTATTAGAGTAATCTTACAAAGTTTCGAAATAAAAAGCACATCTAATATTGTTCATTCATACAAATTTTGAAACCCCGTTTCACCCCTTTAGGGGTTGGATTTTGAAAAAACATGAAACACCTGTTTTCTTATTTGTTTATTAGAGTAATCTTACAAAGTTTCGAATTAAAAAGTACATCTATATCGTTTCTTCATAAAAATGGAAACCCTTTTTCACCCCTTTAGGGGTTGAATTTTCAAAAATTATGAAACACGTGTTTCCTTATTTATTTATTAGAGTAATCTTACAAACTTTAGAAATAAAAAGTCCATCTAAAATCGTTTATCCATACAAACTTTAAACCCCCGTATTACCCATTTAGGGGCGGAATTTTGAAAAACCATAAAACACCTATTTGATTATTTGTTTTTAAGAGTAATCTTAAAAAGTTTCGAATTAAAAAGTACATCTATATCGATTTTCCATTCAAACTTTGGAACCCCTTTTCACCCCTTTAGGGGTCGAATTTTGAAAAAACATGAAACACCTGTTTTCTTATTTGCTTATTAGAGTAATCTTACAAAGTTTCGAATTAAAAAGTACATCTATATCGTTTCTTCATAAAAAAATGGAAACCCTTTTTCACCCCTTTAGGGGTTGAATTTTCAAAAAATATGAAACACGTGTTTCCTTGTTTATTTATTAGAGTAAACTTACAAACTTTCGAAATAAAAAGTCCATCTAAAATCGTTTATCCATACAAACTTTAAACCCCCGTATTACCCCTTTAGGGGCGGAATTTTGAAAAACCATAAAACACCTATTTGATTATTTGTTCATAAGAGTAATCTGAAAAAGTTTCGAATTAAAAAGTACATCTATATCGATTTTCCATATAAACTTTGGAACCCCTCTTCACCCCTTTAGGGGTTGAATTTTGAAAAAATATGATACACGTGTTACCTTATTTATTTATTAGAGTAATCTTACAAAGTTTCGAAATAAAAAGCACATCTAATATTGTTCATTCATACAAATTTTGAAACCCCGTTTCACCCCTTTAGGGGTTGAATTTTGAAAAAACATGAAACACCTGTTTTCTTATTTGTTTATTAGAGTAATCTTACAAAGTTTCGAATTAAAAAGTACATCTATATCGTCTCTCTATAAACATTTCGAAACCCCTTTTCACCCCTTTAGGGGTTGAATTTTGAAAAAATATGAAACACGTGTTTCCCTATTTATTTATTAGAGTAATCTTACAAACTTTCGAAATAAAAAGTCCATCTAAAATCGTTTGTCCATACAAATTTTAAACCCCCGTTTTTCCCCTTTAAGGGTAGAATTTTGAAAAAACATGAAACACCTATTTCCTTATTTGTTTATTAGAGTAGTCTTTCAAAGTATCGAATTAAAAAGTACATCTATATAGGTTTTTCATACAAACTGTGAAACCCCTTTTCACCCCTTTAGGGGTTGAATTTCGAAAAATCCGCCCTTAGTGAGCGTTTGCGTCCTAAAAGGAACCTATGTTAAAAATTTCAGCTTCCTAGGTCTAAGGGTTAGGGCTGGGCGTTGATGAGTCAGTCAGTGAATGAATGAGTGAATGAATGAATGAGTGAATCGGAACTTCTCTTTTTATATATGAGATTGATATTTTAAGTGTGTAAATTTTTTAAAATTATTTTCAATAATATATAAAATTAGATTCATGAAAAGTTACTTATCTGGGGTCCTGGTGGACCAGAAACATTTAAACGATAGTTAATGTCCTCTTTAAATACTTAGGGCAGCGGCACCTGTTTCCGCAATTGATAACTTATGATGTTCTTAGTTATTGCAGCCGAATTACTGTATGCCCTTGGATGTAATAAGTATAGGAGGATAGTTTCTGTAACAGAAATGGATGTTAGTAACTTATTTTAGAAGAAATTATATGACTGAGAATATTTCGACACTAGTCGTATTCATCTCTATGACATTTCTCTATGAGCGGCATAGTTAAATAAGTTACTAACATCCATTTCTGTTACAGAAACCATCCTGCTATACTTATTACATCCAAGGGCATACAGTAATTCGGCTGCAATAACTAAGAACATTATAAGTTATCAATTGCGGAAACAGGTGCCGCTGCCCTAAGTATTTAAAGAGGACATTAACTATCGTTTAAATGTTTCTGGTCCACCAGGACCCCAGATAAGTAACTTTTCATGAATCTAATTTTATATATTATTGAAAATAATTTTAAAATATATATATATATATATATATATATATATATATATATATATATATATATATATATATATATATATATATATATATATATATATATATATATATATATATATATATATATATATATATATATATATATATATATATATATATATATATATATATATATATATATATATATATATATATATATATATATATATATATATATATATATATATATATATATATATATATATATATATATATATATATATATATATATATATATATATATATATTTTAAATATTTGATAGTTTTTTGTGTATATTCTTTATAGAATTGATTAGAGGGATGATTATGAAGAAAATAATAATAAAAGCCACTTACATACATAGTACATAGTGGATAAAGGGTCCCTTGTTTGAATTAGGGATTGCTTTATATTTAAACGAGATTGGTTGGTCGTCTTTGACTTGCGAACAGAGATGTAGGTTTACAAGGCCTTTTTAATCTAGAAACACTCACCCTTCAAACAACCAATCTCTAAACTAAGCAACCATCCATCCTAAATAATAAAATCACTCGATTAGATCTTAATTCGAGCAAAAAAAACAATGAAATACTTATTTTTTGTCGGCTTATGCCGTCTTCTTAAAAACTAGATGACAGGTGACAGGTGGAAGAATTTAGAATTTCGTTTTTTTTTTATTTTCAAAAAGTGGTTATAAAGAAGCTGCGATCAAAAGTAGTCAGCCAAGCCTTAAAATTAATAGCGTGATATGCCCTTATCTTTATGAAAGGAAGCACTCAGCTCTTTCCAATTATTTGGAAAGTTTATATTATCCTAAATGGTGTATTTACAGTGAATAAAAAATAAAATATGTAAAAAGTAAATATTTTAAAAATATATAAATATTTTAAAATATTTTTCTCCCACCACAAGTTAAAATCGTAAGATTTCTCTAACTTTATGCTAAAACTATAAGTTTATGCTAAAAATAGTAAGATTTATCCAACTTTAAGCCAAAAATAATTTATTGTGTAACATATTCTATTCATAGTAATTGTTAAACTTAAGGGTTTTAATAGAAATTAGGGTTCGAAATTGTTTAAATAATGATTTTACCATTAAAACTTAAAATTTGTTTGTAGAAGATATGCTTCCAATATTTAACCTTTAAACATTTGGTTGTACCTACACCTATTGTTTTGGTCATATTTTTGTCATTCCATTGTCGATTTGGGGTTGTAATACTTCATTCGAAAGCTAATAAGATGCAGATGTTTTTAAGCTAATATGCATAAAAAATTGTGTTGTGACTTTTAGTTTTAAACATGCATTTTTGTGTGTATATGTTGCATTTTTTAATTAGTTTTCAAATGTTTTCGAGCATAGTGACAAAATTAACTTTAATAATGTACATTCCATAGCTAATATTTATTTTTTGGGATGTCACCAACCCAAAAGTAATAAAGGAATATTAAAATAATGCGTAGTTTTTTTAAATTATTTTTTTTAACGAAAGATGTCAGTTGTTTAAAAAAAAAACTGAAATTTTAAATATCTCAGGAATGCTTCATTTTTGCATTAGGCATTATATGGTTAAATCGACTGCAATTGACCTCTTCTATGAACTGTTTAAAGGAATACTTCTAATAACTAATAACCCTGTATATATATATATATATATATATATATATATATATATATATATATATATATATATATATATATATATATATATATATATATATATATATATATATATATATATATATATATATATATATATATATATATATATATATATATATATATATATATATATATATATATATATATATATATATATATATATATATATATATATATATATATATATATATATATATTTTCAAATTGAAATTATGTTTATCACTAAATAAATGATAAAATAATGAAAGGGCACTTATCTGGTCTGTGGTGACCAGGAGCGACTCCACGCCTTTTTCGTTTTCTCTTCTTTCAGTATTTGCGGTTTCCTACTGTGCCTTATTCGAACCTTTCTACTTTATCCTACAGCGGCAACACAACAATGCGAAAGACGAGAATGAATGCTGGAAAATAATAGGCGATTAGTGTTTCTTAAATATTAATGATTTTTATAAAATGTATATCAATATTTCGGCTCAGCCGTCGTCAAGATATATGACATTTCTGAAATCGAACAATTCGTTGAAAATTTAAATTCAAGGAATCGAACAAAAAGAAATGGATTAATAATATTTTACACGATTTAGTTAAGGTACCATAACCAACCGTGCAAAACGTTATTTTAAAATGAATGATTATAAATTAAAAGAAAAAGCATTTGATGATTATGATAATTGGATAAACCTTATTAATTTTGCCTATTGAGACCGGAACCTTTGCAAGCGCCTAAAATATAAATATAAGCCAATTCCCAAGATTTGACGTCCCTTTCTTTTGCATTATCCCCAAGGCATTTTATTATTTTAACTTTAAAACATTGATCAAAAGATAAATTATGCGCCCTGGCATGCAAAGATATTGGGAGTTGGCTTTCATTTCCTACACTAGCCCTATGATTATTTAGTCTAATATTAAGTGGTGTTGTTGTTTCACCGATATAAAAGGCATCACAAGTCCTGCACAGAAGTTGATATACTATATTTTTTGAAATACAACTGCAATGAAAGGGAGCCCTGTAACTATTAGTAGTATTTGGACTGGTAAAAAAAGGACTTAGATCTAACAGAGGACAAGTTTTACAACGTGGACGACCACAAGGTTGAGGCCCAAAAGTATTATTACCAATAGAGAAATTTTGATTATTTTTTGTTTTGTTTAATATTGATCTAATATTAGGTGGTCTGCGGAAAGATAAAATTGGCGGTGAATCTAAGAGATCCTTAGTGGATGCATCATTAGAAATGATGGGGAATAAATCAGATAATATATCTCGCAGTTTCTCAGCACCAGGAAAATAAGTGGTGCTAAGAAAGATTTTATTATTATTATTATTTTTATTTGAAGAAATTTTAGGTTTTGGTATATATTTTACTTCAGAGTTTAGAATATGTTTATCCAATAGAGGAGCAGGGTATTTTCTTTCAAGAAGAGATTGCTTTAGATTATTGAGATATTTATCTAAATTTTCTTTGTTGTTAACTAAACGGTGTCCGCGAATGGACATTGAATAGGGAATGGATCTCTTGGTGTGAAATGGATGACAGCTATCAAAGTGTAAATACTGTTCTTTATTTGTAGGTTTTATATGAATCGCGGTTTTAATTTTACCTTCGGAAATTGT
Organism: Micropterix aruncella; assembly: GCA_944548615.1. NCBI lineage: Eukaryota > Metazoa > Arthropoda > Insecta > Lepidoptera > Micropterigidae > Micropterix > Micropterix aruncella. The sequence continues at coordinate 28,134,009 of OX155970.1, forward strand.
TAAATCAACATCTAAGAAAGTAATTTGTGATTTAGAAATGGTATGAGTGAAATTCAAAGGGCCAAAATTATTTAGGTCGTCAAGAAAGGTTGTTAGAGTAGTTTGTCCGTGTGGCCAAATCATTACTATGTCGTCAATAAATCTATACCATAATATGGGTTTTAAATTTTGCGTTTGAAGAAAATTTTGCTCGAATAATCCCATGAAAAGGTTGGCATACGAAGGAGCCATTCGCGTGCCCATAGCAGTCCCTTTAATTTGAAGATAAAATTCATCTTCAAAGGAGAAAGCATTACACGTTAAGACAAACTCGGCTAATTTGCAAAGAAATTCCGTAGAAGGTATTTGAGGATGAGGTCTCTCATCAAGAAAATAAGAAATGGCTTCCAATCCTAAATTATGAGGAATATTGGTATACAGGGATATGGCGTCAATAGTAACAAATAATAGGTCGTCTGACTTTGGAATTACAGTATTCTTTAAAATATCAATAAAATGATAGCTGTCTTTGATATGAGAATTTAGATTTTTCACAAAAGGTTGTAAAAAATAATCTACAAAAGCCGAAATTCTTTCTGTCGGAGAGTTAAAGCTTGCGACTATTGGTCGTCCAGGATTATTAGGCTTGTGAATTTTAGGTAATAGGTAAAAATTTGGAGTTCTGATAGGATCAGGAATTAAAGTTTTAACATCTTCGTCTGATAATTTTTCATTTGATTTATTTTGTTCAATATATTTTTTTATTTTCACTGCAAAATTTTTGTTTGGATCTCTAGATAGTTTTTTATAGAAAGTTTCATCTCTAAGTTGTCTCAAGCCTTCAGTAACATAGTCAGTTTTGTTAAGTATGACAGTAGTGGAACCTTTATCAGCCGGCAAAATGACGATGCTGGTATCCTTGCTAAGACTCTCAAGACCTGCACGTTCATCTACTGACAAGTTTGATGTTGGCTTGAGGCTATTTAGAAAAGATGGTTGTGTTACTTTGTTTAATAAAATAGTAATAAAATTTTCTACCGGATGATTTTTTGGTAATATATATATATATATATATATATATATATATATATATATATATATATATATATATATATATATATATATATATATATATATATATATATATATATATATTGTCATGAGACCCGAATAATTTTTAATATATCAGTTAATTTTATAGATTACAATATTATTATTTTACCAATATACTTCCGGACGATATGGAGAGATTTGTTTATATAGTGGGCGCCAGCCCGGAAGGAGAAGAAGATTTATTTCGGATCTATGAACAAGTGCCAGAGTCCTTCCACCGTTTAGAATTCTTCTGGGGCAGGGGTATGTAGGCTGCGTCGGGATTTGCGTCGGTTCGCTCAGTCCATCTCAGGCACGGGGGTATTTAGAATCCCTTAGTGACCCAGTCTACGGTAAGATGACCATCCCTATGGGATGAACGGCCTTTTATGGATATTGAATTGCTAAATTATTTGAACCATTTCCCTTACTAAATAATATATTATTATTCTCGTTCGAACGCCCTCTAGCGGTGGCGCGGCGAGTTACTTAGCAAAGATGGACATCATTTTGCTCAACCTGCATTGTGCTACTAATGCCCGCGTTTCGCCGTTAGATGGCGCGGACGCGACGGCGGATTCGGTTAATTTAAATTAAATCTTGCTGGAATATGCGCAAAATTAACTTGTAACATAAATAAGTGTGCTTTATTTTCCTTAATAAAGAATTCTGAATTTAATGAATTTTCCCAAATAATACTGGAAACTGATTTTAATATTTTATAAATGTATCTCAACCAATCCTTTCCTTTTATGGTTTTTTTTTGTTCTATTTTATTTATATAACAAAATGAAAATGAAATATATGATATATGATGATATTAAAAATGAAATTATTCTGATATTGAGATGATTATGAGTAAAATAAAAGATACTTTTCCGACCCAAATTTACTATTTATTTTTCTATAACCTGTTGCGAAGACATTTCCCGAAACTATATGTGTGATATTGAATATTTATATTATTTATGAAACTTAATTTTAATCCGTCGATCGTCGAAGGCCTTGCGAGATTTTTACGAGCGTACGTTACAATTATTACATTTTACCCGTGTTTCGATGAGCATTATTCGTAACTGGTTTTTCCTATTTTTGCCCTACAATGATTTGGCAATTTTAGTGTCGGGTACGCTGCACTTTCAACTATCGTAAACGACGCTAGTCTTTTGCTCTATCATTTTCCCTGATATTTAAATTTGGAAATATTACGTATTCCCTGACGATGACTTGCATTTATATTTATCTATAATTTGGTATTTTACTTCATAAGCTATTTTATTAATTTATCTGATTTTTAATTGCCTCGGGAAGAACTCAATGCCACTCTGATTTCGCCACGTTTTAATCCCAAGATTGTCTAACGTGGATTTTAATTATATTTATATATTTTTACAGCCTACATTTTAAGTAGAGATCGCCGAAATGATTTTAGATTTATTGGCGGTGTCTATCGTTGATCCTATATTCGAAACTACGGATTCCTATATTCAGAAAAACGGGTTAGCACGTATATGTCGTGCAAGACGGGTCTGAAGGACTAAAAGTATTGCACGATTGTGGTATTGCAAGTTAGAATAAAAGAAATTGAATTTTACTTTAAAAAAACCGAAAATGAGAATATAATCTACTTGCCCCAAATAGGATGTGGAGATCACGCTGGAATGCTTTGCCTGCGCCGCACTTGATTCTAGTTATAATTTCTAAAGATGACTTTGACTTTTATATTTTATTCGTAGATGTAGGTAGGCCACTTCGAAGTCGTGAAATGAGCTCCGGCGGCCGGTAATCGCCGCGAGGCAAAAACCGACCGCCGCGCTGAAACGACGACCTTTCCAGGCGAGTGCTTCGGGCCAAAAAAAAAAACTACTCTCACTAGCGATTCTCTACACCCGTGTTCCATCTAATCGCTAGTGATGCCTATTGTGCGATAAAATTCGCTTGTATCCTATATTATTGTTATTTTATTTTTGTTAACTAATTTTGGCAATAATTGTTTATTATATTGTTTGTTAAACCCGTAATGGTTTTATGACCATTACATGCCGGAAAAGATGTTCAGTCTTCGCCCACGAAGACCTTAAACACCAAAGACTAAACGAACTACTATAAGAATCTACCACCTAAAGCGTAGCCATCGCTACGGTTCTTTAGTTGCCGTGCTACGCTTGCTACGACATAAAAATTTCTAAAAGTTTTATTATATTTTGTCTTGACAGTTTAAAGTACATTATTATTAAGAGATAACCCCTGCTTCTAGTCTCGTATTATTTAAAGAAATTATATTTTATAATAAATTTTCCGAAGTTGGAAATTTTTGAGGTTTTCCGATTTTCTACTAAGTTATTAAAAGAAAGCTATTTATCCAAGTTAGAAAAAATGCTCTGCGAAACACGTCCTTTATAACCTTACATTTTACAATTTTGATACAGTGAATACAGTGGCCTGTGTCGTCTATTCCGCTCCGTCCAGGGTCTTGTCATTGTCTGCCGTTTTGCCGTATTTCCTTTTATGTATTTTTCCTTCATTTGTGTTCGTATTTGCCCATATGATGCTCAATTGTCGTCTTTGCCTCGTTACGTCCGGAACTCGTCACCTTGGTAAGAGATGTAGAGAAGAAAGTCATATTAGTAGAGGTTCGCTCCCAAAGCTTTTTGCTTCGGAGCTTGAACACGAAAATGTCAATTTATACATGTAAATCTGGACACATCATCAGATGCTTTTATAAAGTCTATCGAAGTGTAGATGTACTGTTTCAAAAAAATGTTTAAAATTTTGTCCAATTTCTAACTTCTTTATCCCGTTTTTTCATTTTTTGCCCCTCACTGCACCAATGCACTTTTTCAAAACGTTGCTACACTGGATTGAAGATCAATGCACTGTCGATTGGTATATTAGTCTCTATCTAAACAATGCAGTCCGCATTTTCTCTCACAATCTTGGGGAAATTGTCTCGTTCACGCGCTTGTCCGTTTTGCTTTACTGGTCGGTCCACGATACCGTCCCTGGTAATACTGCAGGTCGCATGTTGCCGGTGCTGACGTCATAGGTAGTTTCGTCTATTTACGTGCCTCCTGGCCTTCCTGTTGCGGTGAAAAAGGAAATAGTTCGACTTTTTACCTTAGGTTTCTGCGTGATCTGGAGTCGGATAAGCGTGATTGGATCTTATTTACTTCGGTCGATCCTCGGTATCTTCCTTTGCTATTTGTGTGGGTGTGCTGCGCTTTCGAGGAGTCGTGAGCCATTGCTGCTGATCTCTGTCGTCTGCGTCGTGGCTCTTCCAGCTGCCATATAGCGTTTCCATTTTGTCCTTTTATTATCGGCGTCCTCTTTCTCGTCGCTCTGTCTCTTTCTGGAATGTATAATTTTCTTTGCTGCATCATATGGTCTCTTATTTTTTACTAGGATTGCGGTTGGCTGGCAATTCATTAGGAAGGGTTTGACAGGAAGGGCATATTCTCGTATACAACTTTATTTTTATTTCAAAAAATTTGACGGAACAAAAGAGACGTGCTTCTGCGTTTCCTTTACAAATTACAGAAATTTTTAAACTACTACATCTATTCTTACTATTTAATAAAAAAAACATTTTTATTTTACTTTTTTTTTTTTTTAAAACAAAAATTCTCCCACATTGCTTTTCAAATAAGCTTCCAGTAACTAAATTTAAGACTATATTTTATTAGGTGTTCGTATGGATACACCTTCCGATTTTTCAGATTTTCTTCTTCAAACAAGTGTTGAGGTTTTTCGTATTTCAATATTTAAGTAAAAAGAAAATAAACATTTTGATAACGCTCCACTTCTTGTGAGAGCTTATCTTAATTACTACAAAATCAAATGTTACAAAGTAAATTATGTCTCAACGTCGATCTTTATTTATATGTGTGGCTGGCTTAATAAATTATGGGCAGATTTCTAGCGTGATATCTTTTTAAGAGTATGGAAAAATTGAAGAGTGTATATTTATATGAAATTTATGTGTTGTGAGACGTGGACAGTATCTCGCACATTTATATTTAATTTATTAAAAAAAATCATTTATATAATTTACACCAAGTATTTTTGTTAAAGGTATGTCATGGTGAGGGTTCCAATGACATTGATAATTTTTCATATAATAGATTATTCACCGTCTCAGTGGTATTGGTCTCCCCGAGTGAAATATAAGATATGTATATATATATGTGAGATTTCCCTTTTAAAATATTTATAAGTTTTTTTTGTATAGAAATGAACTATATATTGGTGACCAGTCTCTGTTGAAACAATAATAGACGTCGATCCACATAATTTTAATTCATGCGGAAGCGTGGACACTATAGTCTTTAATTTAATAGAAAAATATGGGAAATCTTTAGATTTTTTTTTTTAAAAAAAATTTTTTTTTATGATACTATATATGGTGACTGTTCTGCGATCTAAAGCGCATATTAACTACGTAATTTACTCTAGTAGTAGTAGGTTAATAGTAAATCTTATATACCTTGTTCGGCAAGAATTTATTTAACTTATCAGGTTTTTAAGCCTTCCGAATTTAATGTTTGTGTTGAACATATATTTTACTGAGATGTTATTATTGTTGTCTTGAGTGTGAATGATAAAATTTTCAATATTTAGCTTAAGTTTTTCTCTTTCATGGGCTCATTCATTCTACTTTCTTACCTCTCCGTTCAAAGCCCTATTTATGTTTAACCTTTCATACCTAAAACTGTCTGCCTTGTATTTATTATTTTTACCAATTCTTGACAGTACAAATGATTCCTCTCTATAGTATTGTACATTTCTCCAGAAATTACGTGTTCAGCTAAGATTAATTCGCTACTAACTATAAGCGTTTATGGACAAACTAATTTTGAGCAGCGTTTCAGCGGGACATAACGGAAAATCTATAAGTCTTTTTTGAAGAAAAAAAAGACAATAAAAACAATTCATGGTATGGAAATATATTCCATGTCCTGATAAATTCAGGATCGGATGAGATCTTTCTGTAGCTATATGTTGTAATATACAATGGTTTTTTTTTATCGTGATCATTCTAGTCGCTAATTAGAAATGTCAGCAGTTTTTGCCATGTAATTACATAGTAGTAGAAATAAATAATAATAGTAGAGTTTATTCATAAATGAATTTAGGACTTGTCCGTGAACAATTTTAATTTGAACGCGAACGGCTTAACGTCCGGTATACTCTATTTAAAATATAATACTATAAAATAATTTGTATCCTTCAGAGCTGATCAAAGTAAATTTTAATTCTACCTGTCAGGTGATGTTTACAATAGACGGGTATCAAGCACCCAGGTGTTTTTACTCCATGAGCAGGGTTAGATCACCGAACCCTTCAGATTTTGCTTATATGCAAATATATAGTATAAAATGATAGGTATAGAAGTATCTCAATCCTTAGACTTATCCGCATGGCTCCTTTTTACTATATTATATGTTAGATATATACATATATATGATATTTTATATAAATATATTTTGACGCGAAACTTGGTACTATTCTTTCTCCCTATTTTTTTTTAGACAATCCGGGTTCTTAGCCGGATAAGATGTTAAGAAAAAAAATTTTTTTTTTATTTAAAAAAAAATTTTTTTTTTTAATGATGTTATCTATTGTATGTGAAATTATATATTTATTTATTTTACTTATTGAAAATTTAGTGTTGTATGTGTTTTTATTTTTATCATGCTACGCCCTTATGTGTCTGTTACTTTTTCTTTATGTGTGCTTATTATTTTTTTTTTTTAGCCATGAATACTTGTATCGAATACTTATATACTTTATCTGTTACATTTATTTACTTAATATTTTGTATTTTTGCTCTGTTTTTATATTTTTTCTTTTACTTTTCACTTGCAACTATCTCACGGTGTACCCAATATAGTCGTTGCTTTTTGTGATTTTGCATATTCCGGATTACATGTGGATATTATGCGAATGTTATTTGCAATGTGAAATGTTCTGCGTATTTTTTGTGTGACCCTAATTTTTACACAGGTCTTTTATGTGGTACGTCCCACGATTTTTGCCGTGTTCGTCAACCAATACATAGGCTATGGGGGACTTTTTCGCGATGATTTTGCATTTTGAATATCTGGGCGCTAGTTTGTTTGAGAAAAACTCTGCTTTTCGCGATTGCATGTGATTTTTCGCCCATACGAAATCACCGACTGAGAATTCGACGTGCTTTCTCCTCAGGTTATATTTTGAGGCGTTATTTTTGAAAGCTTCCATGAGTCTTTCCCGCACGACGTCATATGCGTCCGCGAGCGTCTCGAGTCCTTTTGCGAATTCCTGTGTACTGTCTATTGCTATTTTGGATTTTTCTTTTGGAATGAAACTAAACATTTTATGGTAGCGGCCATCAACCATTGGTTCACGAGCGTACATAAGGTATGATGGGGTAAAGCCTGTTGCCAGATTTTGATGATTATTTAACGCGTTTTGGATTAAAGATAAATGTTTATCCCACGATCTTTGATCTTTTCCTGCTAGAATTGATAAACTCGTTTCTATAGTTTGATTATAACGTTCGACTGCGTTCGATTGAGGAGCATATACGCATCCATAGAATAATTTTGGGATTTTATATTTTTCCGTAAAATTTTTGAATGCTTTTGACCTAAAATATGATGCGTTGTCTAACGTTATTACCGCAGGTGTTCCGTACGCCAGAAATACGTTATTTTCTAGGTGTTTGATAATATTGGCTGAGGTGGCTTTTCTTAACGGGAATAGCCAACAAAATTTTGTAAATAAATCGATCACAGAGAGTATATAGGTGAAGCCGCTCAGTGATCTTGGCATGGGTCCCACCAGATCTATACTGATCGTATGCATTGGAGTGTTCACTGTTTTTGGAGTCACCATGAGCCCATGTGCAGGTCCTGTCTTTATCTTGTATGCTTTACAAGTATCGCAATTTTTGACATATGCCTTGACTTCCTTTTGCATTCCGGGCCAATAATAATATGTTTGTAACTTTCTCAGGGTTTTGAAAATGCCAAAATGTACAGCAAACTCCCCTTCATGGATGTCTTTTATCGCCGATTTTCTGTCAGCATATTTGAGTACCAGTCTCCACGCATTTCGGAGGTTCTCACCTTTTTTGGGGGGAAAGTATTTGTATAGTTTTTCCTCCTCAATTTTGTATTCCGTGGCTGTATAAGGTTCTTTTTCTACGGTTTTGTACATCCGATCGTACCAATCATCTTTCGTTTATAAAAGCTAAAACTGAATCATTTATTAGAGATGTTATATGAAAATTGTATTTATAAATATTTTATGAAAATTTTATTAAAATTTTAAAGTGTTTTTAAGGGCGTGCCGGTGTGTAAACGTGTACGTGTGTGTTGTGTTTAATTTATATTTTAAAAAATTAATTAGTACCAAGTTCGTTGCCTGTATAAAAATAATAATAAATATTTAATAATAGTTTCGCAACAGTAATATATTAATATTTTGAAAAGTTGCGATATATAAGAAAGAAAGGGTGGGAGGGCGGGAAATATTGTTGTAGTAAAAATTAGTTGATATGAAAAAAAAATTAAAAAATAAATTGTATGTATTAGTTTGAAAAAAATTTTGTTTGCACCGCGTTGGGCCCAATTTGTAGGCGACCAGCGTGATCGCTTTAAATCAAAAGATAAATTATTTTGAAAAAAAATTGTTTGTAAAAAAAATTATTATGAAAAGATCTATAAGCCCCAAGTTGGAAGCCAATTTTGTCATGCGTCCAACTTGGTCATTTAGTCAAACAGAAGATAAAATTGTTTTGAAAAAGAATACTGTTTGGAATGTTTGAAAAAAAAATTAGCCCCCGTTGGCTCGCCAATTTGTTTGAAAGTTTGAAAAGAAAAATAGACCCACTTTGGGCGCCAATTTGTCATGAGACCCGAATAATTTTTAATATATCAGTTAATTTTATAGATTACAATATTATTATTTTACCAATATACTTCCGGACGATATGGAGAGATTTGTTTATATAGTGGGCGCCAGCCCGGAAGGAGAAGAAGATTTATTTCGGATCTATGAACAAGTGCCAGAGTCCTTCCACCGTTTAGAATTCTTCTGGGGCAGGGGTATGTAGGCTGCGTCGGGATTTGCGTCGGTTCGCTCAGTCCATCTCAGGCACGGGGGTATTTAGAATCCCTTAGTGACCCAGTCTACGGTAAGATGACCATCCCTATGGGATGAACGGCCTTTTATGGATATTGAATTGCTAAATTATTTGAACCATTTCCCTTACTAAATAATATATTATTATTCTCGTTCGAACGCCCTCTAGCGGTGGCGCGGCGAGTTACTTAGCAAAGATGGACATCATTTTGCTCAACCTGCATTGTGCTACTAATGCCCGCGTTTCGCCGTTAGATGGCGCGGACGCGACGGCGGATTCGGTTAATTTAAATTAAATCTTGCTGGAATATGCGCAAAATTAACTTGTAACATAAATAAGTGTGCTTTATTTTCCTTAATAAAGAATTCTGAATTTAATGAATTTTCCCAAATAATACTGGAAACTGATTTTAATATTTTATAAATGTATCTCAACCAATCCTTTCCTTTTATGGTTTTTTTTTGTTCTATTTTATTTATATAACAAAATGAAAATGAAATATATGATATATGATGATATTAAAAATGAAATTATTCTGATATTGAGATGATTATGAGTAAAATAAAAGATACTTTTCCGACCCAAATTTACTATTTATTTTTCTATAACCTGTTGCGAAGACATTTCCCGAAACTATATGTGTGATATTGAATATTTATATTATTTATGAAACTTAATTTTAATCCGTCGATCGTCGAAGGCCTTGCGAGATTTTTACGAGCGTACGTTACAATTATTACATTTTACCCGTGTTTCGATGAGCATTATTCGTAACTGGTTTTTCCTATTTTTGCCCTACAATGATTTGGCAATTTTAGTGTCGGGTACGCTGCACTTTCAACTATCGTAAACGACGGTAGTCTTTTGCTCTATCATTTTCCCTGATATTTAAATTTGGAAATATTACGTATTCCCTGACGATGACTTGCATTTATATTTATCTATAATTTGGTATTTTACTTCATAAGCTATTTTATTAATTTATCTGATTTTTAATTGCCTCGGGAAGAACTCAATGCCACTCTGATTTCGCCACGTTTTAATCCCAAGATTGTCTAACGTGGATTTTAATTATATTTATATATTTTTACAGCCTACATTTTAAGTAGAGATCGCCGAAATGATTTTAGATTTATTGGCGGTGTCTATCGTTGATCCTATATTCGAAACTACGGATTCCTATATTCAGAAAAACGGGTTAGCACGTATATGTCGTGCAAGACGGGTCTGAAGGACTAAAAGTATTGCACGATTGTGGTATTGCAAGTTAGAATAAAAGAAATTGAATTTTACTTTAAAAAAACCGAAAATGAGAATATAATCTACTTGCCCCAAATAGGATGTGGAGATCACGCTGGAATGCTTTGCCTGCGCCGCACTTGATTCTAGTTATAATTTCTAAAGATGACTTTGACTTTTATATTTTATTCGTAGATGTAGGTAGGCCACTTCGAAGTCGTGAAATGAGCTCCGGCGGCCGGTAATCGCCGCGAGGCAAAAACCGACCGCCGCGCTGAAACGACGACCTTTCCAGGCGAGTGCTTCGGGCCAAAAAAAAAAAACTACTCTCACTAGCGATTCTCTACACCCGTGTTCCATCTAATCGCTAGTGATGCCTATTGTGCGATAAAATTCGCTTGTATCCTATATTATTGTTATTTTATTTTTGTTAACTAATTTTGGCAATAATTGTTTATTATATTGTTTGTTAAACCCGTAATGGTTTTATGACCATTACAATATATATATATATATATATATATATATATATATATATATATATATATATATATATATATATATATATATATATATATATATATATATATATATATATATATATATATATATATATATATATATATATATATATATATATATATAGTAGATTTAATTTGATTATTTAAAATTTTACTGACAATTTGAATATTATGATAAATAATTTTACTAAGTATCTTTTCGAATCACTAACTACTTCAAATATTAAGCTTCTATTTTGATTATTTATATTTATAGTTTGACAATCTAGTAGTTAATTCTTGACTAACTATGTATGTTCAGTAAAGAGTAGTAGCGAAACTTACTACATAACCCAATTATTTTGACACGTCCAAGAGCGGTCTTTAGCCGTCAATTGGACACGACGAAAATGTAATGTAATGTAATGTATATATATATATATATATATATATATATATATATATATATATATATATATATATATATATATATATATATATATATATATATATATATATATATATATATATATATATATATATATATATATATATATATATATATATATATATATATATATATATATATATATATATATATATATATATATATATATATATGTATATATATATATATAAATTATTATATTTTCAAATTGAAATTATGTTTATTATTAAATAAATGAAATGATAAAATAATGAAAGGGCACTTATCTGGTCTGTGGTGACCAGGAGTGACTCCACGCCTTATTCTTCTCTTCCTTCAGCGCTTGCTAGGTGTTTCCTGTTGTGGTATTGGAACCTGATCAAAATGGTAGCGGCAACACAACAATGCGAGACGAGAATGAATGCTGGAAAATAATAGGCGATTAGTGTTTCTTAAATATTAATGATTGTTATAAAATGTATATTAATATTTCGGCTCAGCCGTCGTCAAGATATGTGACATTTCTGAAATCGAACAATCAATTGTTCGATTTCAATAAATTATTTAAAATAAAATTAGTAAAAGCTACTTAAAAAGTAGCTAAGGAAATCCCAGCTTGTATTGGGAAATGCTTATCTTTGAATGAGATATACTTACGGATGTGCACGACTTTCGACGGTCTTTCTACGTCCAAGAGCGGTCTTTAGCCGTCAATTGGACACGACGAAAATGTAATGTAATGTAATGTATATATATATATATATATATATATATATATATATATATATATATATATATATATATATATATATATATATATATATATATATATATATATATATATATATATATATATATATATATATATATATATATATATATATATATATATATATATATATATATATATATATATATATATATATATATATATATATATATATATATATATATATATATATATATATATATATATATATATATATATATATATATATATATATATATATATATATATATATATATATATATATATATATATATATATATATATATATATATATATATATATATATATATATATATATATATATATATATATATATATATATATATATATATATATATATATATATATATATATATATATATATATATATATATATATATATATATATATATATATATATATAAATTATTATTTTTTCAAATTGAAATTATGTTTATTATTAAATAAATGAAATGATAAAATAATGAAAGGGCACTTATCTGGTCTGTGGTGACCAGGAGTGACTTATGTGACATATAAGAAATGTCACATATCTTGACGACGGCTGAGCCGAAATATTGATATACATTTTATAACAATCATAATATTTAAGAAACACTGATCGCCTATTATTTTCCAGCATTCATTCTCGTCTCGCATTGTTGTGTTGCCGCTGTGGGAGACGGTGGGAGGCCATTTTGATCGGGTTCTAGTGCCACAGCAGGAAGCACCAGCAAACACTGAGGGAGGAGAAGAAGAAGGCGTGGAGTCACTCCTGGTCACCACAGACCAGATAAGTGCCCTTTCATTATTTTATCATTTCATTTATTTAGTGATAAACATAATTTCAATTTGAAAAAATATATATATATATATATATATATATATATATATATATATATATATATATATATATATATATATATATATATATATATATATATATATATATATATATATATATATATATATATATATATATATATATATATATATATATATATATATATATATATATACAAATTACATGCGACGTGTTAATTAGGTCAATATCGCTGAGATCCGTATTACTGACTCTTGGTGGAATCACTCTTTAAATATTTTAATCGGTGGAATAATCGAAATCCTATCGGTAAATTAACTCTTTAAATATTTTAAAATGAGAAAGAATGGAGATTCATTTTCAGATCTTAAACAATGAAACATTATGCTATCGTATGGGGGTGACAGGTAATGGCTGTAATTTGTCACTTCCGGTGTATTTTACGGCCCGCTACACTTCCGCTAAGACACATAAGCCACTTAATTGACCATAAACCGGTCAGGCCAGCAGCTAAACCTTACAGCATTAGCCGGACACGTTGCTACATCCGATGTCAAGCCACGCTCACGTCACGATATTATTTATATTTAAATCGATTCAAACAACAGCTGTTTTCGTATTTACGTCGTATGAATCTTATTTCCATACATTTTGGAGGGCTGTGATGTAATGCATACCGATGTGTTCTGTACTTAATGGAATAAATTACACTCATGTTATAAAGCCGGGATGGCCTACTTTACGACTTGGCCCTGCGAAATTCAGAAATTTAGGAAATACCTGAAAGTTATTATCGCGCGTTTAGAGATGGCGGATCGCGAATTCAGTTTCATTTACGACCTGTATAAGTGTAGAGAGGCTTCGAGACGGTTAAGACTCGGATATTAGTAGCGAGGTAAATTGATACGACTGCTCGTATAGTCGAAACGTCTACTTTTCATGGCATGGCAAGGAAGAAGCCCATATTTTAGTAGAACGAAATGAATCTAATTATCATCATCATCATCAGCCGATAGACGTCCTTTGTAGGACATAGGCCTCCCTTATAGAATGCCATGATGAACTGTCTCGAGCCGCCTCCCTCCACCTACATCCTACAACGGTAGCAATGTCATCGGTCTATCTTGTTGTGGTCGCCATTCGAGAACCTTTTTGCCCCAACGGTTTTCGGTTTCGCGAGCTATATTATCAATGCTACTTCCATTTAAAGTTTTAAACCCATTGCCATTTTAAGTTGCTGAATTTACGTGCTAGTCCGTTTCGGATCTTATTACACAGTAAACTACAAGCATAGCTCTCTCCATGATTCATTGCGGGACTTTAAGCATGTGCATGCGACCAATAATTAGTGACTACGTCTAAGTGCCGTATGTTATCTGATAACACGCACTGATTAGAGACGTGCGTCTTGAGGCTTTGCGGTATTTATGACCAGAAGATATGGAGTAGTTTCTTTAAGGCCTCCTTGTTGAAGTTGAGTCTGCCTAGTTATATCGTCTGACCCGAATAAGCATACTGGTTCACAGCTTCAATAATATCCTTCTAACATGTACCGGTAAATGTGCAACTTGATAATTTCACATGATTTTTGTCTTAACCGTATTCATTTGTAGACCCACCTGTTAGGAGACTGTATTGAGGTCTCTGAGCATTTTTCCAAGGTAATCCATCTATTTTAATAAGTACGCATAAATGCCGTGGAAATAATCTGACACTTACCACTGTATTATCCGTCTAACAGATATTCCTCCTCTAATATTTTCCCTGTGGATCTTCACAAAGTGGACACAAAGAAAGAAACGTATCGGAATCATGAATTATTTATGGGGCATTTCTAAAAATGGCCGCGCAGCGACGCCTAGCAGCGAGTAGAAAGCCTCTGGAAATTCGCTTCCATTCTCGTTCGGATCGTTTTCGCTTTAGCGTTGGCCCGATAATCACAAAAAAAAATATGCTGGGTCACGGAATCTATGATTTGTAGTTTTATAGGACAGACAGAAAGTTCTCTATTTGACACATTCTTCGCACATGGCAATATTAGTGAAGTACTTTTCCATAAGCCGAGCCAAAATGGGAACAGGATATTGTACGCTTTTATGCCGTACCAATAGAGCTCGGCTGGCTGTCCCACGACAGATTAATGTAACAATTTTTGGGGCGCAATGTAGTACTGCATTTTTATTAAAATCGAGTTGGGAGTACTGAACGGTATCGGGGTAAGCTACAGTGATCCATAACAAAGGACTAAGTGCGGGTGGTTAGACGACTGACCCCCCCCCCCCCCCCACTTATAATTTTGGTCATCGAAAATTGAAATTATCATCGGTATTTTGGTCATCGTAAAGGGAAAACTATCACGTAAAAATTATGTATTAATGTTGTCACTGCGCCTGCAGAATGTACCATGTGTTTTCCTGATATTTTTACTGTAACGAAAAAAACGCATATATCATTTTAATTTAAAATTACTCCAGTCACCACTTAGCCTTTGCAAGCACTGTTTTCAAATTACTCGGAGGTTAGATAAGTTCTGATTGATTTGCGGTAATATTTGGGTGCTCAGAAGCATTATCAACTAAAGATAGGAAACAAGACTTTCTGACATTAAAAATTAATTAAAATTGATTTTATTCTGGTTAAGGAAGGTCATGTTTCCTATTGCCTTTACGTTCCATTCATAACAGAATAAATCACTTGAGTACTTGTCCCCTTTATTTAATGGGTTTATTTTTGGATTTTGAATATTCCTGAGACCTTACATCTTTGTTCTAACCAGTTCTTACTTACAACATTCTATCAGAGTATATAGCTATAATTAAAGAAAAAGTATCTGAAAAACCAATCTTTTCCCACCGAAGAGAATATAGCGGCCCAGTAGATATTACCATCAAGAGAATTGAAGAATTGGGATGCTTTATGCGGTATATTGCGGATAAGTTTAATTATTATGTTAGTATTGCCGAAAAATGGCTAAAAACTATTGTTAAATAATAAAGATATTTTTTTTAAGTATGATGTTTTCTTTAAGAATCCTTTATGAAAGAATTAAAATACGATTTCAAAATAATGACTCGTAATAAAACCACAACAATAATTGTTTAAAAATAAAATAAAAGTAAATGGTAGGTCAAATATTAATAAAAATAAAAAGAGTCATTAGGTGTTGTAAAAGTCATGTGAAAGAGTTTTTTTTTTTATATTTAATAAAATAATTGTAAATGTGAATCATACGCATAAATCGCTATAAAAAGTATTTTCACATGCGATTCTAATAAGTACATAGCTGTGATACAAATAGTATGACTTTGATACTAAAAAAATGAGGTAAAAATAAGTTACTGAGAAATAAATTTTATTTTTCTGCAATTTATTCAAGACTAGCTGCGCCCAGCGGTTTCACCCGCGTGGTGATGGAAAATTGTGATAATGATGATAGAAAACCATATATCTTTATAAATTATAGCCTATGTGTTATTCTGATGTGTAAGCTATATTATTGTAAAGTTTCATAAAAATCCATTCAGTAGTTTTTTCGTGAAAGAGTAACAAACATCCATACATACATACAAACTTTCGCGTTTATAATATTAGTAGGATAAGAATCATACAAATAAATAAGAAAATACAAAATAAATAAAATGTTTGATATTACCAAGCAATTCGATCCTTCTCTGCCGGTGTGCCAGCCGCACAATATTCAATAAACCAGACATCAGACAAAGCTCGCGTTTAGGATTACTCTCGCCGCCGGCTATTTCTTTGTGACCGTGACTATGACGCTCCCCTTCGGGTCAGAGACTCCCTTTGATTGCGATGTGCGCGGCTTATCATACAATTTCGACGGTGGCGCTTCCACTTATCGCCGGCGTGCTTCCTGCAGACCTTGAGGTACTGGAGTGTGCAGCCATGTCATGGGTCCGTAGAGGTCGCGTGGTGGAGAACCATTCCATTATTGTCGATCCAGAAAATGCGAGGTTGGTCGATCATGACCGCGCCCTTCATCCAGAGAGTTTTAGAGCATGGCAGGAGAGATAGTACACTAGCTCCAAGGGCCGGTTAACTCACTGTTTTTTCCCGGAGCTCGACATCAGGTTGAGGAACGGCTCTTTCTTGCGGTTCAACTACCATATCACACATATGGTCGGGGGCTACGGTGACTTCAGGGCCGAATATTTTCACTAAGGGCTCGCCGAGGATCCTTGGTGTGTGTGTGTGTGACTGCTGGTCGTCAGACTGCAAAACAAATACAATGGTCATGCTCGTTTCAGTTGTACGCCAGCTCTTCTGCCCGCTCGTATACATTCAAGTTAATAAGAAATGCCGTATCCAAAGATTTAGTATGAATCATATATTTTGCATTGGCTCATAACGTACTAGCATACGGAACCATAGCTTGGGGTGGAGCCTCGCTGCAAGCACTTGATCCTCTAATTAAGGCCTAAAAGTCGCTACTAAGAGTAATACACAAAAATCCCTTCCGGTATTCTTCTGACAGCTTGTACAAGGAATCTAAAGTCCTTGACGTTGGTCAAATATACGCTAAGGTAGTCCTACTCTACTACTATAATCATGAAAATTATCATCCATATTCAACACACCATAAAGGAACACGAGTAACAACAACCAGACAGCACTTAATCCAAAAAAAGAGAACAAGTTTTGCGCAAAAACACTTTTCTTACATTGCTCCTCGACTGTTCAACAAAATGAATAGTGTTTTTCCTGCAGGACTGAAATCTAGGAACGGAGACATTAATAACATATATTATTAAAATAGAGCACGATTTGTGAGATTTGTGAGAGTATTATTTTATATTTATCTATAAAGTATATATTTATTTATGTATGTACGTGTATATTTATATGTATATACCTAAATTTAATATTATTACGCTTTATTAATTTCGATACATATATCTTCTTAAGGCGACGATGTAGGTAAATTTCGAAAATTACATTTTTTGGCAATTTTTGAACAGTCATACTGAAATAACTGATGATGTTAGCCAACAAAAAAAAAATATCGTAACTCACAGTACCTTTCTTAAGTAGATAGCTATTTCAGATTTTTTTTTTAAGTATTGGAAAATTGAGGAAAATAATTAAATCTGGGAGCTATACAGGAAATTTTCATTTTAGAGCATTTTTTGAAACGTGCCTCACACTAAACTGCACGATCAAGAAACTCAAAAAAAATACTACGGCATTTTAACAATAGTTGTAAAGAGGAATGCTTTCGCATAAATTTAAAAAAATAAGTTTTTCTTGTTAAAAAAAATTATATAAAAAGTGTAACTTTCATCCATATTCACTGTTAAATATTACTTATTACTGTGTGTTTTTTTTCAAGTTTGTTTTTTTTTACATAAACTATGTACAATAAACTTGTAGT
Source organism: Micropterix aruncella (assembly GCA_944548615.1). Lineage (NCBI taxonomy): Eukaryota > Metazoa > Arthropoda > Insecta > Lepidoptera > Micropterigidae > Micropterix > Micropterix aruncella. The sequence continues at coordinate 28,152,358 of OX155970.1, forward strand.
ACTGACGATTATTTTTTTCAAATAAAATATCAGTATATTTTAAAAATAATATTTTGCAGAGCCCGTTTATATTATTTTTGTCATACAATGAGATGAGCGCGCTCTTCTCGCGACGACGCGCTGGCATTCAAAATGCCGCAAGCGACATTGGGTCAATATGGTTCTTATGTGGGGATCAATTACTGATTCAAATGGCATAACAGCCAACCTTTTATAATGAAATGTTATTGGCTCTTAGAAACGTGGTTCATTTCGGCTTCGAAGGCCGACATATGCGGTTGCGTTCGCGACGCTCTGTTTCATGACTTATTATTACCAAATTGACATTTCGATGGATCGGAGATGTGAAGTAAAAAAATATCGGTTTTAGATGGCTATTTCACCGTGTAAATGAAAGAGGTTTAAAAACATGATAAATCATATGTTGAAAAATAGAAACAATAATAAGTAAAATAATATTTAATATTTATTTATTTTTTTTTTAAATTTACAATATTACTTTTTTTTAATAAAAAGTGTTCATTTATTTGATAACAATGTTTCTTTATGTATAAAAACAAAAAAAAAATATACATATCGGTAGGTTTTGAACCTACGACCGGTGTGATCTTATGCGAGTTTAAAACAAGTGCGCCACTTCAGCTTGCTTCCCGCGAGTCAAAATGTGTCATATATAAGGGGACAGTAAATAATGCCAATACATTTGCGTTAGAGCCATATGACAGAGCTATACACCATGTATAAATATAATATACTATTAGGCTACGATTCTGACCGTTCTAATACAGAAAACCGTCAGATAGGCAGAATTGTAATTTAAAAAACAAAACGTAGGTATCTACTTTTTAAAAGCTTTTATTCAACTTGTAATGTCTGTGAAAAAAAAACTAAAAATGCGAAGAAATATTACATCAGCAGTAGCTTATAATAAATGTCAAAACTTTTCAATTGATGAGAAAATTGATTGCCTGTATAATGACATTTTGAACGCCCCGATAGATGCATTTGGAAACCATGATAAATGTAGAAGTTTTTAAAATTGTTTGTCGGAAAATGAAACACTGGATGCAATGAGTTGTTTGATGGGTGACATTATTTGGGAAAGAATACGTTACATAACTTAAAACGTAGGTAGCAATACATGCAAGAAGCCTAATTCATGATGTAGATAGTAATGTTCTCGAAAGGTTTAACGGCATCATTGCAAAATTTATTGGTGGTAAGAGGACAAATTACATCCAAAAGCAGTCTTACCAAGCGCGATGTAATGCGGCAGTTATATCATTTAATACAAAACAGCCACTCTCAAGATTACATAAAAAATATATAGGCAAAAGTCCCTCTGGCAGGATATCAAAAGTGGAATAAAGAAGACAGAGGCAGTTAAGTAAATCCATTCTTTATAAAAGAAATAAAAGCAGAAAGTTTTTTTGAAAAAAAAAACAATAATTCGCATTATGGAGAACATTGCAACCAACCCGATGTTCCATCAGAAATATTCGAAAAAAGCAAAGCTCTGTTATTTCAAGAATTGGAAAATAGAAAAATGATCGATTGCGAATTGAAAAACTTACGGTTATTCAAGGTGAAAGCAGCGAGTGGTTGGAATTACGAAGAAAAATGGTAACTGCGTCTAACTTTGGCAAAATTGTCAATAGTTAACAACACACAAAATGCGCCAATTTAGTTAAATCCATGACTGAAAATGGGATTTGAGCAACGTAGCATCAATTTGCCATGGAAAAGAAAATGAAACAACTGCTCTAGAATGAAAAATATGTCTAGAAAAAGTGGAAATTCAGCAATGTGGATTATTCATTGACCCTAAATTTCCATTTTTGGGAGCTTCTCCAGATGGAATATCTGATGATTATACTTTTGAAGTCAAATTTCCCATTACAGCGCATAGAATCTGGTTAACGGAAGCGACAAGAAAAAGAAAAGTGACATTTTGGAAACAGAAAGATGGAAAACTTGAAATCAGCATCAAACATCACTGGTACGTTCAAGTTCAAGGACAGGTCCATATATAATTTCTTTTTATTTATTTATTTTTTATTTTATTTCTGGAAAAATACAGCGCATACAATATACATACGTGTGCATAAATGTAGAAAAAAAGAAAAACATTACGCCTATAATCGTTTATTACACATTTGGATTTCAGCATATTACACTTAAAAATTAATTATAAAATAAACAAAGTTCATATTAAATATAAAAAATATATAGAAAACCGATGGGAGAGGTAGGGAATTGGAAGTGATTAGGAAGAAGGAGTTAGACGATGGTATGTGTATATGTATATAGATATAAATAAAGATATAGATAGGTCGTATAGTGGATATATAAATACAGATATTTATTGATGTTTATAGGTATTTATAGATATATAATAAATATTTATAGATATTTAATAAATATTTGTGGTAGCTACTGATATGTTGTATATATATCCTTCTAGCCGTGTTCGGCCACAGCGACTGCATTGTAGATTCTAGTGACTTCTTTAGTCTTCTCAGAGTCCACTGTTCGGAAGCAGTCAAGTGCGCAGGCTATATTATAGTGCACAGGTGGGCGCGCGACCACGGGTGCACTCTCTCTTCCTCCCTCTTCTGAACCCGATGGAACGGAGACCGTTACGACCAGAGAAAAGTTTGGATGCAGATAAAATAAAATAAATCAATTAATCGCTAACGCAGCAATGACTGTCATTGTTAAATTTTTACTCAATATTGCAGAGCTATTTTTTCGGATTTAGTTCGTTTTTCACACTGTCATTTATGAAATTGGTAGTTATGGCTTGTGGTGATGTTTGAGTTTTTTCTGGAGCTATTGTAGAGATGACCGGTGACTTATTGGTAGTTGTTGTAGTAGGCGGTGATATAGAAGATGCATTATTGGATTTATCCTGGTTTTCTGATGATCTCGTGTTGTTGCTCATGGGGCTGTGTTGAATACAGCATACAGTCTCTTGTTCCGACATTATACAAAATTGTGATAGTTTCCCTTTTGGCAAATCCCCCTCAGTTTTTGGACAATTTTTCGCCGGTAGACATACTCCTAAAACGCCATTTATTTCACATGACTCTTCACGGCAGTGTATATGCCAGGTCCCTTGGCACTTCCGCAAGGGCTCTTTCCAATACTGGTAACGGTGATTATGTTGAAAAGGCATTGGTTGTCAGCTATCGCCACTTGCAGAGGTCCACCACTATCGCCTCCACAAGAGTCTCGTAATCCTTCTAAGCTGCCAGCGCACAATTGATCGTCCTTATACCTTGCGGTAACCTCCTTCTGAGAGTCTTTGCATATAGTCTTCGAAAGGTGGCTGGTCAATCAAATCCACCACCACCTTCAGTAAGTCCTCCGATGTATCTTCAGCAAAGTCGATCTGCCTTCAGCCAGTAACTACAGCTCGCTTGTTTTCGATGGTCGACTTTTCCATAGACACGCTGGTCGAATATTTAAAGTGAACAGCTCAGACCGATCAGATCCTTCGGGACGCGTCCCGTGTTAACCGCGAGTTAATCCAGACTATAGAATTGCACTATAATCACTAAAATTTATTATTTAATTATTATTTAGAGGGGAGAAAATTTTAAAATATGTTGACACTTAGAATTTAAATTTCGAATTTTATTTTGTTGTATAGAAAGTATATACTTAACTAATTACTATAGGTATTAACAAGCTCGTTAGGTGCAATTGATTTGAATAATTCTTTAACGAACGTCGGTTGGTTGAGGTTGAAAATGTCGATGGTGGAGAAACAAGAGTCGTACGTGCATATCAGCCCATAAGCGATGGAATGTTTCCCGTAGTTGGTATTGGCACGAGATACCTCAAACGTGCGTGAATTGCGAATTAATCGCTGAGGAACGAAAAAACGTAAGTTTTCAACAAGGTATGAACTATCTGTGGTATTGTGGATAACTTTAAAGAAAGTGTGCTGGAAAGAAACTGTAACTGGAACGATACATATAACTGGAAAGGAAGTGTGCCTATTTACATTTTGGTCTGGTAAAAACGATCTCCTCAAAACCGAATATACAGACGAATGATTTGATTTGGACAAATGTCATGGAAAAAACTTGTTTGTTTTTATATGGACTGTGTATTACCTGAAATTATCGATCCAGGAGTATGAAGGAATATGGATTTAAGGGAGCCTGAATACACTTTGAAAGAAGCAAATAAAAGAAACGACACGATAAAACGAAAGAAATCGGTTCCTCTCCCTTGTCCAACGCTTAAGCGGTAGTTAGTTTTCAGTGATTCCATCACAAAGTGAGCAAAGAACTCACAGAGAATGTACTTGCCAATAACACTCCAAAGCAAAGCACAAGCAATATAGAGCCACCGAAAAGTACACGATATTCCAAATCTGTGCTGAGTACAGATCTAATTAATAATGATGAACAGGCTTTTGAAAATGTATTATCATTTGATGAATTTTAATTACAAAAGTCGGCGCACCACTACAAAGCGACACTGTCAAGGCTACAAAAAGGAAGTCTCAAATGTACTGCGCAATTTTAAATGTATTTATTCGTCTCTTTACATTTAATATGTATGTATCTACTCAGAAATAACAGACTACTTTGCCAACCAGAAATGTTTTCATGATTTTTTGTCTTAATGATTTTATATTTTAATTAATAATTATTTATTTTTAATGATGTGTATTTCTTTAAAGTTTACAATGATGTGCTTACAGTATCTAAAAATAAATTATATTACTTTTTAATTAAATAATTTTTTTATGATAATGTACAAGGCGATGGGTGTCGTTATGTCCTCCTCAAAGAACTATTATACCGCGAATAAATAGTTCGATACACAATGTTGTTTTTTAATTCGATTCTAAATGTTTTTTCTGCCAAAAAATACTATCAAAAACTGTCACTACAACTATCAAAAAAATACTAAAGCTGTATCTCACGGAACATGAATTGCGATTTATGTCATTTAAAAGCCCTTGGAAAACTGTATCCAAAACAGTTAACGGCATTTCTCCAATTGTCATCTATCACCATTTAAAATAATTTTAAAATGTCGAAAATTAATTAGTGACAGGTGACTCTTCTTAATACAGTTTTTCAGGGGATTTCAAATGACATATCGCAAATGAAATTCTGTACGATATGGCTTCTGTCAATTTTTGACAGTGATAGTTTGGTTTAACAGTTGACAGCCAAAATCTAATGGGCGCATTCCAGGGTGATACTATCCCTATGTTCCAAATTTCAACTCAATCGGTTCAACGGCTCGGCAGTTATCGTGAGAGATTACATAGAGGCAAACAGACATACATTTCTCTGAAAATGGTCTTAATCATCTTGGTGGACCTCAAAATGGACATCTCTATCGTTATCTAAACATTTTTTTCCGCACGATCACAACACCTTCCCTACCAGTGGCAGCCGGGAAAGTAATATAATGTTCAAGTTTAGATGATGATAAAGCGTAGCCTTCTTCACCAGCGTAGGTACATGACACTTGCATAATCCCAAAATATAAATCCCATTGCAATAGTGTATACCTAGTGTGTTTAGTCCAGACATCGATAGCGAGTGAATATCGCTGCGAGATGAGTCAACATAATAAACACCTGCCCCGTCGCGAGGGGAGGGGGTAAGTAGGCGGGGCTTAAAAACTCAGATACGGTTTATTTTTTAAGTAGTACGTCGCCTTAAATGTAACATAATAATATACAAAGATAATACAGCAAGTTACGAAAACGACTCTACCTTCTTTTATATGTATTAAGCCTACCTTAGTACAGGCGAGGCCTAGATAGTATGGCTTTGTATTTTTAAAATATGTGTAATATTATAGATATGTAAATAAAGAATTTTGAATTTGAATTTGAATTTGTATAAGTGGTATCCCATTTGGTATTCTGAGATAGTTGGTAGCAATAAACGTTTTATGGCATTTTGTGTTTTCGTGGCGCACTTGGCGTCTCCACCCTCTGAATGCGAGTGCCTTGCCGTCTTAGTGGTGTATGCTGCCTGCCGCGCTGTGCCGGTGTTTTAAACGCCAGTATAGCCTTTAAATTAGGTTTCTATTGTCTTTTGCTAACGGGTGTATTAGTGCCACCGCACCAGGCGTGCACTATCGTCACTCCCTCGTTGTTGCTCTTTTAAGAATACTGCTTAATTTATAGTCAATACACTATCACCTGCTATCATATGAATAAAAAGGTGCGAAATTACTCTTTTTTGGTCTGGATGAGGATTGAAGCCTCTGATTCTTTGACATATTATCAATATCGGACAGAAAAGAAGACCATAGTCGTTAAAACTGGCCGAGTGGTGGATTGGTCGGCCTCTGTCTCCATCCAACTCTTTGGAGTAAGGAAACGCCTTGACTAGACTCGAACAATTAATAATCGAGATATAAGCGATTTCTTGTCTTGACATTGAACAACCTGGTACAGCAAACGCGTCTACAGAGATCTCCAAAAATCAAGCATTATCAGTTTCATTTATCTGCATTAACGTTTTTATTGGACGAATGATCGAAAGTGGGCGACAAGAGTATATACCAGCTCGCACCGAGCGGTGATTAAAAAAAATATTACAATAATAAAAATGGAATTTATCTACTAAATAATAAAGTTTGTCAAACTGTCATTTGTTTTTCATTGTGGCGTCATTTTAAAACTGCATGTCTGCATTAAAATTGATTTTAAGCGTGAAACTTTCCGTCGTGGGATTTACTATGTTTTTTAATCTAATTTGACAGCTCTGCAGAGCCTCGCTCGGCTTCAAACTGGTTATTTTGCGATGAAGTACCACGAACGACGACCACTTACAGCCTTTTTGCAGAATTTAAACGTGATCGTGTCAATCTCAGTGACGGATATCGTGAAGACCCATTGCAGTCAACAACAAAAACATCGATGCTATAAGCCGTGTGATTGAAATAAACAGGCATGTAACCAACCATGAAATCAGGCATCATTAGGCATAGGCATGATTCAATTACAATTAATCCTATACAATTTGGCTTTGAGAAAGCTGTGTTCACGGATTATTCCATATAATTTGACTGAGGCTCAAAATACGGTACGCGTCACTTTGTGCAAATATGCCACCCTTACCAGATACGACAAAGAGGCAACAAATTCGGTATGGAATGTTCCATAACAAATGAATTTGTTAGTTTGTACGCATTAGTATATATTAACAAGTAAAGAAACATGTTTGTTTAGTTTCAACCCGAAAAAAAGCAGCAACTGATAATTTCGATCTTTTAAGATGAGCTGAACACAACTAAAGTTGGCGCGCGTGGAGTCCCTCGAAGTGGATAATCGCTTCTTTTCTTATGAAAACTTAACAAGTGCCTTTTTTGCTTATGGAGAATCATAGTATCTTAAACGATGATTGGTACATGACATTTTGCTTGCCGGAAGTTATTGCCGAACTCCGTAAAAGAAACCGCTAACGCTGATTCATCTTGCATCATAACAATGCCAGTTCTCACACGGTCAGACAGACAAAATAATATTTGAATGCTAAAAAAATAGAACTCATGAGTCTTTGAAATCGTCGGGTTAGCACTTTGCCGCGGCCGTGTGGTCCGTGTAGAATAAAAACTACATTTTGGCCTTAACGACGGCGGTTTCACAGGAGGCGTTGCGGAAGAGGAAAGCACAGAGTAGTTGTCCGGTGGACGGTTTATCTCAGACTGGTGTGCGGGCGAGATTGTTCAGACATGCTTGCGTTGGGACAATTATATATGACACCATTACTTTGCGCGGGTGGCAATACCGCACACGGCAACTTTGATTTGCTTTCTGGCTAGGCAATCGACTTATGTGATGTAGTCTTTACACGATATATTCTATACATTCACGACTTAGTAACGTATGACTTTTTCTTGTCTGCAAAAATTGGGAGTTAATGGGCCCTTGCTCAGTTGGCCACGAAGACCCATTCTGTTCAGGGTTGGTCACACTCACAGGTCAACACCTATCCGATGTCCTCCATGTATGAAGTGCGAGCTTGGGTAGGACTCTGGCCTTATGGTTAGTTTCCCCTGGGAATCAACCTTCTGGCGCTCCTGGACGGTCTGCGCAACGTGCGGCATAAGCCAATCGATTGAGCACTCTGACTAACAGTCGGGGGAGTCTGGAAGCAGTACTGTTTCCTATAGAGCGGGGGTGGTTGCGGACCTTACGGTGACTGCTCTTGAAACGACCATCGGCTGCCCGATCCTGGGTGAACAGCCGGGCAAAGGATGCCGTGGTCCGCGATAGATTCGGTATACACCGTTTCACCGCTTCGTAAGGGAGAGGACCGCGCAAGCGACCTCGAACTCGTAACCAATCGAGAGACTGACGTAATCTGGTCGCAATTGGAAGCAAGGGCGTGAGTGTAAGCCCGCTGGGTAACACTCCTGGATATCTCGTAGTTAAGGCGTTGGCCTCTTACGGGTTTGTGGCGGAGCTAGATGTGGACTGTTTTGTCCAAGTCTTCTGCGCTCACTCCAGGGAGATTTAACGACTAATCGTTAAAACTTCCTGAGGTGACGGGCTCGCCCGCTGTAGTCGATAACTCTAGTTATCCCAAAAAAATAAGAACCAATTATGCTGTCAACGATTTTCATCGCCAGTAGAGGCTGTCGAAGAATATTAAAAACATGTTTCTGAGGTCACCTTGCAGGACCGAAATAAATGTTATGAAAATTGGTTCATACGTATGAAAATGTGGATCAACCATCATATGAGAATATTTTCTGAAACAATAAATTAATATTTAGCCATTCATTGTACTTTATACTTATTCATTCCGAAAACTTCTAAAGTGGCCCTCGTACAGCCGGTTAACTGATTCTAGAATATGAGATAGATAGGTTATATTCTTTGTGGAGAGCTTGGAGAGCGTCGTTGGCTTTTTTGCTCCATATTGTCTTCGCGGCGGCGTTCAAGAGGCGAATGCATTTATTTCCAAGCTGAATGCAAATCCAATGTTCGCTGCATGGCTTAGTCGGGCGGAGCAAGGCGGGAAGGGGACGCGCTCTGCCGCCGACATTCGAATGATGTTAAATTGAATGCGAAGCGACAATTCCTCGTAAAGCCCTACCTCTTAGCAGTTCCTCGGAAAACTCTGTTGAACAGGATAACGCCACACAAATAGTTATATTATTATATTAATAATGTGGAAATTCGCTACAATCCCTTTTTGAAACAACAAGAATAATCAAAAAAATAAAATATACGACTACCGTTACAAAAAAATGAACGATTGTATTTATAATTATAAACAAATATTTCACCCTGAAAAGGACGTTTTTAGGAGAACAAATTTCTTCGTCGGATCAACACTCGTTGAAACGAAAGTCAATTTACGGAATCACCGTTACGGCTCGTTGACAAGTGTTATTTCTACAAACATCCAGTGCTTAAAGACGTTTGCGCATTCTGTGAGTCGGTCGACAAGCCTTGTCCAAGTATCGTGTTGTCCTTCGCTTAACAAGTCGCCTTTACGGCAGCTGGGCCCAATTAACCCAGCTTACTAAGTGTGGCGTCGCAGGGCTGCGCACCCTACGACAAGTTTCTCGTAACGATCGCGCGCCACTCGTGATGCTTTATATAGCCTCGCACCGACCGTATGCACCGCACGCAGTCGATTGATCTTGTTGCTAAAGAAACATTTAAAAAAAAAATATTAAATCCTTTTTTTTATCTACTAATCCATATAGATATCTATACACTTTCGAAATGTACTTTATCAGGCCTATTATTTGATACTGTACACGATGTATTTGCTTTAATTTATTGATATTTGGACCAATCTTTATTAATATTTTGAAAGAGTAGATACTCTATGACACACACAAGGTGACATAATGATTATAACAATATTACACACTTTTGAATCGGTTAAAGCATTTATAAGTTATGGTATAACCAATAAACAGACAACATATAGAAATTACAATAATATAGAAATTACGTTACAAAATTTAGTTAACATGGTAGCATTTAAAAAGCAATAAAAAAGTGCTTGATTATTAAAGGACCACTCTATGACACAACGGAATTTAACAGATTTTTTGATTAGGTAAAATTTATAAATAAAAAGCAAATACTAAGATTTTTTTTCTTTTTATTTATAAATATAATAGACGTATATGTGAGGTTTAAGACTAGAGGTATTTCAATTTAATTTATTTGTATACATTTTGTGTATATTAGTATTTTATATTAGTATGTATATTTGTCTTAAATATGTATTTATTGTATTTAGGTATTACTATATATTGGTGTTGGGTTTAATAATACTTTCTTACTACTATTGTTTTTTTTTGTATGTTGGTATAACTCTTTGTGCTTGTGTATTTGTATTATGCAAGAATTAATGTTTTGAACTTTATACCTATAATAATTATATAACCGAACGTCAGACATATCAGCTCGCAATATGCTAAGTCAAATATCACATCCCTAGATATGGGCGTTCTTGCTCAGTTAGGTATGCGATGAGCCAACGGCTATGGGTTCAACTTGTTTTTCCTGCACATTTTATTGTACTGTATACCGAATAGCATAGACATTCGTCTGTAAATCATGTTGTTTAAAATAAATAAATAAATAAATAAAAATAAACACATACATAAAATCTGAAAACATTACACTCTTTTTTTGCAGTCGTGTAAAAAACTGTTTCGTGATCTCAGACGTTAATTTGACTGAATGTGATTAAAACTACAGATTCCCTAGTGACAAATACTAAAGTAATTACTTCGCTTATTTCTTTGGGTGCAATCGATCGGCTCGCTGGAGCATAAGTTATTATTTTACCATTCGCTTATTGCGCTTCGGTTTCGATAAATCTGTTTATCGCAAGGGGGTACGGAACATCCTTCAACATGAGCCGTTAGCAATTTTATACATTATCTACATGTAGCTCCGAAACTAGGTCACATTTCGTTGACAAAGATGTGTGTTCCGATGAAAAGCCAGTCGTGTCGTTAGTCATTAACCCAAAGTATGGGTGTGTGCTGTAGCGAAATGCTTTAATATTTTTAGTCCTGAAAATTAATTAGTATTCTCTAATTGGAAAGAAATTACGAGTTGTATAAATTACAGTGTTATCATTAGTTTACTTCTGTTTTATAAACCTATTACTGACAGTGTTTCGCCGTAATAACTTCTATTAAATTTAATTGCAGCAGTGTAAGCTAATGAGGATAATAAAAGTGAGCTCTAATGGAAACCGATGATGGTAACCGATAGAAATATAATGCTGGGTGGAAAATCCACGTCGAAACCTTGAAGGTAAGAATAAATAACTAGTCATGAATATTATTATTGCATATCTCGAATAAAAACAACCTTTTCTTTGCAATAATAGTGTAAGATGTTTTTCTGAAGCGAGGGGCAATGAGGTCAATTTCAGATATGAAATTATTTGCCTACCTTGAATATGCTGAGCAATATTACAATAATAAAAGCAAAGTTAATATGAATGCGACACGACGGCCACCAATACGGCAAAAGGGTGATAACTCAATTGCATGATATAACTAACCTCCGGTAATATAATAGATAGCTTGAAATGGAATAGACATTGCGAGGCACTGGAGATTCAATTAAGTAGAGCTTGTTATGCATTGCGTATAGTTAGGAAAACACTGAGTGAATTAGAAACGAGGCTACTTAATTTATTTTTCCTACTTTGCATCGATACTGAGCTACGCCATTACGATCTGGGGAAACTGTTACGCTTGTCACAAGGAACCCTTATTTATCCTACAGAAAAGAGCATTACGGATCATCGCCAACGCTAAACATATAGAAATATGTAGACCTATTTTTAAAAGATTGAAAATCATGACTCTCACATCACTTTACTTATATAGGCTATTATTAGATTGTTACACCGGAAAGGAAAGTCACGTAAAATTTAAAGATATATGTACATAACAAAAACACCAGATACAAGAATAATTTCATTCTACCATGCGTGGTTTTAAACGCTGCTAGGCAAAGTACCCAATTCTTAGGGCCTTATTATTTTAACCGCCTACCATGTAACATAAAAGACAATAGCAACCTCAGAACGTTTCAAAAACTTTTAAAGGATTTTTTTCCAACAAATACGTTTTACTCTATTGAGGAATTTATAAATTTTACAAAATTTCTTTTTTACAGCCCCTTTATTTTAATGTAATGCGTATACTGATTATTTCATTTGTTGATTGTTTTAGCTTAAATAAATTATTTTTATTGATTGTTTTAGTTATATGGTATCTTATATTTAAATGTAATTACAATGTATTTAGAGTTTTTTAGGACAAAACATTATATAAATTAGTTTGATTGATTATCTGATTATTGATGATTATTGCTTTTGTTAGATCATATCTGATATTGATTATTTTAATTGTTGATAGTTTTAGTTTTACTGCTTGTTGATTGCGTCTTTTATAGCCTCAACTTTATGAAGTTTCTTCTAAAACGAAATGTTGTATGCTCTCTGGGCAGTTTGTTACTTAAACATTGTATGTTTTTTTAATAATTCACACAATAAAGAACTTAAACTTGAACTTGAACTATTGTTTAGTTGAATATGTTTTTTTCCTTTCTAATATCGTTATACCTTCCAGGGGTGGCGGGTTCGCCATACAGCAAAAGTGCGATATCACATTTGTATGATATAAACTGCAGTAAAATATTTAGTTGATATATATAATATGTTTTTTAATTTTAATACAACTGTGTTTTCTATTTGCTTGCTGCACACTTGGTTATTCCTATATTTATGAAAATTAATGAGAAGCTTTTTACCGTATATTTGCTATATAAAAAGTACAAGCTATTCGGTAGACAGTTACTCTGAAGTATATCTCAAAAAGGTTTTTTTTTATTAATGACTCTTAATAAAACGGAAGTAGGTGATATGCACGGCTTCCACACCAGTACGATTTGTTCCAGCGCATACATGGTCTAGAATCCGCATATTTATCCTACTGCAATATTAAATGGGGCTCACTGGCCCGAAATGGCGAGGCGTCGAATTTGCAGCGTTGCTTATTTCGCCAGTCGGCGCGTTGTCTACGTAGGGCTGGCACGCAGCGAAATTTCCACAAAAGTTATAATGACAAGCGACCGTGTAAGTGCGCGAAGAAAAGTCGGCCATCGCCGAATTGACTTTATTTGAGTTTCATAATGGAACGAGCACCCCGACGCACTTTTACGCAAACTTTACACCAAAGGCAAAGCTAAAACAAAAACCTAAGGGGAAAGTTGACAAGAAAGTAGGATTTCGGGAGCACCTACTGAAGATTTAAGCGGGAAAAAATAGTACTTACATTAAAAATGAAAACGTCTTACTGCGTTCGGCCTAATTGAAATATCTGTAGAACAGATAAAAGGTTGGAAATCAGTGGAGAGGTTTAAACTATGTGAGTTTTCACGCGATCCCATGCAATACTCAGAGATGACTTCACTCACAAAATATTTTTACAGACAATAAAGCGACGCGCAGGAAACTTATCCGTTTCCTTTATTTATTTATTTATTTTTAGGAAAATCAACAGCTAATTATAATTTAACATAAAAATGGAGTAGTATAACAGAGAGCCAATTAAAGTTTTTCACGTTTAAGTAACGTTGTAGAAACATATGTGACCTTTCAATTAAAGCTATCGGTTAAAAATACACCAAAAATATTAAAAAATTTGCGCTAAAGAATTCACTGTTCAGCCGCTGCCTAGCTGAGTTAATACTTGTACAGAATAGATCAAAGTCAAATCGTTTAATCAAATCATTGAAATTGTCACTTGTTCGCCACAGAAATGAATTTTGCCTATAGTTAGTACCAGCATAGGAAACATGAAGAGCAGGGTTAAATCTATTGAGTTTGGAAGGAACACGGAGATTAATTTTATTTTTATTTAGTAAGTCGGAACAGTTAATATTATTATTGGAGGTGATTTTTAGCAAAAAGGTCAAGTCCGCGGTTTCACGACGCTTAAGCAAGGGGAGGATATGAAATTTCTTGCATAAATTGAAATAGTTAGATGAGCTGTATGGGATTTTCAGACAGAAGCAGTGATATTTCACGAACTTCATTTGAATGCGCTCGATTCTATTTATATATTTATCATAACAAGGGTTCCATACCTGAGATGCATATTCCAAGATGCTTCTGACATCAGTGCAGTAAAGGATCTTGAAAGTTTTAGCACGGTGAAAGCAAGCTGCACTCCTCATGACAAAACCTAAAGCTTTAAAAGCTTTAGAAACAATAGATTGAAAGTGATTATCGAACAGTAGATGAGAATCATGATTGACACCAAGATCTTTAACCACGCTGCATCCCTGCAAGGTCTGAAACTGTAATGAGTATGAGGATAATAGTTAATAGTTTTTTACGGGTGTAGGTGACAACGGTGCACTTGGATGGATTGAGGTCAACTTTATTAGAGATACAGTAACTTTCAAATCTTGAAAGGTCCGCCTGAAGGTCGGAGACATCACCGAGCGATTTAATTATTTTGAAAATCTTCATGTCATCAGTAGAATATAGTAAGTGACTATTTAGAAAAAAGCTAGCTATATCATTGATAAAAATTAAGAACAGCAGTGGACCAAGTAGTGAGCCCTGCGATACACCGCTAGGGATAGCAACTTAACTAGAAATATAGTTTTTGATGACGATAGCTTGAGAGCAATTATTGATATTTTCGTATAAAAGACGTGACGTGAGAAACACGCATATACATCTCACTTTATCTAACTTATTCAATATTTTCTATCAGCGTTTCTGGACGCTGAAATATTTTACTAAAAGGAATATGAATTACTAATCACTTCTTTTATTTCTGCGTAATTCGGTTCGGGTTTTAAACTACGCGGACGATAACTTAGCGGCAGTTTTACGATGAGCAAACTGAAGAAGTAGCGTCGTGAAATTGCGCGAGCGAGCCGCCAGTGCATTAGCATTTTACTGCCCCCGACGTTGGTCCGAGCGATGCAGAGTATTGCAAAAGCCAACAACGTAATGGCAAATTGCTTCTTTTGCGATCCCCCAAGCGGCGGTTTCAGTCAATATTTGCATATCTTGGGTACCTGCTGTAGCGCTTTTATAACAGATGTATACAATGTCGTCTGAATTCTCAGCAGAACGCGCCGTTCTCGAATGCCGTATGCACAGTTTAACTCGACCTTGCTGGTTGGGTCCAGAGAATATGTTGAGCATGTGGAGTGTGGTTTTTTCTCAGAAATGCAGCTAGATTTTAATAACAGAAAATATATAGGAATCACCTCTTGTCTATTCTTCTCCTCTTAGAATGGTATAGAAATGAGGTTGATAAGGGTTGATGTAGTGAAAGAGGGTGTATAATAATCGCGGTTCTTAAGGCAACGCAGCCAAAGTTGCGATACTTAGCGAAATTCTTATCGAGACTCCCCTCCCCCCCATGCATCAGCAAAATTATCTGGAAAAAGGTTAGTGAATATTTAAAGAAGTATTTGAAACGGCCCTGGCGGTAAATACAGTGGAGAGTTCAATCAGCAGAGTGACTTCAAAATACATTCAAAAGTTGCTCATGACGGAAATCGAATCAAGTGAGTGCGAAGAAATGCTAACCCATATCCTGACGTAGGCCAATTTTCTTGCTATACTTGATAACATATACATTTACTGAACTATGTTTAAACAAGTTAATGGGATTATACTAAATAATTAGATTTAAAATTAAAAGCATTTTAACCTATTTAAAGTATTGGTCAATTTATTTTCTTATTAATTATAAAGGTATTTATTTACTTAATTATATATTTAATATTCATTAATTAGTTCATTATTCATTTTAAAAATCTATTTTAGTTTTAATAATTAATTATATTTATTTGTTTATTTATTTCTCAAGAAATCATACAGCGTTGCTTTAACCCCTTGAGTATGATACGACCAAATCTGGTTCTGAAACAATTATCCGTTGAGTATGATACGACCAGATCTGGTTCCGCGTTTTTTTCACTTTTTTGACGTTCTCATATTTATTCATAATTATCTAATTGTTTTACAAAATGATATTTCAATATTCTATATTCGAAATTTCAATGCAATCATTGTGCAGTTGTTCTTTTTATGATTGGTGTAGTAGTTTCGTAGTTATAGTACTTTAAGGTCGATGTCACCGAAAATCCTGCAAAAGAGACAGATGCATCCATGAAAATACCCATTTACTCCAAGGGTTAAACAATTTTACATAGATGATGCGTAACAATGAATGTAAGGCCGTTTACTTGTTTTCAACGTTTTACAATAACTGATTAGCAATTTTAATTAATTTTATCTAAAAGTGGAGGATTGGGAGGAGTAGGGATTGAAGAGAAATGGCTTGTATTTTATACATACATACATACATACATACATACACAAATTGATATATATATCAATAAAATACGCACGTATAAAATTAATAAAAATTATCGATCTCAATATATATATTTTAAAAAAAAGGATGAAGTAAGGTCACTGTGTTTTAAGTACCATCACCCTAGAAAAAACGTAAAACCCTAGTTAGGTGATAAAATCCACACAAACCAAATGAACAAAAAATGACAAAATATTATTATTTATACTCTATTATTTAGTTTAAATCTATTATTGAAATTGAATAATTTTATAAAATAAAAAATAAAATGGAATTTAAAATATATGGCGGGAAAGCATTTCAACCACTTACTGTTGAGAAGTCAATTCTAGAATCGAGTAATAAAATTTAATTAAATTGAATTTCATGCGAAAGCGCCAAATTTCCTACTAATAATTTGTCAAACCTTAGCCGTTTCCAAAGAACGACTGGTCTAGAATGCGAAGGACCTATTTTGATACATCAAAGTAATTGCGCCTTCCACAGTTACAAAGTGATTATATGCATGATATGTCGGAAGCAGAGTATTCAGTAGCGGTTAGTTTCGTCCTTAGTAAGTAATCGTTTGAGATATCGCTATCTCGACAAAGAGGAAATTGGGAAACGAAATAACAGAAACGGCTCGGAACGACTACGATCTTATACATTCCATCTCCTAGGAGGCTGATTTCCTTCCGAATCCATTAAAAATACATCAGTCTCCTTCAATCGTTTTTATAGTTTTTCCCCGGCTTATTCCCCGAATCCCGTAAAGCATGTCATTTTGAACCCGCGGGACTTGGCCTTCCTTCCTTGTCGCACTTTCCCGCGCCGCCATCTCTCAAAAACTACTCCTACTTTAGATTTGTGATAGAGAAAAACTCTGTTTTAAAATAGACACGTTCCGTTTCTTTCATAGTGGACGGTATTCGAACACAAAGCAACATCACGCGTCGAAAATAGAAATATAGCGCGGTTGGCCATTATACATAATTCAGATTGTGAGAACCGAGGCACAGAGGTAGCTCCCGGATATCCGGCCCGACGGCGGTAACCTATTGGGACCACATCCGAAACAACGCGAATAAAATCCATACTGTAAAGTTAGCAAGTACCTTTGTTATTTGATATTATTTTATGTTTCAATATGGACTTCAAATAGTTGACATATTGTTATTTTTAATCATCAAAGACGGTTCATCATCAAAAAATATTCTTCACTTTCCTTGCCTAACTATATTTGCAATTGAATATCAAAATGACACGTATTAAAAATCACATCTCGTCTCTACCGTTACTTATAATTTTGTTCAACAGGATAATTCGATTACAATAACGAGCAGTTGAAAATTTGTTTTCAATATCTTTGATAACAGTCATTCATCGATTCTGGTAGGTATCATTACTATATATACCAAAACAAAAAATATATTGCAAAAATTAACTCGCTTATTCTTTTGCATAATACGCGAAAGAAAGTGTTGCGTCATTTGAAAGTGCGATTGCGTAAGGTTCGAAATGGCTTTCTTTGACAATCTAACCTATTTTACAATAATTTATGATTTTACATCAAGGGCCTTTGAGAGGTCCACTTAATTAAGTGTATTTTAATAAGAAAAGAAAAATACGGCAATAACGATTTCAACAATATCGGTTTTCTCAGTTGTTTTGATTCCATTGACTATCTATATTCTTTATTCTTTCTATTATTGATTATTATATCATTGTAAATTCTATTCTGACTATTGGCGATTGACTATATATACTATTATTAATACAATTTTTTTACTATTTATATTTTTTATTTGTTTTTATTACTGTCCATATAATAATTTGTGAAGTTTTCAAGCAATTCTGATTCATCATTAGTACTGTTGTCCAATATGATAATTTTGTGAGATTATCTTTGATTTTGGATTTTTTTAAAATATGCGATATTTTGTTTATTCTTGCCTAGAAAATCTGCATTGAGGGGTTAAATTTTTAAATTAATATATTTACCTTATAATGTAGATACATATACTAGTATACGTATTCCTTTAGTATTTTTTTTTACTTTTGAGTCTACCACATCTTATAAGAGTATAAGATGATTTTTAAAAAAATAAGATACCACAATATTATAAGAATAAACATAGTTATGTACAATGGTTTAAAGTGTTAACAACAACAGCTTTTGCAAATTTTGTGTCTCACTCTCCCTAATTTTAAGCGCTTCCGATGTATCGATTCGCCACTGGTTGGGGTTTAGGGTTGTGTAGCGAATGCGACGTTAGATGTAGATACCGATAACTAGGGTTGTCGACCACAGCGGGCGAGCCCGTCACCTCTGGAAGTTTTAACGATTAGTCGTTCTATCTCCCTGGAGTGAGCGCAGAAGACATGGACTAAACAGTCCACCGTCTAGCTCCGCCACAAACCCGTAAGAGGCCAACGCCCTCACCGCGAGATAACCAGGAGTGTTACCCGGCGGGCTTACACTCACGCCCTAGCTTCCAGTTACGACCAGATTACTCCGTTCCCTCGACTGGTTACGAGATCGAGGTCGCTTTCGCGGTCCTCTCCCTTACGAAGCGGTGAAACGGTGTATACCGAATCTATCGCGGAACACAGCGTCCTTTCCTCGGCTATCGGATAGCCGATGATCGTTTCAAGAGCAGTCGCCGTAAGGTCCGCATCCACCCCCGCTCTATAGGAAACAGTACTGCTTCCAGACTCCCCCGACTGTTAGTCAGAGTGCACAGTCGATTGCCTTACGCCGCACGGTGCGCGAACCGTCCAGGAGCGCCAGAAGGTTGATTCCCAGGGGAAACTAACCATAAGGCCAGAGTTCTACCCAGGCTCGCACTTCATGCGCGGAGGCCGTCGGATAGGTGTTGACCCGTGAGTGTGACCAACCCTGAACAGAATGGGTCTTCGTGGCCAACTCAGCAAGGGCCCGTTAGCTCCCGATACCGATAGTTAGGCCGAATATCGCTTTGTCTTTAGCGGCGTGAAACGGACAATAGCGAGCGGGCAAAACACCAATTCGGGGGCCTGACTTCGCATTATTTCCAAATCACAATTCAATATGTTGAGTGCGGGTTCCTATATGCCATTAACACCCAACCAATCCATGTAATGCTGATAATCCAGTTAGTTGACCTACAAACGATGTGAATAAATAAATAATTCCGAGTCGTTTCTGCTTATTTGTATTACATATAAAGTACGAATCTAAATTTTAGGTTAATTTATATTTAAAACTATTTTATATAGAATAATATAACCTTATTGTGCTATAGAAACATTACCTAATGAATATTACACTGGTTTTATAGAAAAAGACAATGTATGCACTTATCGCTATTGCGATATCTTACAATAAACCATTGTATGAATTGTTTCGGCCGTATGATTGCGGAAATTTGTCACAATACTTTCTCTCCTCGACAGCTGGTAGCCTGGGAAAGTCATAAGCTTTTTAATCTGGGCTCAGATAGAAGTTTATCTAAATTTAGAAGCATATATCAGTGTTTTCTGAAATCGTAAATTCCTTTTCTTTGTGTTGCACTTGAATTTGAATGTAACTAATAAATTTTAAATTTAGCTCACGAGAATTTAGGTCCACATTGCATCAATGACGTCGCTGCATGCGCCGGAGCAGTGTCACCGCTCATCCGGATTGTTTTTTGTTTGGCCGGCGGGAGCGCTCATTTTAATCCCCAGCGGCCGGCCTCAGCGACGTCCACTCTGCCCTCTCGGTCAAAACAAATATGAAAGCAACTTCTGCATAAAGCCGGAGGATTTCAACGGCTGAAACTAGCACTCGAATAGTAACGTGAACTTTCATAACACGGCTTCGTTATAAACTTTGTGAGAGTTGGCACTCGGAAGATGCATACTTGTGATGTTGCCTGAGGGTTTGTTGGCGGTAATACATCACCATTATTCAAAGACTTCCGAGTACTAGACATACGCCAATTATATGTATGTATAAAAGAAGTATTTTTTTTTTATTACACCCACACAGAGCGACATATTATGATTAAAACTCACACTTTCACAACTCGCGTAGCTACAGCCATCCAACATGAGACAACTAAATTTGCCCAACGGCACTTCCCTTTCTAACTGTCCGACTACCCAATAGAAACGATTTCCAATAAAAAGTAAAGTTAGATTCCATACGAGAAATAAGAACTATGATGGAATTGAGCTAGGAAGGGAAGAAACGGAGAAATTGAATAAATAAAGTGTTTTATAAGAACACTTACCTATATTCCCTTTTCGAAGTATATGTTGATCTTTATGATGCTTTATTATAAATTAGTTTTCCTATCTCACTCTTCCCTTGAAAGGGATATTCGCATTTATCGCATAATGTACGCTAAATGTCGATAAAATTTCACCTAAAAATTTCAGTTCTTTTTTTTTTCAATCCTTCGTTACAATCCTTGCACTTATATTAAATATCGAGTTAAATTGGCACTTGATATAATATTATTTTTAAATCGATCGGAAAATCGCCAGCGGTTGCAGGGTTATTATTATAATATGAATATTTTTTTATATAAATTATATATATGTATGAATATACATAGCCAATACATATAAACATACATATTTAGATAAACATGTATATATTAGTAAAGACATTTTATGTAGGTTAGTATTCTTATAAAGCACTATAGCTAAACATTTTTTTTGTTTCGTTAATATTCCATCATAAATATTCTTTCTCGTAAGGTATCTGACTTTACTTTTAAATCCGCATTGATTCTATTGTGTAGTCAGACGGCAAGGAAAGAATTGTGTCAAAGGGCAAATTTAGTCTACTGTACGAGGTATGATATTGTGAGCTATAATGATATGCCGCTCTTTATGGGTGTGATAGAAAATTGTTACTTCTTTTATATATAATAGACGAATGTCTAGTACTCTGAATTATTTAAGTAATTCGTCGTTGGAGAATCTAAATGGCTTTTAATTGATTATCCTAATTATTGACATTTGAGCCTTAATCAAGAGATCTTAAAGAAGAGGAAGAAGCGGATAACGCAAACAATTACTCAAACGAAGCAACCGAAAGAAAATTATTTATTCACTGGAGTCAATGCGCTGACTAATATACTGCATCAAAGCATAATACGACAAAAGCCAAAAAATATAATTCCGGAGGAACCACAAAGAAATGCAATTTAGGAGCTTCGCCAGTCAAGCTGATTCGCAAGCGACAGCGCGAAAATGTCGATATCAGCTCACTTCGGAAATCGTTTCTAAACTACACGAAATGTATCGCTCATAAAACACATCACGGAACGGCGGTCGGGGCGGGCGCACGCCGTGTATACCTAAGCACTACTGCCGAAAATTCACTGAATACGCCAATCACAGGCGAGCAGTGGCGGATGGCGGTTTCCCGGCGGAGAGGGACGGCGCTCTACGGCTAGAGCGAACAGAGAAGCGCCGTCGTAAAGACGCCTGCACTCAAATATTTCACTACGATATCATCGCCTATTAACTAAGCAGTAATAATTAAGAACGTCTGAGGCATCGCAATGCGCGGTCATGGCCGATACAACGGGTCGGGATAGTCGCGACGCGGTAGCAAGACAGGAGGGAGTGCTATGGGGATAGAATACGATTTACGGGCTGAATTACGCATTGGTATAAAAGCATGTACAATTAGGATTAAATAACCTATTCCTCTCTGAACTAGCAACTGTGTACTGCTATTATTAACTATATAAGTCAAATCGTGTTCGTTACGGTAATCGCGTTCGCGCATACAGGACAGCATCCACAAGCGTTTACGAAATGTTTATCTTACTATTGTGTATTGTATATAAAGTGTAGTGCTTTTTGTGACTTGCGTTACTCCCATCCCCCACCAAATAAATAAAATTTAGCGTAATTCCGGCTCAGCGCTCGCTTACCAAATATTTTACGGGAGCAACTTAATCGAGAAGTGTCAATGTTTACCTAGTAATAATATCCCATCGTTAACAGCCTACAAAGAATCGCATCGCCATTGCTCCTAATTGGGGGCATCCAGTCGCACTCGCTAAACAAGAATTTACATTTAATTATTACCGATAAATTAGCAAGATTTTTAATTAATTCCATCCCGGATATTCCCTCCTCTGTCCTATTTAATTAAGTAATGAAATTTAATAAAAAAGTAATATCCCATAATTTGATCCCGATTGACAGAAGGAAGAATAATTAAAGCGAATAAAAGGAACATTTTCGTAAAATCGCGTTTCTCTAACAACAAATTACCTACTGAAATAAATCTACGGAAGAGGGAATTAAATTGGAGTTATTACCTTATTATGCGAAATGACGTAATACGAGTAAAAATCCTTGTCGGCACGAGGGAGATTTTTAGTAATATATAATAGGACTTACTGTTTTTCGTAATCAAAATACGCGTGATTTACGCGTATGTCTTCCGGAGAAAACTTAAGGGAGTCTTCGGATCTAGAGGCCTAAATTTTAGGCGTTTTCCGAGAATTCAAAAAAAATTCAAACGGTTTTACATACATTTGTTTACAAAATGTTTATTGACGTTTTAAGAATACAAAAAAAAAACACCAACAAAAAAAAAAAAAACAAAGTTACAGGCTAGAGAACTGGGGGTAAAAAAAGGGTGCCTCCTTGCGTATATGTTTCCAACCCTTGTAGTGTCATGAAACAAAGAAAAAAAGATTAGTAAGGACGTCGCTATGACCCGGACCTTGGAAAGAAAGATATTATTTTTTTCGCAAAATGGCGAGGATTTGAAATAAAATCTTTTTGCAACTGCTTTTTTTTATTTTTTCTTTTTTTCAATAATAAAAAAAATTCGAGACAAAGTTTCGGAAGCGTAACTCAGGTAATGGTGTTTAATTCTCACAATTAGGTTCTACTTCAAAATGAACATTTTCTGAAGTTCTTACAGCTAAACGAGCGGTTCTAGTAGTCTTCGTAATCATGAAGTCGATGATTACATTATTGTTAGGGGGGTCTAGTGATCGACTCGTTCCGGCACGATTGGTTTATTTGCCACGTCACAAAAGATGCTGTAACGCCTAAAATAATTCTAATTTTGAAAAATCCTTTTGAGGACATTTTTATAAAGGTCTAAACTTTGAAAATATGCAAAGAAACATAAGAATATTTTAAATTTCTAGACCAGAATAGCAATTTGCTCTAAGTCAAAGGCAAACAGACAAATGGAGTAAAGGTGTGCGAAAAGATATGGAGAGGGGCTCTGACTGGTTTAATTGCCCCACTCGGGATGAAACCCTTTTATTAGCGGAACGGCGGCAGGAGAGCTGCGGCTGCCGAAGATGCTTTATGAGGACGACGGCCCGCCGCGACAAAAGTCGACCAAGTATTAAGCTACCTCTACACTGAACCCATTTGAAATAGTTCGCTTCCTAATTTTAACAAGGGGGAGAAATGTTTGGAACCTGGCATCACTCCCAAAATCACTTGAAAGGTAATTCAGAAAAATACTTATTGTCGGATCGCATTTGTACTATCTTGAGTATTATAGAGGGTTTTTCCAAGGTTGTTGTTTAAAGCATAAGCTATTGACAGATTTGGTATTTTTTGTTTTAAAATATTTAATACACTTCAGAGTAATATTAAAACGTTTTTATATTGTCTATGTAAATCTGTTTTATATAATTTGCATGACGTTTTCAATAATTTTACGTACCTGAATGGCTTATAAACATTATGTAAAATAATTGATATTCCGATGTATCAGTATTAATTTATTCATTTAAAATATACAATAAAACATGTCGCATTAATCACCTAAAGCAAGCTATCGTATATCAGAATCGGGAAGTTGTTGAAATTATGTTGACATAGAATGAATAAAACAGAATAATAATTTTATTTTAACGTTACTAACAATAAACATCATTCGAAATCATCATCATCATTCCTACAACATAAAAAGTAAGGTACAAATGATCAGTGATACGGCAATGGTGTTTGGTCGATATCTTGAACGTCAGGCAATCGACTGTATTTAAATTAAGGTGTGGTGGGCGCTGAACAAATAGATCCAGGATTAAGAAAAGGAGTACCTCGAAAATCCGCTTCCTTCCTGCTCTTCTCTGGCTGCCTCGCTGATGGGTAGCTACCCAGACGCTGGTGCTGATCCCGATGACAAACTCCCTTAAATGCACGGCACTTCCGGAAGTTACTTTTAGGTAATTTTTCTATCACGGATAGACGAGTATTTCACGACGTGCGATACGATCCGCCACGCGTAAATTTTATAACTGAATCGCCGACCGCGCAGATGGTCCGAGCGATGACTTTTCGTAGGTACTTATTTATTATAACAGGGTAGGAATAAAATATTGGAAAACATTTATTTAGGATTTGGGAGGAATAAGAATTTAGGATACACCAGGCGTGTCCATGCCCCCTGACAAAATGACTTGGTTATTTTCCTACTCCCCTGTTAAAGGTAATTCAAAAAGAGAGAACAATAATTAAGTTTACGATTAGAAATAGTAACCAAATATTTCAAAAGAGTTCAAGCACAGATCTAAACTACATTGAAAATATTGTTAGTTAAAGTTAAATAGATAAGAGCTAGTATAACAAAAACGTTTTATTATAAAATTTCTTTTTTACCTGCTTATGGTAATTAAATTAATTTAGACTAAGGTTTTTTTTATTCTTTTTTTTATTATTATTATTTTATTAACGCTCAATTACAAGGCAGTGGAAATAGCTTAACGACCGGGCGTTTAAGCGTGCCGTTTGATGTGCGCAAGATCACTACTCTGACAATATTGTCAGGTCCAGGGTGAGTTTGTAAGACTCGTCCCATGGCCCAATTCTGACTTGGAGTAGTATCCGAATGGATTAAAACCAGATCTCCAATTTTAAGATTTCGGTCACCCTTCAGCCATTTAGATTTCTGTTGCAATGTGTGCAAATATTCATTTTTGAAGCGACGCCAAAAATGTTGAGAAGTCGCTTTCACAAGTTGCCAGCGGTTTAAACGGTTTAACTGAATATCATCGAAAATGCGTTCTGGAGCCGAGATTAAACTACTGCCGATTAAAAAATGAGCAGGATTTAAGGCGTCAAACTCGTTTGCGTCGTTAGATAAGGCACATAACGGGCGCGAATTTAAAATTGCTTCAATTCTGCATAATAAAGATGACATTTCCTCGAATGTCATATGTTGATCCCCCAAAGCGCGTTTGAGATGGTATTTCACGGATTTTATACCGCTCTCTACCAGTCCATTGAAGTGTGGATCTAATGGTGGATTAAATTTCCACTCAATTTTTCGAATTGAACAACTTCCTATTAGTTCGTCTCGATTCGCAAGGAGAAAGGCCCTAACTTCGTTTAGATATTTGTTGCTGGCCACAAAATTACCGCCGTTATCCGAAATTATAGTCTCACATAAACCCCGACGCGATACCAAACGATCAAGTGCTGATATAAAGCACTCAGAAGACAGTGAATAAAGCAACTCCAAATGGACGGCTTTGCTTGAAAAACATAGGAATAGACATATGTATGCCTTAGAGAGTTTAGTATTTCTACGAAAACTCTCTTTAATGTAAAACGGTCCACCTAGATCCACGGAAACCGTACGGAACACTCTGTACATTCCCAATCGTCTTGGTGGTAACTGCGCCATCTCTGGTTTCAACGAGGATGGCTTGTGTTTGAAACAAACTACACATTTACATAGCCGGGAACGGATAACTCTACGTGCGGATAATATCCAATAATTTTGACTGAGAATACTTTGTAACGTACGTGGGCCTACATGTAAATGTGTCTTATGAAAATAATCTCCCAATATATTTGTAAAATGGCACTTGTTAGGTAAAAGTTTTAGATGACGCATCCCATATGGTAAATCAGCATGTCTAATTCTACCACCGACCCTCAGAATTCCCAAATTGTCAATGAATGGCGATAATCTGCAAAGACTGCGATCTTTGAGACAACCTTGAGCAACTTGTTTCAACACATCAGGAAAGTGAAGGTATTGAATAGTTTTAATTAAAGTTTCTTCGGCAGTGTCCAGTTCATTAACCGAAAGTATGCCACTGATACGATCAGGGCGTTTCAGCCGCCTATTCGTTGTAAAACGATTACACCATGCGACCGTTCGGATTAATTTACTGAAAGAAGAGTAATAATTAATTACATGATCTTCGAAGTTATCATGTTTTTCGTCGGCGCTTGTTACAAGATTTTCTGTGGCGGCTGTGGATTTTAGTTCTGGCAAAACGTTATCAGGTAACGATTGCGTATTTACGCTTAGCGCCGATATTGGCCAACACGATCTTGGTTGCTGAAGCCACTCTGGTCCTGAAAACCAGGTTTTTATTTCAACAAATTGAACCGGAAGAGCCCACGGGAGCATTTGTCGGCTATATTATTTTCGCTTCGGACATGAAACCATGCAGATGTAGGAGTTATCTCAGTTATCTCTGATACGCGATTAGCGACATACGTTTTTAGTTTATACGGTGGCGTTTGTAGCCAGTATAATACCGATTTTGAATCTGAAAACTCATACATTTGCGTAATGTTGATATTTTGTTGTTGCAAAGTATCTCTGACACGATTAAATAAACGAGATAGCAACCAACAACCCATTAATTCCATTCTTGGAATGGATATGGTCTGACTTGGTGCCACTTTAGACTTTGCCGCGAGGATATTAGTTTTCATATGTTTCTGATTATTTTCGCTTCTGACGAAAATAACGCACCCATATCCAAGTTCGCTGCCATCACAAAATCCGATTAATTGACAAATCGTATATTTTTTAATTAATAAATGACGCTCGATTTTCAAGTCAGTTAATAGCGGCAATTGTTTTAAATATACCAGCCATTTGTCGCAGATATTAGGAGGTAATGGTTGATCCCAATCTATGGACAATCTCCAAAGTTGCTGTAATATACATTTTGCATAAAATACACAGGGTGAAATCGGACCGATAGGGTCGTAAATTCTAGCTATAATTCTCAAGACTGAGCGCTTTGTAGTCTGCTTGTCGACCGGTGAAGTAAAAAATGAAAAATGATCGAATTCGGGTGACCACTGGAGACCGAGTATTTTAGTTGCCAAGTTTCCATCATCACTGAATTGAACAAGTTTTTCACAATGATCAGATGGAATGTTGGATAAGAAAACGTCTGAATTACTTGTCCATTTGCGTAACTCGAAACGTCCAAGTTTTAATAATGAGATTAATTCCAATTGAATTCGACTGGCTTCTTCCACAGAGTCGACAGACCAAAGAATGTCGTCGACGTAGATGCCATGGTTTAATATAAATGCCGCTTTAGGATATAGTGACCCATCATCGATTGATAACTGCTGCAATGTGCGGATTGAAAGGTAAGGTGCGCTAGAAACGCCGTAGGTTACCGTATCTAGCATATATTTCTTCACGGGTTCTTCGGGAGAGTTCCTCCACAAGATACATTGATATAATCGGTGTTCAGGTTTAATTAAAATTTGTCTATACATCGTCGCTATATCTGCGGAAAAACATATTGCACGGAAATTAATTAATACATCGAATATATCTTTTTGTAACTTCGGTCCCACAAATAATAATTATTGATTCAGTGACATATTATTATTCGCCTTTGAACTAGCATCGAAAACTACTCTCGTTTTGATAGTGCTGCTTTGCGGTTTAATTATGCAATGATGTGGAATATAATATTTAGGAAAGACATTCGCATCCTTAATTTCAGTCATAATGATTAAGCGGCTCATACTCGCGTAGAAAATCTCCGTATGCAGAAGAAAGTTCTCTCGATCGGGATAATCGTTTTTCTAAAGAATAGAGGCGGGAAAGAGCGATGTCGTAGGTTTCTCCTAATTCGAATGAATCGGATTTAAACGGTAACGGCACGGTATATCGGCCGCTCGAATCTCTCTCTACATTATTTTTACAAATTTCCTGGCATAATATGTCATCAGGAATTTTTGAGTTTCACACGGTGAACAGTTGTCAATTTCCCAAAATTTCCTGAGCGTGCTATCAAGAGATAGTTCGGCTGAAGCTTAAAAACTCGATACAAACGGTATAGGTTTTAAGGATGCCTCTAATTTTCCAGTAATTATATAGCCGAATATACTTCCCATGGCAGCAGGAATCTCAGGACGTATAATGATATTATTTCCGACATAGATTTGGGGCAAAATATCAGCTCCTAACAGGATATCGATTCCTGCGGGTTTGTAAAATGCACGATCAGCTAATTTTAAATGTTGGTACTCCCGAATAAAATTTTGAGGAAATTCGATTGCTGGCATATCGGATGTAATTTTTGACAGAATTACAGTGCTCACATTTAATAATGGATTAGCTGTATGTTCTGGTTTGATAACGCAGTTCGCTATTCCAAAGTTTTGCACAGAATCACCTAAATGGGCATTTGGACCTAGTTAATCCGAGCCGCTGTATGCATTTATTTGAAATGAACGACGTCATTGCATCGAGGTCTGCTAAAGCTCGACATTCCTGATATTCTCCAGAACCGTCTTGAATGTGTATAATTGCTGTTCCGAGGAGGACAGTTTGCAAATTGCCTCGAACCGAGTTTGAATAGCATGCGCTCTTTTGGACAACGGTAGATGTTGCAGATTCTCCCATCAATTGTCCACCCTCTTTATGTAGAAGATAATGGTGTCGCTTGGCACAAATACTACATGAAATCTTCGATGTACAATCGCTGACAGAGTACTTACTCTTCAGGCAATTTTCGGACAGTTTCAGCGAACGCACTTTCTCGAGGCGCATAGAAAGACTCCATTCACAAAATGTTTCGCACCTATAGATTGAATGCGCTTGAGCGCATATTATGCAGGAAAAAATAATTTTTTCAGCACGGCTGGATTGTGAAGTCAATCCTAGTTTATTGTGGAAACCTTTTGTCATAGTACGACTATGTACAGGGTAATTAAAACGCGAGTCCGGTAAACTGTCAAAATTCCAGTAAACTGTCAAAATTTGGCAATTCACTTTGATTGCATGATTGCTCAAATCTTTTCCGAGTTTGCATATCTAAAGCGCGGATAGCTACGTGGCAAAATACAAAACTACATAAATTTTCTATCTTTAATTTCAGTAAGGCTCTATATGAATTTTGAAACACTTCTAGGTAAGCATTTAAACCGGATATCGAATCTTTATGCAAAGCACTGAAATTTAACATTTTGTTTAAGTATTTAGCCGCCAAATTCCGTTTATCTTGATATTTCTTTAATAAACTCTGCCAATAATGCCATAATTATCAGCGGTTATAGGAAGACTTTTTACTAAAACGTTAGCAGTTCCTGAAGTGGCGCTTAACAAATAATGATACTTATCAATATTGTTAATATGTTCGTTATCGTGAACTAACGACGTAAATGATTCGTAAAATTTGTCCAATTTTCTATATCCCCGTCAAAATTAAACAAATTTATTTTTGGCAATCGCGGACGTACAATTTGAT
The DNA here is from genome assembly GCA_944548615.1 of Micropterix aruncella. NCBI lineage: Eukaryota > Metazoa > Arthropoda > Insecta > Lepidoptera > Micropterigidae > Micropterix > Micropterix aruncella. Next base: position 28,182,234 of record OX155970.1, read on the forward strand.
CTGCGTATAGAGATGAAAATTGGTTTTTTTGAACAACCGGCTGCAAAAACTGTTTTGCTACAGATTTTATAGTGTAGTAAAGTTGGTCGAAAGTTTCGGATTCCTTATTTGAAATTACGAATTCCATATTTAAGGATAACTGAACGTCAGTTATATCCTGTAACACATTTTCAAATTCTTCCCGAGTTTTTTCAAGGTCACAAAGTCGCAATTCAAACGTATTCCGTTTAACCATATCATACGAAATTTCCTTAGATAAGTCGTATAATACTTGAATTCTACGGAATAATTTCTCCTTTTTCGCGATTAGAATTCGAAGTGACTTATTTAATTTCTCTTCTGACATATTGACGGTAAATCGTTGCTATGCGCGAATAAAATTATTTGTAGGGTAGACTGATTCTGTGCTTAAATTGATTTGAATATTTTTATATGATTTTAATATATATGGATCGAAGGATCAAAACTGGTCTTTAAATTAAGGTGTGGTGGGCGCTGAACAGCTACAATGAAAATAGATCCAGGATTAAAAAAAGGTGTACCTCGAAAAACCGCTTCCTTCCTGCTCTTCTCTGGCTGCCTCGCTGATGGGACCCAGACGCTGGTGCTGATCCCGATGACAAACTCCGTTAAATGCACGGCACTTCCGGAAGTTATTTTTAGGTAATTTTTCTGTCACGGATAGACGAGTATTTCACGACGTGCGATACGATCCGCCAAGCGTAAATTTTATAACTGAATCATCCGAGCGATGAATTTTCGTAGGTACATATTTATTATAACAGGGTAGGAATGAAATATTGGAAAACATTTATTTAGGATTTGGGAGGAATAAGAATTTAGGATACACCAGGCGTGTCCAGTGTTGTCTAAAGTCGGCCTTTTACTATAGATATTTAAAAAAAATATATCATGGATATACATTCTAAATAAATGATTTTTGAAAAGTAATGTGATTTTTGGAGTACATCAGGGAAGTCATATCGGTCCAGTTTTATTTATGCTGTTCATCGGTGATATTGGGAAATGTTTTCGGTATTCACAGTTACACGTTTCAGCGCCGTTTCACTGGCGCACTGATCATAGACTTTCGTCTTCGGGCACTACGGTATTTGTGACGAAAAGATATGATGTAGTTTCCTGAACGCTGCCAATCCAACTTGGATTCATCGGCAGATCTCCTTGTCGAAGTTGAGTCTCCCTTACTAGGCAGACTCATTTATTTTGGTAATTGAAACTAAATAATTTGGTGAATAAAAAAAACATAATTTGGAGTAGTAGGTATAATTTTGAAGGAAGAAGCGGGTAGAGAAGTGAGGTCCGAACTCTAGAGTATCTGGGATCACCCAACGTGGAATGAATTAGCTGACCTTGAATTTGGAGCAATAGGTAGTTGTTCCTCGATAATTGTGAGACGCCCCACGTTAGGCGCCACTTCATAATGTGTGATTAGGGATCATTTTTAAGTTATACAAAACAAAAAACAAGAGCGCCATCGCATTTATCCAAAACGCGAAAAAGAAAAAAACCATAGGAGGTTAGGTGATGACCGAAAAATAAAAAAATAACCACAGGGTCGGGGAAAGAATTTTGTTTGGCACTAAATTTGGCAAAACCGAGAATACACCATAAACAAATTTATGACTTATAAAAGCAAAGGTCCTTTATTTAGCTGTTATTCCTTCCGTCTACCTCCTCTTCAGACATGTGGTACAGACTTCAGACATGTGTGACATGTGGTACGCTTTCCAGTTCAATTGGATATCCAGGCGAGAAAAAATCCGGGCACGGTTGGCCGATTCGTGAGGGTTTGTTACATTAGGAAATAAAAGGCGACACAGCCAAAACCACGCTGTGACGAAAATAAAAAACCACCATTACTTTTACAAACTCGTTTAGCTCGTTTAGACCCCAAAAGAATTAAAGCCTTACTAAAAAATAAGACCTTGTTTACATAACTTCAAAACGCCACACTTCTAGTGCACAAAACTACGTGGATCACTTGGCTTTTAGCGAGTTCTCTGTCGCCCAGCGCGAGTCAGTAGTTCTGCTCGCGCTTCTGCGATTTTGGAACCAATGGGCCGTAGCTTCCCTTCACGGGCCGTAGCTAGGTTTGACGGGCCGGGATTGCCTGTCGTTAAGTGTCTCGCTATGTCTCACATATTTTAAGTGAAAGTGTGAGTCTTCCAGTATATTATCTTCTAGGGTGCTTCTTAATCCCCCGCTGAGCTGATTGCGCCATTTAAATTCCAACATTAAATTTATTCGGTGGGAGAATGGAGGTCGGGAATCGTCAACTAATTGAAATCAGCTCCATACAATAATTGACGACCAGCTCAAAAAGAAAAATAAGCCTTTGCAATTGAAGATTTTCCCCCGTGAATATTTCCAATGTTCAGGATTAAGCAATTTTACTCATTGTATCCATTTCAAGAGACGTTATCGAAATACGCGAGAGTGACTCTAAATTAGAGTCTAGTTGGCACCCCGTGCGGAGTCCCCTTATTTTTTCTACTTCTCATCGGTCTTCTTTTAACAAGCACTCATTACTTTGCCACTTTCTAACAGCAATAATAATGTGTCTTTATCTACTCCAGAGAAAGAAAGAGGGTAAGAGATGTTGAACGGCTGTTCAACATAAAAACATTTTAAGTAACATTTTCAAAAATAACTCGGGTAAGATATATTTTGTAGGTATTATGATTTTTTTTAGATTTCTGCACACCCGAAATAGTACTACTGGGTGGGGAATAATTCCCGCAGCCAAAATTTTGGGAGCTCGTAATGGCGCGATTGATAGAACTGAACCCTCTTCTTCAAAATCAAAGTGGGCGGAGCTAGCGAGTACACGCGTTTGTTCTCTGGGATGATGTGTTCAAAGTTCTTATTTCAAAAATGCTCAACGTTCAAGAAACTTTCGCTGTCGGTGTTTATTCATAAAATGAACTAATAAATGAGTCACTGGGGGACTGAAAGAGGATATAAGCCCCTGTTTCTTTTGAAATATTACTAAGCTTCGTCAGAAAATACGACCATAGTCGTTACAACTGCCTGGGTGGTATATGGATTGTGTTTTGTCTCCATCCACCTCGTTGGAGTTAGGAAATACTTGCCGGTGCCAAGCAAGTCAACAATAACGTGTCTGGTGAATACACTCAATGAATTGGGGAATTTGACCTAAATAATATCCCCGTCAAACAATGAAATGATGTTGCCAAACAAAAAGGGGCCGTTTTCAAAATGTATTGTTAATTTTTCATATTTTTGTACGTGTTTTAGCCAAACAAATTTATTTTTGAATTTGACGAACTGGGTTGCGCGACTTACGACCCATCCTGTATAATAGCAGACCATGTTGCGTACAACTGATAATCTCCATAGCTAGCTTAGCTCGTCATACAGATTTTTTTTGGATTTTCATGGTTTTGATTAATATTGGTCACTTAGCGGATAGCGCCAAATTTAAAGTCTAAATAATTTGACTAATAATAATATGTACATTTTCGGCACGACGTTAAGTAATACGCGACACCCTTTCTTTGATGGCTGTATTTTAAGTTCTATATTTACAGATATTCCACAGATTATTCAAAGTCTCCATTTCGATTTTTTTTTCAATTTGCCATCGATGCAGTTAGCGTTTTCTACTTTTATGTGGTTAGAAGTGCAGATACGCGATTCCGTCGTCCATTGGCTGCCAAAGGTTCGAATACCGCACCCATAACTCTAGTTTAAGTTAGCAATTTATTTGAAGGCGCGCGGCGTCCCGACCGCGAGGGAAACCCACTGTTCCCGCTTCTACTTTCAGTTCAAATATTGGACGAGGGCGTAAAATGGGGGGTTTTCGCGAGGGATGCTAGCGATAACGGGCCGGGATCGCTTAAACATTGATCTTACAAACAAAAAAGGGAAAATAGCGAGACGGTTCGAATGTTATAAATAGGATAGAAAACGAATTTACCGCGTGAAATTTGTAGGACCCGACGTTTCGGTGACGTTGCAGCCGCCGTTGTCAAGGGTAAACTGAAGAGCTGTCAGTCCGTTGTTTTGCGGGTAGGCCGCAAACCGCTGCCGCCACTGCGTAGGTTATAACGGTGGTGGGGGGCCGGGCTCGGAGCGCGGGAATTTTTAAAATCCGTCTTGCACACAACACTCACTGTATCCTGTTTTACGTCTTTGCGTTCGGCGTTCGGCGGCGGGAACATTTTAAGAAGAGGGTTCAGTTTACCCTTGACAACGGCGGCTGCAACGTCACCGAAACGTCGGGTCCTACAAATTTCACGCGGTAAATTCGTTTTCTATCCTATTTATAATGTCAAACAACCGCGATAGTCTTCGATTTCATACGGTTCGAATGTTTTTTCATCGGTGTAACCTTTAAATCGCCTGCCTGAGTATGTATCACACTTTAAGACGTATGTGATTTTCGGCGTTTGACTTGTATTGTTTTGATTTGATGGTATTTTCTCCAGTTTATTCGGACCTTTGAAGAAATATTTGAATGCCAATAGTCTTACTGGGTCGCTACATAAATACGTAGCACGATTTTATACACATCATTGTACACATATTTAAACTCATTTTTATTTCACTTTTCTGGCTCACCAACCAACAAGAAGGGAAAGTATTGTGAAGGTATATTTATTTTTCGAAATTAAAACGGAATTATCCATTTTGAGCCTACCGAGACGATTGAGACTATTTCCAGATGGAAATCTGTCTGAGCGTCTCTCTGTGTGTCTGAGTGTATTTAACTGAAATTTGGTATGCAGGCATCATTTGACTATGGCGATAGTTGAAAAAGTTGTGGTTGAAATTGGTCTACAGGGAGTGCGTTAGTAAAATTTAAATTTTCAAATTATAGACTTCAAATTTGGTACACCGTTGGCATATTGGGCAGAAATCGCATTTAATTTTCGCCGGTCAGTGTATTAACGTAAACGATTCAATCAAATCAAATCAAATTGTTTATTGTCTTAAAAACTAATACATAGTTGTATAGACAGTAGGATTACATTTGGCCGTGATAACATTGAATTCTTTTTTAATGATCAAATTCTTCTACTACTAATCAAAACGTAAAAGGTTACTCGTAAGAATGAAGAAGGTATTATTGTAGAATAAAATCGAGTCTCACCATTTAGTTTACCAGATTAAAAACACAGAGTAAATTATTCTTTAAAATACCGATAAAAATAAGTTTTTTTAGTATAAAATTAATAAATGTAATGTCAAAAATAACAAAAAAAAGTGACGGTTGTCAAAAAGTAAAATAAAATGTCTTAGTGATTATATTGTAAATAAAAAAAGTGACGGTTGTCAAAAAGTAAAATAAAATGTCTTAGTGATTATATTGTAAATAAAAATAGTCAAGGTATAATTAATATGTGCCTACCTAATAATAAAAAATAGTTAATACGTTTTAGTCAAATTGAAAATCGTTTTAAAACCTATTACAGAAAGAGATATAGTCGAGATGCAGACAGTTTTTAGAGATCGTTAATGTCGTACAATTCTCTTTCAATTAGATATAATTTGAGTTTATTTTTAAATTGGAGCATTTTTCCTTCGCGGCATATATTTTTTATACTAGAGGGTAGCTTATTGTAGCATATAATTCCGACGTAACTCGGATTCCTTTTAAAAAGTTCTAGATTTGGACGAGGAAGAATCAGATTATTTCTCCCCCTGGTAAAGTGTTTATGGGTATCTGAATGTATCGAACGTGCCTATTGCAACGCATCCTTACTATCCGCTCTCGTCGCCGACTATCCCTTTCAATTACAGTGACATCAGGCCCTCAATCTATCCATTAGACCTTGGCTACTAGAAAAGTTTTTGGAATGTCACAACCGATTTTTTTCTTCTTAAATCAAAATCTCGACTGTATCTAGGAAATAATTGATAAAATATAAATATGAATTGAAGAATGTCTGTTTGAATTAGGCGGTTGTATCGTGCGCGGGGTAGAAAGTGAAAAGTATGCAAAAGGCGAATATGGAAAAGTAAGTTCCACGTTTGCGACCAATCGCAGTCTGGCGGAAAATGGAAAGGACATGTTCGGCCGACCGCGAACCACCGATGCCGACATCTGTCATCTATTAACCAATCAACCATGCCGAGCGCTTTTCGATTACGAATTCGGGGAAATTAGTCGCGGTTTTTATGGAAGCCAACATCGAACTGGGTTTGTCTGAAATCTTGCTTGAACAGGTAATATTTTTACCTTCTGCAGCGAATTGAATATTCAATTGGTTTATGCGTTCAATTCGCAGATAATTTTATAGTAAATCTAGCTGTGAATTTACCCCATTCCATGGATTTGTCCTCTGTGAGTTCAATTCTCGGGCTCTGGTTCATTATTAAGTGCACATACACCGGGATCGGTAGGCACATTGCACATATTCAATTATTCTTACAATTCAGTTTCATATTTATTTTTATTCTAGTTGTTACGTAATATGATAAAGCTTTGTAGCTGGACCTGGTGGCCTGCTTATGTTTTCTAAAGTCGGCTCAACTAACGGTTAAACTCCCATACGGTACTATTCAGTATTCAGTATTCAATTTATTCATTCAGAATATACAATAAAAGCATGAATTATGAATTAAAGCTAATTATCGCATATTAGAATTCGTCAGTTTATATCTAGATATAAAATTATTAAAGCATAAATATTAATTCGACAATAGCGTTGACTAAAGTCGGCTTTACACGGCAGACAAATAAAATAAATAAAAAAATAGAGATGAATCCATGAACGTGGGTAAAATTGATAATTATTATAAGAATATTAATAGTCATCAAGCACTTTATACAAAAAATAATCACAAAATAGGAAGTATCAAAACAAAATTGGAAACAACAACGTATGTATATGATCAGGTATGTACTCGTCCTCGAACAGGAACTAACCTGGAAAGGCCTATGTAAACTCTGCCTGCGTCTGCAAGTCTAAGAACTTCAGTTTTATCACGGGAAATACCTTAGACAACTAGGGTTGTCGACCACAGCGGGCGAGCCCATCACCTCAGGAAGTTTTAACGATTAGTCTTTCTATCTCCCTGGAGTGAGCGTAGAAGACTTGGGGACAAAATAGTCCACCATCTAGCTACGACACAAGCCCGTAAGAGGCCAACGCCTTAACTGCGAGATAGCCAGGAGTGTTACCCGGCGGGTTTACACTCACTCCCTTACTTCCAATTGTGACCAGATTACTCCAGTCGCTCGATTGGTTACGAGTTCGAGGTCGCTTGCGCGGTCCTCTCCTTACGAAGCGGTGAAACGGTGTTTACCGAATCTATCGCGGACCACAGCGTCCTTTGCCCGGCTGTTCACCCAGGATCGGAGAGCCGATGGTCGTTTCAAGAGCAGTCGCCGTAAGGTCCGCAACCACCCCCGCTCTATAATGCTAGCAGTACACTCTCGCCGAGTGTTGTCGCCGAGACATTTGCCGAGGCGCCGAGAGCCGAGGTGGGCACAGTTCACTCTCGCCCAACGTCCAATGTCTCACCCAATGTCCCTCGAGGCGATACATTTGCCGAGAGGGCAGGTAACCAAGTGGTGCAAAGTACACTCTCGCCCCTCGGCTTGTTATTAATCTCGTCCGAGAGAGCGATTCATCAAGAAGTGGTTTACATTTTTGCTGAACTACTAGCACTTGCAGTAATGGAAGTTTTTTTTTATTTTTATGTTGCGGATGAGTAGGGTCTCATATACATGGTTCACCCTGATAAACTTCCAAAAACTTAAAATTAAAATCGTTTGAACTGTCCATTTCAATATTAATATATTAATTGAGAGTAAAAGATAAAAAAACACTTCACAACACAAAACAGCACAAGAGAAAAAATAAACAACGTAGACACGAGGCTGACGAGAGTGAACTGGGGGTCTTTATGGCTCTCGGTCTCGCCCCGCGTTTCTTTTGACTAGTGCAAAAAACCGACATTCAAGCGAGCGCCACGAGGCCAGGCGAGACTTGCCGAGGGAGGAACGGGGGTACCGAGACATGCCCAGTACATTCTCGCAGTCAGACTGCACAGTCGATTGGCTTATCGCACGGTGCGCAGATCGTCTAGGAGCGCCAGAAGGTTGATTCCCATGGGAAACTAACCATAGGGCCAGAGTCCTACCCAGGCTCGCACTTCATGCGCGGAGGCCGTCGGATAGGTGTTGACCCGTGTATGTGACCAACCCTGAACAGAATAGGTCTTCGTGGCCAACTCAGCAAAGGCCCATTAACTCCCTTAAATACCTTGGGCAGTTCTAAGTGATGAAAAACTTATTTTCCCTATAAATATATCTTTTATTAAATGCAGGCGATAAAAACGCTGCAGCAGAATATCCACCGGATCTATATGTCTCTTTCATACACTTAGGTTACCATTAGGTTAGATAGAAGGCACAGTTGACGAAAGTTGCTAGCTTAAAAATGTGGGTCTGCGCAGATAAAGATTGAAAAGGTTTTAAACGCTAAAGTTGTCAACTGGCAATGGTAATAATCGGGACACTTCTTCTAAAACACATATTTCTTTTTAGCACACACTCGCGATATTATGTTAGGGAGATACGAAATTAGTTTTGTTGGGTATTATTGAATGAAAATAATAAAGGTTTATTCATGAAACTATTCCTTGTGGAAAACCGACTTCCTGATATAACTTTTGTTTAGATCCATATAAGTAATACTCGAACTTCCAATCCGGCAAAAACAAACCCTATTTCATGTATAGCACCTTATTTCATATTCATTACGACTTTACTCGTACAAAGTATTAATTAGAGTTGCTCAAACAGAGATTTTGTCGCTCTTTTCGTCAGACGTAAACTGTTAAAATAAAGGACACATATCTCATCCCTGCTAAATTCAATTCGGACCGATTAAATGGCAGGCGGCTGCGCGGGTTTGATTCTTGAATAAATTTTATCAGCACAATACGTCGCTTGTGAAAAGGGTTTTTTTATATATTAGCGGCGATATAAAAGGCGAAAGTCAAGATTTCATGCGCGGGGGAGAACTTCCCGTCGACGAATAAAAAAAGGTTGGCCCTCAGGTAAATCAAACAATGGTAGGGTGGCCAGGTGACACATTCAGACACTTACAAATCAGTGAGAGATTTATCACTGTCAAAAGAGTGTTATTAAATCGCATATTAATGTGATTAAGTAATATAACCGCTAGTTCAAAAAAACACTAAAAACACGTTTTAACCTATGATACGATATTCACATACACACGGCTATGATACGATATTCCATCATGGAATGCCAGTGCCTATCTTCCGGCTTCATCATCAGACCTTGAAACCTAATCGTGGTCAAAGTTCATTCCATGACTTTTCTAACAAGTCCAAACACACCTATGATACGATGTTCCATCATGAAGTTCGAGTTCATATCTTCCGACTCCATCATCAGATCAGTTCGACAGTACCATATTATTGTATTGTCATCAGAATTACATACAGCTGCCAATTTTCATGACGCTACGATCCTAGGAAGATGGTTAAATTAGTTACATTAGATTCCATTACATAGTTACATACAGGTCTACCTAATAAAAGCATATTAATAAAGAACAGAAGCGGTTTTGTCATGGAAGCATAAATAGTCTACTGAAATTTTCTGAAAAACGAACTTTTTGAAGTAAATCCTGTAACTTTTGGGCAACCGGTATTTTCTCCCTATTTCAACCATGCTTAATCCGAAAATGCCGGGTGCCCAAGCGAAATCTAACTATCACCCCAGAACAGATATACAATCTAGTGGGGTGATAAAATCCACACAAATGCAATCTTATCTGCTTCGCAAAATCAATTGTATTGTATTGGATAATTTTATAAAATAAAAAATAAAACAAAAATCCTGACCGGAAGTGAGATATCCAAGATGGCGGTCAATATGGCGTCGAAACCCTAAATCGGCGCTGAAAATCTTCCCTTTGACATAGGAACGCGGACAAAATGTCTAGATGTATGTTTTTGAGCAAAGGGAATTCAAAAATACACTGTAAAAAAACATTGGTCGGGTATATCATCACGATGGCGGCCAAGATGGCGGCCAAGATGGCGGCCAAGATGGCGCCAGCACCATATTACCCTATTTTGTCGTACAAACGACCGTGACGCGTCTCGATATATGTTTTTAAACATGAGGATTTCAAAAAAATACTTTAAAACAACGTTGAGCTAAACTTTGAAAATGTCTTTCGAAAATGGAATAAATGAGCGACTTTTTGGCAACAACAACTTACAGAAACTAAAAAACAAATGTGTGTGTCTTCAGAATTACGACAGGTACATTTGCAGGAAGTACAGATTTTTATGCAAGGGACGTTTTCTTTCATGCAACTGCAGATCTGTGAGTTACAAAAGTCTCTTTACAGTGGCGAACAACAGCTTCTGGGCACGGCTTAGGAATAGGTTTTTGGCGTCAGAAAACGTGGAAGAGCTTTCTCTCCGTCAATGGTCCAGTCGCAGTCTTTAAGCAATAGATGAGATGGCTTGGGAAGGTGGGCATTTTCCCAAACACATACCTATCAATTAAAAAAAATATTATATAACATTTTGACAGTCTTTTGTGTTTTTATTGTGACATGTTCCAGGCCAATTTACTTGGTAGTGGCACCTTTTAATGTGAAGCCGAAGTACATCCATTGTAGGTGGAAGGAATTCGGTTTTTCTCACAGCTCCGAATAAAATACCGCGAGGGTCATCTGCACATACAAAGCTATGATCAACCTGTCTGGATAATTACAGTGTTTCTATTGTTTTTTTTTGGTTAGCGTGAACTAAACTTGAAAACGTATGTCTCCGTCGTACCTCCGTACCTCCGTACAACAGCTTCATGACGAACGCCTCTACGTTCTTAAAAACATCCTCACCAAGTGGCCAGCGAGTATGTCCTCGATCCAAGTCCAACTGACTCGTTTACAGTTTACAGCTCTATCGTTTACTGCTACCACGCAACATTACATATCAACATGGCATACACTTTAGGTGATATTAAGAAGGACACTTCTAAAGAATCTACGGGAAACTGATACACTGTAAGTATGATTCTTCATGCCGTTCACAGTATAGCTGTCAATGTCGTTGTGATGACTAGAGACACTGATATTGTGGTTCTTTTTGCTCACTACTTTGCCAGAATGAAAGGCTCTTATCTGCTCTTATCGTCAAATATATTCTAGTGCATGATAGATCACTGTAGAGAGTTTTGTAACTCACAAAACTTAAGTTGAAGGAAAGAAAACGTCCATTGCATAAAACGCTGTACCCCTGCAAACGTACCTGTCTGTAAGTTGTTGTTGCGAAAAGTCGCTTGTTTGTTTTATTTTCGAAAAGAATTGAATCAAAGTTGAGCTCAACGTTGTTCTAATGTTATTTTTGGAAATACTTATGTATAAAAACGTATATCGAGACCCGTCACACTCGTTTGTACGACGAAATAGGGCAAGATAGTGCTGGCTCCATCTTGGCCGCCATCTTGAAATACCAGACCAATGTTTTTTATAGTGTATTTTTAAATTTCCCGTGCTCAAAAACATACATCTAGATATTTCGAAGGCGTTCCAATGTCATAGGGCCAATGTTACAGCGCCGATTTCTGGTTTCAGCGCCATATTGGCGGCCATCTTGGATATCTCACTTCCGGTCGGTATCTCGCTTGGGCAACCGACATTTTCAGATTCAGCAGGGTCGAAATAGGGAAAAAAGCCGTGTTGCCCAAAAGTGACATGATTTGCTTCTAAAAGTAAAAAAGAGAGCTTTTTTGCGATATTTTGAGTAGACTAAAAAGTCTGGCTTGATTAACGCTGAGAAGAGCTGAAGTATAATGTTAAATAAAGATATCGAAATCTAATTGCCCGTCAAAGCTTCACATTTTTGCCATTATTCTACGTTTAATACGGCGCGTTGCTAGTCGATGAAAGGATGCGATACGAGCGAGCAGACTAAAAATGTCCTTATCCCGCTTCCTCTTGTAGACTTGAGTAGCAAACTATCTTTATTATATTGCATTACATTTCGTCGTGTCAAACGAATACCTACTAGAAGTTTTTTATCGTTATATCAGAGATATCAGTATAATTTTAAATAATAAAATTAAAGCTACATCATACATCTAAAAACTAAAGTACAAATATAAGATGGAATAAAATAATAATACAATAAGGCTCTGCTTTGGTAAACATTTTTGAGAAATCATACGCCTCAAATTCCGTTATATTATGGTTTATATTCTAACAGCGTATAACACGTACAGCGCGGAATAAGCGAGAATACTCTACCGCCACTTTTGATTACTTGCCTCGCATCCTCTTGTTGGATTTCATTGGGCTTCGAAGGATAATCTGTATTGTAAATCCAACAGAAATGCCAGTCAGTACGTTTCTATCTACTCCTTATTGTGAATTTACACTTATGACAATCTTATACTACCACCCTATCGATCGACAGCAATGAAATGCAATTCTGTTAATCTTGTTCTAACGAAAAATAATGACCTAGCCGAGAATCGAATCCGGAACCCTACAATGTAAGATCAGACGATATAACCTCTATACCACCATACGTGAAATTGCCGCGAGCGTAATGGCTAGGTTCAACTCGGTATAATATATCGACGTGCCGCTACACCGCGATTATATAATATAATTAAAATATAATTGTATGTTTTAGCTGCTAGTAATATAATTACATTTTTGGAGACAGTGTTCTTCCAGTGTGCTATTAAATGATCAATGCAAGAGAACGCAAAATGAAGAATATATTATTATGCATTTAATTAGTTATTTTACAAACAGAAGATCCTCTGTATACCTACACAAACGACCCCGATCCCGCAGCTGTAAATAAATATGTATGGTATTAAATTCTAAACAATTTTGGTCAATGATTTCAATTTAATAGTCCTGTATATTTACTTTAGAGAAATATTATTTTGCGGAAGAGATTATTTATTAATAATATCTATTAATATTCATTATTATTTTTAAAATGACAATTTTTTTTCCGAATTTCACATGCAAAAGAGGTCAATCGTATCAAATTCAGCTGTTTTATAATCGTAAGGAATATGAGAGGTGTGATTACCAAAAATACTCGAAAAAGCAAAGCCTTATTATTTGGTTATTTTCAATTAAACGGTTATTTTCAATTAAACGTATATTTTCAATTTTAGTTTATAACTGCATGACGTAGATTTAATTTGATTATTTAATATTTTGCTGAATACTTTGGATATTACAGTGAAGTGAACTATTATATATTTAGTACGTATTTATTCGAAATTTTGACTATTACAATTACGAGGCTTCTATTTTGATTAATTAACTTTATACTGACCATTTTGGTTATTACCATGAATACATTTTAGTAGATACCTATTCGAATAATTGTCTATTTTATTCTTTATTGTCTATTTATACGCCTTTATTTCGTTTTGCAATCAGGTTTTACGATAAATAACATAGAGGAAGTTGAAATATTACTATTTTTTGACAATCTGCATAGTAACGACAAATACTACCCAACATAAATATTTTGACACATTCAAAAGCGGTTTTTAGGCGTCTACTGAACTCCACAAAATGTAATGTAATGTAACCTAATATAAAATATTTTTATTTAACTTTTTCTTTTATAAACGCATGGATACCCTACCTTGTTTTGAAATCAGTTTAGGACCTTTTTCCTTGGTGGTCTCTCGGTCGACCGATGTATTTTTCGAGGCGGCAGATGGGAAGCAGCATTTTCTTGTTATGAAACGTCACCCCCGCTTCTGTATTATGTATGAGCTCCTATTTTGCTGCGGATTATATTACCATGACCCTTTGTATATTTTATAAACAAAATCACAACCAATTTTACTTAATCCCTAAAAAATATAAAACACAACTGAAATTACTCCCACATTTTGTCCCTCTTTTAACACACAACTCTGTTCTCATTTAATGCTCCAAAAGTGTTAAGTTTGTTTTCTTACCGAGTGTATATACGGGGTGTTATTACTGCATGGGTTTTTTTTCTGTGGGTGAATCAGTACAACGTGGTAAGCAAGTTTTAATAAAAAAAAATGGAAAAAACTATTTTTTTGGAAAAAATATATATTTTGTTTTTTTTTTTGAAATTTTTGAAGAAGTCGACTGTTAAATAAAAATTTGACAAGCATTTGAGTCGTAAATAAACAATATCAGCGACATTTTACGAACCGCTAGATAGCGCATCGTGATCACAGCTTTTCATACTATTCAATCATAAAATAAAAGACAAATTTTCAAAAGAAAAAAAAATGTTTATTTTTTTTCAGTTTTTTTTTTTTCTATTTTAATTTTTTTTTATTAAAAGTTGCTTACTTTGTTGTACTGATTCACCCACAGAAAAAAAAGCCCTTGCAGTTTACTGAGGTGTCAAAATCTTTGAAAAAAAATGTGTTTATTTATTTATCAACATAGTTTGAAAAGAGGAATAATATCTTATCTTTGATTTTTAATATTAACAATTTCAGAAACACTACATTTCATCATTTATTACATAACATCATTGCAATCTAAAATTTTACTACGAAAGTCAACGCGTAGAAATCCCTCATAGTTCCAACCAATCATTAACCTTCTCTTATGTTTACTATGGCGGCATTTGTTGTATAGCGACGATTTATAGATGGCACTCTTAACACACTTATACGTCATCCTTTCTCGAAATAAAATAATAATATAATAACGAAGAATTTTAAAAAAAACATATCTCTTATTATTTTAATATTATTTACATAGACATGTGAAAGGGTAATTTGGTATAGCTACCGGTTTTAATATGTAATAATGACACACTTATTTCAGTTCAGTACATAATATTAATGCACACACAGTTCAGATATATAAAAATAATATACAAACGGAGCTGCCATGGAATTCACCGACCAAAAATCGGGCCCACCATATATAATTATTACACTTCTGGGAGGTGAACGGTGGATTTCGGACTAACGACCGTCTGTGGTAGGTTTAGGACAGCTGTCTTGCCACATGGGAGGGTACACCTTACCGTCCATTCACTCCCCCTTCAAAGCCATAGAATTTGAGATGCAGAAATCGCGGTTTTAGATAATTTTTCTAGAAAGGAGTTGATTATTTTCTTGGAGAGACCAAGATCTTTAAAAAGGTGAAACAAAGATTTAGCTGGCAGGCCACGAGCGCCTACTTCCACCGCGTGAAGGTTAACAGTGAAGCCGTTCCGGGTGACGGAATTTGCGAGATCATGGTATTTATGTAATTTGTACTCGTGGTCTTTTGAGATATTTGATTCCCATGGAACAGTTAATTCTACGATAAGGACCATCTCCCGAGATAGAAAGTAAAGAGTTATATCTGGAAGCAGCGCTGTGCATCCGAGACTTTCAGGTAATTTATACTGCTTAGAGACCGGTATCGACCTCCATAATCCAATCTGAAGCTTTCTCGATTATTGAGAAAGGTTTTGCAGTGAGATGTTTTTTGCCTTTAGAGCCAACCCGCACAAACTGTATTGGGGGTTTGGAGGATACTGTGGAACCCTTGTTGGCACGAGCCACTGAGAGGCTAAGTACCTCGCGAATAACAGCAAGGACTTTGTCGTGGCGATAAGTGTACCGTCCTTGATCCAAGGCCACCTTGCAGCCAGCTAGAATATGTCTAGCTGTGCAACGGGTGTTGCTACAAAGGGGACATGAACTATCCTCGGCTAGGTCCAACGAGCGAGGTTACTGGAGTCTGGAAGTGTATGCTGAAAGGCATTTAAATAAAATTTCAGCATCTCTGGCGTCCAGTCATACAACATTACTTTCCATCTCTTTGTATTAAATATTTCTGTAACGTAATCCGCCTAAATATATGCGACAAATGGCCTTAATAAATAAATGTTCTTAATGTTTTCTTTGGTTAAATTCCTTGGTGTTTATAAATCACTAGTCCTTTATAAAAAAACAGACATTATTAATTTTATTACGAATGGCCAAATACATTGCTTTTTTTAAGCCGTGCAATTATACGAGCGCCACCTGGACGTTGCCGGCGCCGAAGGGTTGTCATAACTTACTATGACGCTAAGCAATCTAATACCAGATATAATCAATAACTCCATGCTTTAATTTTATTTGCATGGTATAAATTACGTGCAATCCTCGAAAGCTGCTCAAAAAGGTTATGTGCGGAACGTATACTCGTATATTTGCGAAGATATGTTTGCGCGCGGCAATAAAGTGAGGCAGTAAGGATCCAGAGTTGAATGGCACTGCTGCACCGAAAGCACTTTATTGCACTGAAGCACATCGTGCTGCAGTATTAGATATAACGGAACATCTGCGTTTATTTATTACGAGAGCCAAGCGAAACAAAATGGCTTTTACGTTATACGCTCGCGCTTTGATGATTTCGCTAAATTGATATATTTCAGAGCCTCGAAGTGGGAAATAGAAATATCCTGCCTCAAAGTAGGTGAACAGGAACTTAAGGTTAAATATATTAACGAGAATACAATCAATCAACGAGATCAATCAGCAGTCATATGAGAGACCAAAGGAATAAGTAAATGGTAAAAACACATTTTTAAAAACAAGCTTTTATGAAAATGCTCTGTCCCGAGCCAACCCTGGGTACAGCAGCTATGTCATATTGGAATTAAAAACGATCTACCATAATTGAGTGCGTATACAAAACTTATTTCTGTGCTGTTTAACGTTGAGGAGTCCCTTCGTCGGGAGTCAACCCTGGGCGCAGCGGCCATGTCATAGGAAAATTATAACGGGCTAACATAATTGAATGGGTATACAAAATTTCGTGTCTGTGCTGTTGACCGCTATTCTGACCGCTAGTTGGCTACCCTCGCCGAGAGCCAACCCTGAACGCGGCAACCATGTCATGGTGAAACTTAGGACTACTTTTTATTTATTTATTTATTTATTCGTTACATAAACATTCAAACGCAATAGCACAAAAGAAATATAATGTACAATCCAGAAAATACCGCTATATGCTTCTAAATTTAGGCATCTGTCTGTGCCTAGACCAAATTATGCATAAATTATATGTTAAAGAGCATAAAATTATTCCTAATGTGCCAAGTAAAGTGAAACCGAGCCCGCCTTGCTAGGCACTCCTGTGATAAGGCGAGCTCACTTCCTGAGTCTTATTGGAGTGCCACGGTTGTGTCAGTAAAAATAACAAATTAAATTTTATATATATTACCTAATAAATTTAACCGCATATCAAACATAATGCGATACCGCCGTTTTGCCGTTCCGACGGCTGCCGTGCGCATTTCTACGAACTTCGTTGTTATTATTGTAAGCCCAGCATAATGAAGGTAGGCAAATAATTACGTATCCGACCCGAAGTCTTCACAGATTGACGATTTTCAGGGGTTCATAACTGGCGTAATATATCTAATATGCAATTATAAATGCGGATATTTGTTTCCTATAAAAGTAGTTTTCTAAGTAAAAATTAACCTGAAAAATTATGTAAAAATGTACTTGTACTAAACATGTACATGTACTAAATTATTTTACACGAGATTAAATCATTTTATATTACTATTGGATATTTATATTACAGGAAATAAAAATTTAATGTTATTACTTTGTATACCAGAAATTTTGGAAATAAATATATACGCACTCATATATACATACTCATACACGTTTATTGAGATTACAAATTGCTAGTGCACTTCTAACTCACTCACGTTAATTAAAATGTGTAGAAAAATAAAATAAAAATAGAAATACGAGTCTAATACTTTGCAATTTCCTATTCTTCAAAATGGAAAAAGAGCTTTTGTACCCTCTCTATGCCCATATTTAGAAGCCATGTATGAATTTCTTTCTTTAAAATAATGTTGCTTTTTAAAGTTTTATTACGTGTTTTAACTATATTGTAGGCTCGAGGAGCTATAAAAAGATAATGCCGCTGAGCAAATGCAGTTCTCGCTTTAGGGACAAGGTATTGATCAACTGTTGCTGACCTGGTGTTGTGATAGGATGTTCTGGTCACATGTTTGCTGAGATTTTTGTGAAAATGGATGATGATACTTTTTATATAAAGCTGCCTAATATGAGGACGGATGCTTCGCTGCATAGCGATTCCGATGGGAATCTCAACGGCCGATGATACATAATTTTTAAAATAAGTTTTTGTGCCCTCAACAGCTAATCGATGAGTGTCCAGAAACTTCCACCCCAGGAATGAATTCCATACATACATATTGACTGAGAAAGATCATAATTGAATGCGTATACAATATTTCGTGTCAATACTGTTAACCATTAAGGAGTCCCCTCGTCGGGAGGTAATCCTAGGTGTAGAATTAGGGGCCATGCAAACCATAAAAATGTATTGTAATTGGAACTGAACTAACATGTAAAATTTCAATTATATAGGAGAATAGGAATTGGTTCTAATTCTGCTTACAATAATTGACTTAAACAAACATACTGACAAACATTGCAAGGTAAATAAAAGCTTGTAAAAAGGGATTTGTTCAAAGGCAGTTTACCTCCATAGTGCCTAAATTATACAACAAGGCAGTTAAGACCGCAACTTTTAAAATGCAGTCATACTGTGTATGATGGACTAGGCCGAAACGAAACAAAAACAATGGTTTATAAACTCAGTTAATTCGAATTCCGATATTTTCAATAATTTATTTTCCATAGATTTACTATATTTTGAATTATATACTAAGACATTTAATTGAACTATTTTTGACTCCTTAAGTAAATCTTATTTATTGGTACTTTTAGGTAAACCCATTTTATTCATTAATAGCATTTATTATATCTGACTATATTTGATATGATTACATTAACAAAATAATTCGACTCCTTAAGGTAAGATATATGATAATTATTATGACCATTGATATACTATTTTTAAAAGGATTGATTGTACTACATGGGTATTGTTCACGCCAGTGAGGTTTGTGTGAGAATTAGCATAATTTTCCGTCTCCTAATCACTTGTCTAATCAAAGAAAATCCCTTTTGTAAATTCTTCCGCTCCAATCAAAATTGTCGGTATCTATTTAAATATGTGCCGCGACGGCGCGCCGATCTCGGCCGGCCAGTGCGACGGATCGCCCCGTCTGAACGACGGGGAGTATATATGTGCACTTTGCTGGGCGAGTCTTCGAATAAATTCGCTCCGCAAAAAAGATGAGATTATTATTCTCGCCGCAAAACCGTCGCATCGTATCACACGAACTTATGTGTAGATTCGCCCGAATCGCGATTTGTGTAAAACCATAGTGAGTGACAGTTAAACGCCAGAAGCAGAGGTGGTGCAGTCCTGCAACACAGACGGAACCAACAAGGCCGGAAGTACCGACATCCTGTCTTTTCGCTTTAAATATCCGCTCCTGGGTACTAAGGTACACCAGGTGGTCCTTCAAGCTAGTAAACTAACACGGATCTTACGCAAATTCCTAAAACGCCTATAGTGCTCTTCTGATTAGCTAGACCAGACCTCTAGACACCCGTATCATCAGGTATTACATTAATACAACAATTACTAAATTGATAATCTATTTTTAAATAATTTTGCTGTTATATTTATAGTAATGATATAAGTTTTCATGTATGCTAACTTAATAAGTTACAATTAAAGTTTGCCTTGGCACAGGAATTGTCCCAGTTATTTTTACTGTTTTTTTTAATAACCTTTGAAGAAATAAATAAAATAAATCTGCGTCATTGTAAAGTAAGTTACTGAGTTATTAAAACATTTTACCAACGTCATGAATATAAACATTAAAGAGAATATGTCCTAGGTGGGTCCTTAAGGGACACCAGAAGGCACTGTTACCTAATTTGAAAGACTGTTTTTTACCGTAGCTGCCTGATGGCCATTTTTAAGGTACGGCGTTAACAAATGAAGAAGACCACGATGACTTCGGTATTTTCCAGGCTGCTCTCATGCAGCAGCTGCTCGCACTGACCTATATTCCTGTTAACGAATTCCTCCGTAGGCTGTGAGCGAGGGGACGCCGCGTCGTGTCGCCATTTTGGACGTTGCAATATTTTTTTTTGTTTGCGGAAGGGCGTCGGTGCGCTAATTACGACAAACAAAAATACGACCATCTCTGCGCGCTCTTTATTATTCTTTTTTAACGCGGCGCAATAACACACGGAGGTGGCGGTTTGGGATTTGCGCACATTTTAATTGGGACACGTTTAATGGCGCATTTTTATTTGCTTTCCATGTCGTCGATCTCGACCGTAATCAATTTCAATTTATCAATAAATTATAATTATTTCTATGATATATAAGTTTACCATGGTTGTTTGACATATGACGGATTTTGGTCGTGGGGGGAGGGAGGACTTTTTTCAAAATTCGCGAGGCGAATATTTTATTTTTTATTTTATTTTATTCCATCAAAAGAGAAAAACAGCGCTCGGGTCTTAATAAATAAATAATAATAACAATATTACGGCTAAAATAGTCTCCTGATAATATACAGTTTATGTGCGTGATGTTGTGTAATAATATTTATATATTATGTTATATAATCATGTTCTCTCGATTTGTGAGTGTGTATGATAGAGTAGGATGTGTGTGTTTATATGTGTGATTCTGATGTGTGTTTAATGGGTGTGTGTAAGTACATCTACGTGTTGTGTCATAGTTGTGTATATATGTGTGATTCTGCACAGGTATGTATCTGTTTAAGCTTTTATGGTCTGGTCTATTACCGCTCTGATAAACTCGTTTTTGCTCATTGAGAATATGTCTTGTTCCTGAAACGATTCATCGTAGGCTTCCATAATTCAATGCAGAGTTGAATTCCTTGATTAATTTGTATGGAGTCTGGGTACATTGAATACCCTTGGGTGACGAGTTCGGCGCGATGGGACATTCTTTAGAATTTAAACATTCTTTAGGCTATTCTGCTTAGAATTTGTGGGCTGTCGATATGATGCGAATGTATATTGTGGAAGAACGTCATTTCAGTCATTTCACGTCGCTGCTGAAGTAATTGAAGAAATTTGCACAGCAACAGCGTTAAAATATAGTACCTATATTCGCAGAAAAATAGCTGACGACAACTGATAGCACCTCTGTCTACCTTGTACAACAGCAATAGGAAGCTAATGGTTCATGTGCAGTTTGGTCACTAAGACCCGCTCGTTAACTTGGGTCCGCTCAATTAACGGTCCAACTCCTATCCGGAATTCTCCTCGGAGAGGGTCAAACTCGAAGGAGATCGGTTACTCTACGGGATGTTCTTCTGGCGCTTCTGGGCGGTCTGCGCATTGTTCGGCATCAGCCAATTGACTGTGCACTCCGGCGAATAAACGAAGGGGTTGGAAAATCTCTTATACATTTCCTAAGAAGCGAGTGTAGGTTCTGACCTGGTGTCTGCTACTCTTGAAACGATCCGGTGTGAACCTGACGACCAAGAGAGCTACGTTCCGTGATAAATTCGAACTGAATTATCGCTAATGTAAAATAGAGACTTCCTGGAATGGCGGGTTCGCACGTAGTAGGTAATGACCCGTATTCCGATTCTCGCAGGTGCCTAACTTGGGGTCTAAAAACACGCTAAAACGACGCTTAATTTTCAACTGACGTTTTGGAATTCCCTTTCATGGGTCCTAAATGGAGCATTCTTATGGAGAGCTCATCAGGCGGTTAAATTGACATTAATCACCGTTAGACCCTTTTTGGTATTCCGTTTCTACAAGTGTTATGGCAGATGGGTCTTGTTCGGGGTCTTAACCTAGAACGGTCTAAATCGAGCAGTCTGCGTCGAGCAGTCGCCGTGTAGCTATTGTTTCTCTCGTGATTTCGATGATTTTTTGTCGCAATTTCAAAGATGTTTGCTCAGCATTGGCTTCTAATTCGAAGAATGGACGATGAGCTCCGTTATTTGTGAGTGTCTTCTTGTGAGTGTCTTATCTCTTTAACCATTCATGCAGTAAAAGGGAAATTATATACAGTAAAAGTAAAAAGTCTTTTGTTTCAAACACTTGAGATGATAAATTTACTTATTTTGATAATAATTTATAATTGTTGATAATATGACCAATAAATATGACCTAACGATTTAAATTATTTTTTTTATATAAATTACTACTTTTTGTGACTTAAATATAAAAGTTAAACATATGCTGTCGCTGACTTTTTTGTAGGCATTATCAAGCTCTACAACTTTTCTCTAGAACTTAATCATATATCTCCCATCGTTAAGGCAGCGTTATTTAGAAACGTTTTCATTCGACCGCTTATTCTCTGACTTACTTTGCAAATCCGACTACCAAGAAAGTCTTTACATTTTTCGGGTTAATATATAGCCTATGACACTCACATATAACGTGGCTTTCTATTGGTAAATAAATGTTTAAAATCGGTTCAGTAGATCCAGAGATTACTTCCTACAACGTCACAAACTTTACCTCTTTATAATATTAGTATGAAGTTTAATAGACGACACGGTCGCTTGTCCATACCTATATCGTATTATCTCTTAAACTATTTATGCAGTAAAAGGGAAAAAATCTTTTGTTTTAAAGACTTAAGACGATAAATTTACTTATTTTGATAATAATTCATAATTGTTGATAATATGACCAATAAACATGACCTAACGATTTAAATTATTTTTTTAATATTAAAAACTACTTTTTGTGACTTAAATATAAAATTTAGACATATGCTGTCGCTGACTTTTTTGTAGGCATTACTAAGCTCTACAACTTTTCCCTAGAATTTAATCATATATTTCTCATGTTTAAGGCAGCGTTAGTTAAAAACGTTTTCGTTCGACCATTTTTTCTCCGACTTACTTTGCAAATCCGACTACCACCAAAAAGTCTTTTCATTTTTCGGATGAATATATAGCCTATGACATTCACAAATAACGTGGCTTTCTATTGGTAAAAGAATTTTTAAAATCGGTTCAGTAGATCTAGAGATTACTTCCTACAACCTCACAAACTTTACCTCTTTATAATATTAGTATAAATGAGATAAAATGGAGAGTCACTTTCGGATTTCAAACAATGAAACGTTATGCTATCGTATGGGGATGACAGGTAATGGCTGTAATTTGTCAATTCCGGCGTATTTTACGGCCCGCTACATTTCCGCCAAGACACATAAGCCACTTAATTGACCATAAACCGGTCAGGCCAGCAGCTAAACCTTACATCATTAGCCGGACACGTTCCTACATCCGATATCAAGCCACGCTCACACACGCCCTTATTTATATTTAAATCGATTCAAACAACAGCTGTTTTCGCATTTACGTCGTATGAATCATATTTCCATACATTTTGGAGGGCTGTGATGTAATGCATACCGATGTGTTCTGTACTTAATGAAATAAATTACGCTCATGTTATAAAGCCGGGATGGCCTACTTTACGACTTGACCCTGGGAAATTCAGAAATTTAGGAAATACCTGAAAGTTATTAACGCGCGTTTAGAGATGGCGGATCGCGAATTCAGTTTTATTTACGACCTGTATAAGTATAGAGGGGCTTCGAGACGGTTAAGACTCGGATATTAGTAGCGGGGTAAATTGAAACGGCTGCTCGTATAGTCGAAACGTTTACGTTTTACGTTTTCATGGCATGACAAGGAAGAAGCCAATGTTTAAGTCGAACGAAATGAATGAAATTACCATTATCATCACAATCAGCCGCTAGACGTCCACTGTTAATCATAGGCCTCCCTCACAGAATGCCATGACGAACGGTCTTGAGCAGCTTCCATTCAAGTACTTCCTGCGACCGTGTCAATGTCATCGCTCCAGTCCATCTTATGTGGGGACGTCCTACATCGCGGTTGCCAGTTCGTGGTCGCTATTCGAGATTTTTTTTTCTTCAACGGTGTAGGCCTGCCCATTGCCACTTTAATTTCATTATTTTTCCTGCCTTGTCAGTGCCTTTGGTTGTTCTACGGAATTTCTTGTTTCTGATCCTATCACGCAGTGAAACTCCAAGCATAGCTCTCTCCATGGCTCGTTTCGCGACTTTGATTTTGTGTATAAGGCCAATAATTAGCGACTACGTCTCAGAGCTGCATGTTATCACTGACAACACTCACTGATTGTAGACTTTCATCTTGAGGCTCTACGGTATTTGTGACGAGAAGGGATGGCGTAGTTTTTTGAATGCTGCCCGAAGTCGAGTCTGCTTAGTTGAATCGTCTGATCCGAAAAAACGTACTGGTCGAAAGCTTCAATAATATCCTTCCAACATGTACCGGTATGTGTGCAACATGTAGGCACATTTGATATAATTTCTGTCTTACCCGTGTTAATTTGTAGACCCAACTGTTAGGAGACAGTTTTGAAGTTTCGGAGAATAGTCAGAAACAAGGTCGTCCGTCGATTTCAATACGTGCGCATAAAAGCCGTGCAATAATCTGTCACTTACCTACCACTGTAATATTCATCTAACAGATATTCCTGCTCTAATATTTTCCCCGTGGATCCTCACAAAGTGGACACAAAGCAAGAAACGTATCGGAATCATGAATTATTTATTGGGCATTTCTAAAAATGGCGGCGCAGCGGCGCCTAGCAGCGAGTAGAAAATTCCTGGAAATTCGTTTCCATTCTCGTTCGGATCGTTTTCGCTTCAGCGTTGGCCGGATAATCACTAAAATTGTATGCTGGGTCATGGAACCTACGATTTGTAGTTTTAAAGGACTGATAGAAACTACTATATTTGTCACATTTTTTGCACATGGTAATTTTGAAAGAATGTTTTTTCATTTAGCTTATGAAAAAATATTCTTTTAACGAACTACATTATGAGTGAGTGAAAAAGGGAACAGGCCATTCTGATATCAATAAATTAATAATTTAAAAAAAAAAGTTGCTGTTTCTTTTTTTGTAGTTTTTGCCGTATTATTCCCACGAGTAGTGGACAATTCAACGGTCGACTCCCCAAGAGGTCCGTGTAGAGGGGCAAGGCTATTTACAACAGGGTTTCGCCTGGTTCCCTGAGGTGACGCTAGCGACATGATATTATTAACCACCCTCATGCCATTCAGTCCTCGGCACGTTTCTCACCTTGGCTTGGGTGGGATCTTTAACAGCCTACTACCCTATTTACACGTCAATATACATCGTATATAGATATATCAATAATATTCTATTTACACTCTTCATGTACAGGTCTATATACCTACATTTTATACGGACACCTATGTCAATATTTACACTATTTACACTCAATATTTACAAGTCAATATATAATAGGTTTGTTATAACCTTGAAACCTGATCGTGTTCAAAGTCCATTACGTGACCTTTCTCACAAGTGCAAACACGACTATAATACGATATTCCACCATGGAATGCCAGTTCCTGTCTTCCGACTTGATCATCAGACCTTGAAACTTAATCGTGGTCAAAGTTCATTACAAGACCTTTCTATCAAGTCCAAACACGGCTATGATACGATATTTCATCATGGAATGCCAGTGCGTATCTTCCGGCTTCATCATCAGACCTTGAAACCTAATCGTGGTCAAAGTTCATTCCAAACAACAGAATAACAAGTCCAAACACAGCTATGATACGATGTTCCATCATTAAGTTCCAGTTCATATCTTCCAACTCCAGCATCAGATCAGTTCGACAGTACCATATTATTGTATTGCCATCAGAACTACATACAGCTGCCAATTTTTATGACGCTACGATCCTTGGAAGATGATCAAATTAGTTACCTTAGATTCCATTACATAGTTAGTTACATACAGGTCGACCTAATAAAAGCGTGTTAAAAACAAATATAAATAGATATTTCTCCGTTAACGGAAGTCAGATTTTTCCGAATATGTTTACGGTCCATGCATGGAACGGAACAAGTTTCGTTACTTAGGATTTCAAATTAGATGGCAATCTAATTCTTGGGTTTTATCTGTTCTCGAGATATTAAATATTTGTTCTAACCAGCCCTAATATACAAAAATCTGTGTATATTAGGGCTGTATAATCTGTCAGAGTTGATAACTTTATTTTAAGGAAATTACTTTGCAAAACAAAATCCATTTTTTTAAAATAATACAGCGTTACAGTAGACATATACATCAATAAAATTTAATACTTGAAATGATTTACAGAGTACATACCGTGTAATGTAAACAATCCGTGTAATACCGGAAAAAATGTAAATAAGGAAAATATTTTTATTTATTAAGTATCATTTTTTCATTAAGAATTCTCGATTAATATAGGAATGAATCAATAAACGACTTCAAAATAATTACATGTAATACTAAAACCAAAGAAAAAAAATATTTTAAAACATTTTATAAAATAAAAAAAGAGTCATAAAGTGTTATAAAACACAGTTAATACAGGTTTAAAAAAAATAAATTAACTGTTCCATGGGAATCAAATATCCCAAAAGACCACGAGTTCAAATTAAATAAATTCCATGATCTCGCAAATGCCGTCACCAGAAACGGCTTCACTGTTCACCTTCACGCGGTGGAAGTTGGAGCTCGTGGCCTGCCAGCTAAATTGCTGTTTCACCTTTTTAAAGATCTTGGTCTCTCCAGGAAAATAATCGACTCCTTCTTAGAAATATTATCTTAAACCGCGATTTCCGCATCTCAAACTCTATGGCCTCGAAGGGGGAATGAAAGAGTGGTAAGGTGAATGCTTACATGTGGCAAGACAGCTGTCCTAAACCTACCACAGCCGGTCGTTAGTCCGGAATCCACTGCTCACCCCCCAGAAATGTAAAAACACTATATGATGGGCCCGGCTTCGGTCGGTGAATTCCATGGCAGCTCCGTTTGTATTTTATTTTATTAAATAATTGTAAAGGTGAATTCAATGTATAAATCGCGATAAAATTATATTTTACCTTGCCATTCGAATCAATTGCAGCAATTTAGTATGTTTTTGATGCTAACAAAAAATCAGGAAAAAATAGGTTACCTCTAAACAAATTTCATTCATCTGCGATTTCTTCAAGTTGTAATATCTCCGTATCCCGCTATAAAAATCTTACAAATAAGCAAATAACATATAAAATCTTTGATGTCACCAAGCAACACGACACATCTCTGCCGGTGCGCCGGCCGCCCTGGTTAGACAATATTCAATAATAACCCAGACACCAGACGAACCTCGCCTTTCGAATTACTCTCGCCGCCGGCCTTTTCTTTTCTTTGTGACTGTGACTATGCCGCTCTCCTTCGGGTCAGCGACTCCCCTTGATCGTAAAAGTTACACGGTGGCGTTTCCAGTTATCGCCAGCGTGCTTCCTGCAGACGCGAGATGCTGGAGCGTGCAGCCATTTCGTGGATCTAAAGGGGTCGCGTGGTGTAGTACCATTATTGTCGACCCGAAAAATACAAGGTTGGTGGATTGTGTTCACGCCCTTCATTCAGAGAGTTTTAGAGCACGGCAGCAGAGATGGTATAATAGTCCCAAGGGCCGCTTAACTCAATGTTAATATTTCTTCCCGGCGGTCGATATCGGGAGGCGAAAGGGTACTTTCCTGCGGTTAGACTACCACACCAAACGGATGGTCGGGGTCCACCGTGACTTCAGGGTTAAACTATTTAAGTTAGGCTTCACCGAGGATGTGTGTGTGTTGTGGTCGTCAGACTGCAGCACAAATACTATGATCGTGCTTATTGCAGTCGTACGCCAGGGAAGAGCTACTGGACGCGGTGAGTGGCTACTTCAGTGAGTATCCCTTTTGGAATTCAGTACTCAGTATTCAGTATTCAATTTATTCATTCAGAATGTACGATAAAAGCATGAATAATCAATTAAAATTATTTATCGCATATTAGAATTCGTCAGTTGCTAGTAATATATTGATATAGAGGTGTAACGTCCCGGAAGGGACGTTACATACTCTAGGGGAAATGTTTTAAGTCATAAAGCATTTTAGTCGTTTTTCGCTGGATCTTCTCTAGAAGATTCGTCTTAATTTATGGGCTATCACGCACATCTAGTAATAAGTAAGTTTTTTTTTATATTTAGGAATTATTTTTACACAATGTTTTTGCATTACTCTTTTTTATAGCTAAAGGCATAGCCGTAGTACGCGTCATTAAAAAATCTTAACTTCGTAATGAACCGCGCTTTTGTGTTAATTTAATTCTGATATAATAGCGAAACTGCATTCGCATTCCTTACATGCTAAAGGTTTTAATTTCACGTGCACGGAATTAATATGGCGAGTTAAATGACGAGTCTATATGACGAGGCGAGTTAATATGGCGGAATTAATATGGCGAGTCACTGTTTTGATAAAACACATAACTATTTTTACTAATGCAGAATCATCGTATCTTGAACCTTTTGATTGCCGGAAGTTATCGACGAACTCCGAAAAAGAAACAGTTAACGCTGCATCATCTAGCACCATGACAACGCCAGCTCTCACACGGCAAGGCAGACAGAAGAATATTTGGAGGCTAAAAATAGAACTCATAAGGCTTTGAGGTCGTTGGGTTACCATTTTACCACGGTCGTGTGGTCCATTTAGAAATGGCCTTACAGATGGCGGTTCCACCGGAGGCGTTGTGAAAGAAGAAAACACAGAGTAGTTTTCCGGCGCATGGTTTAACTCAGATTGGTGAGCTTGCGAGCTTGTTCAGACCCGCTCGCATTATGACAATTATATATGGCTCCATTATTTCGTGCGGGTGGCAATACTGCACGCGGCAATTTCAATTTCATGTCTTTACAAGCCATCCTCCATGCAGTCGCGACTTAGCATCTTGTGACTTTTTCTTGTTCCCAAAAAATAGGAACCAATCACGTGGTAAAAGATTTTCGTCGCCAGAAGAGGATGTCGAAGAAAATGAAAAACATATTTACGGGGTCACCACTAAAAAGTAGAAAATATGAAAATTGGTTTATACGTATTATATGTATATTAACGCTAACGGAGAATACAATTAATTAGAAATAATACATAGATTTTTACCCATTCATGGTATGCCATTAATATTCATTCTGGAATCTATCAGTGTGGCCCTCGTATAGCCGATTAATTTAAGCTAGAATAGGCGACACATAGGTTTTATTCTTTGTGAAGAATATTGTCTTCGCGACGGCATCCAATAGGCGATGCATTTACTTCCGCGCTGAATGCAAATCCAATGTTCGCTGGAATGGCTGCTTGTTCGGGCGGAGTGGGGCGGAGTGGGGCGGGGAGGGGACTCGCTCTGCCGCCGACATACGAATGATGTTAAATTGAATGCGAAACGACAATTCCTCGTAAAGCCCTACCTCTTAGCAGTTGTTCGGAAAACTCTGATGAACTGAAAACGCTACCTACACAAATAAATAAATAATTTTATTAAATACTCTGGAAAATCGCTACGATCACTTTTTATAACAAGAAAAATATATTTTTTTAATAAAATACACGACTGCCATTACAAAAAGTGAACAATTGAATTTATAATTAGAAAAAATAGTTTTACCCTGTAAAGCACGATTTTAAGACAATAATTTTCTTCGTCGGAACAATACTCGTTGCAATAAAATTTAATTTACGGACGCTCCGTTACGCGTATTATTTCTATCGACATCCAGTGCTTAAAGACGTTTGCGCATTTTGTGAGTCAGTCGACGGGCCTTGTCCAATACACCTGACGTCTTCCGCTTGGCAAATGCCCTTTAGCGGGGATTTACGTGAGCTGGGCCCATTGACCCGGCTTTCCGAATGTGGCGTCGCAAGGCTGCTTGCTTTGCAGCAGGTATCACGTGAAGATCGCGCGCTCCTCGTAACGCTTTTTATAGTCTCGCACCAACCGCCGCCGCTGTACGCAGTCGGTTGCTCTCGGTGCTCAAGAAATAAAAAGTTTTTTTTTTAGTATGTGTAATTTATATACTCGTCCATATAGATATCTATATACTTTCGGAATTTACTCTATCAGACCTTTTTTTTTGATACTAAACACCTTGTATTTATTTTAATTTATTGATATTTGGATCATTCATTATTTGATTTGGATTTGGACAGTTTATGACACCCAAGATAACATGGCGATTCTAGAAATAGAACACACTTCTAAATCGGTTCAAGCATTTAGAAGTTGTGGTGTAACAAAGAAACCGACAACATACATACATGCATGAACCCTGAAAAGCCTATGTAACGGCCCTTAAGTACCGTTACATGCGAACAACAAATGCATCGATTTCCAGTGAAATACACTGACACAATTTAGCTATGATTTTCACTCGTGGAGCGATGAATCAGCACGATGAAACAATACTTTTACTCGAAATATTTCGGATTGCATGATTTCCCGGCGAAAAAGCAACTATATAAACAGGCGAAAAAGCAACCAAAATATCATTCCTCGAGTGGTCATGTCTCCAAGATAGCGACGGCACACTTCGGTGTCCCGGATTCTCGGTCACAGATGATTCCTCGAGTGATCACCTCCCCCAAGGTTGCGACGGCATACTCGGTACCCCTCTCACGAGGTCGCTCAACGAGTCCGGCTCCTTGGTTTCCTTTCCTTATCTTTCCCAGTCACGTAGCATCAGTCTGCAATCCCACAGACTCGAGCCGTGCCCAGTACAAGATACTAAGAGCACAAATACAATCCTCATCCATATAACCTCGTAACTGCAGTCGCGCATCAATACACTCACGACAACATAACCTATTCGGGAAGCGTTATAACTGGCAATATCAAATTTTCAATCGATTCAATAAATACCGTCTGCTTCATTCAAAACCGCCTTTCAATACGGTGATAACTCGTAAGTTGATACCACCACCTCACACCGAACAACTTGGAGTCTAGTGAGGGGTGGTCCCTCACACCTACAAACCTTTCTTTTTGGCAGTCGTGTAAAAAGCTGCTGTTGCGTGATCTCTGACGTTGGTTTGACTGAATGTTAATAAAGTTACCGATTCCCTCGTAACAATTATCAAAGTAATTACCGCGCTTATATCTATAGGTGCCCTGAGCAGAATTGACTGGCGGGTCGCAATTGATCGCTGGAGCAGAAGTTATTCTTTTACCACTCGTTTATTGCGTTTCCGTTGCGAGGTTCTGCACATCCTCCAACATGAGTAATTTTCTACATTACATACATGTAGCTTCGAAACTAGGTCACATTTCGTTGACAAAGATGTGTGTTCCGATAAAAAGCCAGTCGTGTCCTTAGTCATAAACCCAAAATATGGGTGTGCTGGAGCGAAACGCTTAAATATTTTCAGTCCTGAAATTTAATTAGTGTTGTCTAATTGGAACGAAATTACGAGTTGTATGAATAACAGCCTTATCATTAGTTTATTTCTGTTTTATAAACCTATTAGAAACAGCATTTAGCCGCAATAACTGCTATTAAATTTAATTGCAGCAGTGTAACCTAATGAGGATAATAAAAATTAGCTTTAATGGAAACCGATGATGGTAACCGATAGAAATATAATGGTGGATGGAAAATCAACGTCGAAACCCTGAAGGTAATAATAAATAAGTACAGTAATAGAAATTATTATTGCATATCGCGGATAACCACCACTTTATCATTGCTACGGTAAGGTGGCGTTTATTAATGGGGCGAGGGGCAACCAGGGCAATTTCTGATATAAAATTATTTACTTACCTTTATTACGATGAGCAATATTTCAATAATAATAACAAAGTTCTTGTAAATGCGACGCGATGGCCACCAATACGGCAAAAGGGTAATAACTCAATTGTATGATATAACTAACCTACGGTAATAATGTTTAGTTAAATATGTATTTTTTTCTTTCCAATATTGTTATACCTTCCTGGGGTCTCGGGTTCGCCTTTTAGTAGTAGGTAACTACAAAGTGATCCTATAGAGGTCAACAGACATTTTTGCATACATTTCCTATTTAGTGCCTTGAGCTGAGGTGAATGCTCTTTTTCGACCACATCCCTTGTTGGACTCTTTGACTACCCGGTTTCTTTTCACTCTTTTATCAACCTTGCTTTAATTTATTATTTTAACATTATAATTATATATTATATATATATATTATACCCTCAGAAGACAATTAAATAAACTTTAATTCAAATCTTTTCGAAAATTATCCAATCATGCTACTTTTTTGGAAAGGAAGCTTACAGAAATTAAAAAAATAATACTGTGTTTCTTCAGAATTAAGGCAGACATGTATGCAGGAAGTATAGAGTTCTAAACAAGGAACGTTTACTTTCCTAAAACTATAGTTCGCTACAAATTCCTGTATAGTCGCAAACAACTACATTAGGGAATTAGAAATATTGGGAATTAGAGATAATGAAACGTAGAACAACTTGCTCTTCGTCAGTGATAAATCCGTAAGCGATGGTAATATGGTACGAGCCAATAAAATCCGTAATATGGTACGAGCCATATCTTCCACTTCGAGCAGTGGAAGATATGGCTCGGGAAGAGGAACATTCTCCTCATATCGGCATATTTAGAAATAGATTAAAGGACGTTTTACAGACTTTTACGTTTTTATTGTGATGTGTTACTGCTAAACTTACTTGGTAGTGGCACATTTTGATGTGGAACCGAAGTAGAACCGCTAGAAGTGTGAGGGATTCGGGCTTTTCCACAGCTCTAAATAACATAAGTTACCTGACTTAAGTTTATAGAATAAGAGAGTTCTCTTACGAATGAGCAGCTATCGGCAGGTTTTTAATTAAATTCAGGGCAGGTCATTCTTATGTAGATGCTCCAGGTGATACCGAGAACACTTTCCTTATAAACTTACTCTTGGAAAACCTGTAGCAGGATTACTCCTGATTACTCATGTAATCGCTTTGTCAGTCGCATTTTCTGGCATCGCTGCTACATTGTTAAAAGGAAGCATGATAGCTTACGATGCCTTTAAGCAGCCCCTTAACTTGATTCTTGCAGATAACGACCAGTGCAACATCTCAAAACAGGGAAATATCGCCTAAGTACTACGTAACTGTCAGCTCGTTGTCTGGGATGAAAGCACTATGACGCACAAGGGGCGTTTAAAAGTAAACGACTACAGATTCGCCTCAAGGTCTGATGTGCTATGACCATCAATAACTCCCAAAAGCAGTCGCTGAAGGTGGCAGGAATCGACTTGAGGAAGGACTGCTTCACATTTAGGCAATTATATGTGGACTGCTTAAGAGTGAGATCACCTAGCAATTTGACGATACCAGCACTTAAGGGGAGAACTACTAATAACCTACAAAAAGGTCCTTGATTACAAAAAAAAACTTAGGTTTGTGCAAGCTAACTTTTTAAACACCGTAAAACCCTAAAATTTTCGGCCTAATTTTCAAGGCCGTTTTGATTTAATGCCTAAGTTAAGACGACAACAAATAGAAATAGTTTTACTTTGAAATTTAGCTCTCAATAGTTCATATCAACTATATATTGGATTAGCACATAGCCATAGGGTACTTTTTTAGGGTTCAGAGGGAAAATATTACACCACTGGAGAAAATTCTCTTTAACGCGGACCTATCCTGAGGTAAACGGCCCTTTGGCATCACTATTTTGTAATGGGATAAAAATTAACGAAATTCCTTTCCAATTCTGTCGATCAAATGCAATAATAAGACATACTCACACACGTCACACGTACACATAACTATAAACATATATAGTAGTAGTAGGCCAGTTGTAAGAGATTGTCGTATGATAATTAACGCGGCCATTGTGAAATTTCACAATAAACAATAACAACAAATAAACAACTGCCTCTCAGTTCACCAGAACTTGATATATTGTTCTTAAAATCTGATGCATTAAAAAATCCAACTAAATTAGCTTACATTACTGACTAATACAACCACTATAAAAAGTATAGTATTAGTCCAAACCATAGCGGTAACAGAATAGAGAACGGGAGTGCGTAGGTGGGCTGTGAGTGAATGCGTTCACCGAATAAAAAGAGAAAGTTGCATGTGGGGCTCTCCTATATCCTTGTCTAGTTGCGCATGCGCGTTTATCCATGGCATAGCAGACTTATGGCGTCGAAGCATTGCCATGGTGATATATAAATGTTGCCATAGTTATATATGTACGTGTCTCCGTGCATGTGCGACTAGACAAGGATGGAGGAGGTACTATATGCTGCTGTCTATTTCTATTCGGCTGATGCATTCTCAGACTGGTCACGGGGTTATATGTAGTCTAGTAGTTAGTAGTCTAGTAGTTATATATCTCTTGACGTGTTTAAGAGACGCCTTAAGAGATACCTTACAGATAAGGCGTTTTACTCACTGGAAGAATATTACTCGAGTGAAGTCTAAAATGCTTTGGTGGCTAAAGTATTTAATGATAGCTTTTGCATTTTGTCTTGTATTTTCTTCGTTTTACATTATTCTTGTGTTTTTTTTTCTTCATTTTGTTTTGTTTATTTTATCTTTTCTTTACGATAAAAAAAAATGTTTGTTTGCTAATATGTATGAATGTTCGCTAATCTCACTTGCATACCAGTATACCAATAAAATGAATATGAATATGAATATGGCAATGGTCGAAACAGACAGAACAAAACAATTTGAAAAATTAACGTCATTACCTGGAATGATCACCGAATTATTCTGCCTTTTGATGGAATTTTTTACTAAAAGGTGTAATTTAAAAGTGTCGCGGTTTATTCGTGGCCATTTCATTTTAATTCCACGAGAGAAACCCTTTTCAGTCCTTCGACGACATAAATTAAAAATCCGGTCAGAGCACTTCAGTTCGGGTGAGCTGCCGGATTGTGTACGCTTAATGGCCCTAAAAAAATGACACTTTCTGCCATAATTCATTTCAAACGGAATATTCAATTCGTAAGGGTCAATAATAAAAAATAAACGCAAATAATACGCCATACAATTTTATTTCTGAAATGCTTACACTTTTTTTACAATATTGATATAAATACATTTAACAAAATTTCAAAGAATGACAGTTTAAATCTAACACGAATTTAGTTTTTTTTATATTAAAATTACTGAACGTTACTAGAATAAGCCTGATGTAACCTACATTGCTTTCAATTTTTACAAGAATTCAGTACGCTAAAATATTTAAAATTAGCGTCGTCTAAGTGCGAGCGTACACGATACTCAAAGAGTTCGAGGAGAAGTTGAATCGATTAATAATAGTAAAGTGGTCCTGTTTTGAAAGTGCACATTTCTACCTTAAAAATAAATGCGTTTATTTAGTTTCATAAGAGCGAGTACGTTCAAGGCATCGTAGCTTTTTTAAAAGTTAGAAAATCACATACCGACTATTTTTAGGCTAGACGTTAACGTTTAGTTAAAGCTTTATTTTTTTTTTTTACATTTACAAGGTTTTACAAAGGAGAAATTATATCTACGGTATCTTACAGTTAATAAAGGTTGACTACTGCCTAACTAACTAAACGTATTATTCCCGCTTTGCGTTCGGCGATTCATTTCCAATGTCGCATACCGTCCGCAGAGAATGGTAAAGAAAGATTCGGAATAACTTAGGCGTTTTGTTGAGCACGATCGTAATGTATGGACGAATGGCTTAAACGCAGCGAAACTCCGCCGTCGAAACCGAATGGATATGCTAATGCCCGTTTTTTTGCGTCGGCTGGGATGGATCTGGGGCCGCGTCGCGCACCCGAGAGAGAAAAAATTCTACTTACTCCTAATTCGTGTTGGAAAAACTTAACCAATAAATTTTATCCGGCCGCCGCCGCTCGCTTTTAAATCGTGCTTCAAATTTAACTCCTCTTACAATTTTTTGTTTTATTTTTAAGTGCCTTTTCATTGTTAGCATCTGTGTTGCATCTTTTTAAAGCAAATATGGCGACACTAGGCAACTAGGGTTGTCGACTACAGCGGGCGAGCCCGTCACCTCAGGAAGTTTTAACGATTAGTCGTTCTATCTCCCTGGAGTGAGCGCAGAAGACTTGGACAAAACAGTCCACCGTCTAGCTCCGCCACAAACCCGTAGGAGGCCAACGCCTTAATCGCAAAATAGCCAGGAGTGTTACCCAGCGGGCTTACACTCACGCCTAATCTGAGATCACGCCAGAGACTGGAGTAATCTGGTCACAATTGGAAGTAATTCCAATTGTGACCAGATTACTCCAGTCTCTCGATTGGTTACGAGTTCGAGGTCGCTTGCGCGGTCCTCTCCCTTACGAAGCGGTGAAACGGTGTATACCGAATCTATCGCGGACCACAGCGTCCTTTGCCCGGCTGTTCACCCAGGATCGGGTAGCCGATGGCCGTTTCAAGAGCAGTCGCCATAAGGTCCGCAACCACCCCCGCTCTATAGGAAACGGTACTGCTTCCAGACTTCCCCGACTGTTAGTCAGAGTGCGCAATCGATTGGCTTATGCCGCATGGTACGCAGAGAGTCCAGGAGCGCCAGAAGATTGATTCCCAGGGGAAACTAACCATAAGGCCAGAGTCCTACCCAGGCTCGCACTTCATGCGTGGAGGCCGTCGGATAGGTGTTGACCCGTGAGTGTGACCAACCCTGAACAGAATGGGTCTTCGTGGCCAACTCATCAAGGGCTCATTAACCCCCCAACGACACTAGGCAGTCCTAAATTTAGCGGCATTAAACGAGGTTGCCTACTTTCCTCCGTCCCGTCGTTTCAATCGCAGACCGCCTCAAAATAGAAAAGGCAGTTGGCCACCGCAGCGTCGACCTAACGGCTCAGACGATCAATACAATTCGAGGTTCGTGTTATATTAAGAGCTTGCCCTTACTACGTCTGAACCCAGCTTAAGTTTGGGTTATGGTAATTTGCTTTGACCTGTTGATTGTGATACGCATCACGTTTATTTAAAAAAATGTTATTTCCAATAAAAATATAATATAAAAAACATAATCCATCCAAGCTTATCCGCTGGAAAACAATTCTGTGCATCTTTAGAGCAACTAAGCTTTTCGGAGCAGACTAGAGCTATGTACCAAAGAAGCACTTTTTCCAAGGTGTGTGTGTATATATAGAAACCTGTCAGTTAAATTAAAGAATTTTTTATCGCACAACTCCAAGTGAACTGAATTTATCAAAACTCTAATGACGATGACATAATTTCGTTTTAAAATTAATATATTTAGATTTTAGAGCTAATCACATACGAGAATTTAGAAACACCGCTTATTAGAGCCTGCCGCTCCTGAATCGACGAGACAACCCAAACTGAAAATCCTAAACTACAGAATGTCAAATCGATTGGCAGCAAGGTGGAAAACGTAACAAAATATTGATGCAGTATCGCATCGGAAATATTTACAGATTTTTCAAGTAATACTAGATTGGACAGAGCTTAGACCGAAAGATGATAAAGGAAGGTACGATAATGGTAAATTACTGCTAAGTTGCTTCTATTGCCGGAGCGTTGCCTATGCTGCCGATGCCGAATTCGATGAGCGCGTCGTCGATGTGTTTCGCTTGCGACGCGTCTGGATCCGTCCCCGGATGTTTGTATTCAGTGAGGAAGTAGCACGTCCCGGGGATATCCGTCGGGAAAGAACCCGGCAAACACGAAGGGTCTCTAGGAACGAGATCGAATCCTGGATACTGGATTAACCACCTGTTTAAAACATTTCAGTTAGCTTTATCCTTTACCTAAGAACACGAGGGCGTGCTCAAAAAAAGAAGTATTATATTCTGTAGGCAAGAAGATTGGCAATATTGCCACCATCACTAGACACCCCTTCTTATCAGTACAACTTGGGTTGTCGTCTACAACGGGCGAGCCCGTCACCACAGGAAGTTTTAACGATTAGTCGTTCTATCGACCTGCAGTGAGCGTAGAAGACTTTGGACTAAACAATCCAGCGTCTAGCTACGCCACAACCCGTTAGAGACCAACGCCTTACCACGAGATAGCCAGTTATGCTACCTGGCGGGCCCGACTCTCGCGCCCTACCTTCCAATAGTGACCAGATTTCTCCGGTCTCTCGATTGGTTCCGAGTTCGAGGTCGCTTGCGCAGTCCTCTCCCTTACGAAGCGGTGAAACGGTGAATACCGAATCTATCGCGGACCATGGCGTCCTTTGCCCGCCTCTTACCCGGGATCGGATGGCCAATGGTCATTTCAAGAGCAGTCGCCGTAAAGTACGCAACCACCCCCGCTCTATGGGAAACAATACAGCTTCCAGTCTCCCCCGACTGTTAGTCGGGGGAGACTGGAAGCTGGTGGTTTACCCTATTTCACCCCCTGCGCGTTTTACCCTTCTGGTACGCGCAGGGTTGTCGTAGCATGACATCCCGGGCAGACAAGACGACCCTCGTCGTTATAACCGCCCGGGCGGTGGGCGGGGTTTGCTGCCCTCACCTATCGCCTTGAAACTCTTAATTGTTAGTCGGAGAGCACAATCGATTGCACAGTCCAGGAGCGCCAGAGGTTTGATTCCCAGGGGAAACTGACCAGGGCCAGAGTCCTACCCAAGTTCGCACCCCGTGCGTGGAGGCCGTCGGATGGGTATTGACCCGTGAGCTTGACCGACCCTAAACACATGGGTCTTCGTAGCCAACCCATCATGGGCACATTAGCTCCCTTATCAGTACATATTGAGATGTCAACCACAACGGGCGAACCCGTCACCGCAGGACGTTTTAACGATTCATAGTTCTATCGACCGTGCAGTGAGCGTAGAAGTCTTTGGACATTACAAATCCGACGTCTAGCACAACCCGCAAGAGACCAACGCCTTTACCACGAGATAGCCAGTAATGTTACCTGGCGGGCCTACACTCGCGCCCTTGTTCCAATTGTGACCAGATTTCTCCGGTCTCTCGATTGGTTCCGAGTTCGAGGTCGCTTGCGCGGTCCTCTCCCTTATGAAGCGGTGAAACGGTGTACACCGAATCTATCGCGGACCAAGGCGTCCTTTGCCCGACTCTGAACAGGGATCGGATGGCCAATGGTCATTTCAAGAGCAGTCGCCGTAAGGTAGGCAACCACCCCCGCTCTATAGGAAACAATACAGTTCCCAGACGGGATTGTTTGCTCTCCGACTAACAGTCGGGGGAGTCTTCCCCCAACTGTCAGTCAGAGAGCACAATCGATTGGCTTACGCCGCTCGGTGCGCAGACCGTCCAGGAGCGCCAGAGGTTTGATTCCCAGGGGAGACTGGTTGACCCAGTGTCCTACCCGGGTTCGCACCCCATGCGTGGAGGCCATCGGATGGGTGTTGACCCGTGAGTGTGACCGACCCTGAACACATGGGTCATCGTGGCCACCTCATCATGGGCCCGTTAGCTCCCCTTATCAGTACAGTAAGCGATGTCCATAAGAAAGTATCGGTGAGTACAGAGTGATTTCTTTACAAACATTTTCAATACTCTTAGCGATTTTTCAAAGGTGGACTTTTAGGAGCAGGGCACTTACGCCAAATTCTGTTTTCAAAACAGTAGCAATAATAGTTTTAATCAAGATGCTGCAGTTTTCTCTATTTTTCGCTGCTGGTCCAAACACATTATTCAGTACCTTCATTAAATAAATAAATAAATAAATAAATAAATATTTCAGAAGTTACTATAAGTCAAGCGAGGGTTATGAGTGGTTTTCCCATATCAAAGTGGCCAAACGTCTCTAGAAAATCAGCTACTTCTGAGATACCCCTCGACCTTCATAAGAGGCGTGATCGTCGTTAAATTTGTTCTTCAGAGCACTACAGCGAATCAATAATGTTGTCTGGAAGAGATGAAATTATTGCGAGAGGCAGTAAGAGATAATCAAGCTGCATTTTGGCGATTAGGTGACTAGTTCATTTACCACAAATAGAGCTGTTAACTACAACGGGCGAACCTGTCACCTCAGGAAGTTTTAACGATTAGTCGTTTTATCTCCCGTAAACTGAATGCAGAAGACTTGGACAAAACAGTCCACCGTCAAGCTCCGCCATATGCCCGTAAGAGGCCAACGCCTTATCCGCGAGATAACTAGGTATATTACCCAGCGGGCTTACACTAACGCCCTTAATTTCAATTGCGACCAGATTACTCCGGTCTCTTAACTGGTTATGAGTTCAAGGTCGCTTGCGCAGTCCTCTCCCTTACGAAGCGGTGAAACGGTGTAAACCGAATCTATCGAGGACCACGGCGTCCTTTGCCCGGCTGATCACCCGGGATTGGGTAGCCGATGATTCATTTACCACAGTAACGCATCTGCACATACTGCATTGCAAATCAACCAGATTCTGACAAAAAGGCGTTTAGAAAGTTTCTCATCTCCCCTATACGCGCGACTCATCTACCTGTTTCCATGAACGAAGAAAAGCGCAAAAGGAAGACACTCGTGATGCAGAGAAATTTACTGAACGCTCTAAAAAGCTGGACTGATTGAACAACATAACACCTGAAGAATTAAAAACCTTTAGAAAATTTTCATACCGACGTTGCTTGCTCTATTGATAATTGCGGAGTATCTATCAAATATGCCCGGCGGAAGGACTTAGTGTCGCTATCCTTCCTGCCTACAGAAATATTTTTTTTTTGGGTTTACCTCGTGTGTTAAATGTTATGAAATTCTTACTTGTAGGTTGTGGGGCTGACATTGATTTTGAGCGGTTCAGATCCCGATTCGAATTTGTTGGCGAGAGTGACGTTGTGTCCAAATAAACAGTATTTCAACATTGTCTTTCCGACGACGCCTGCCAGAACCGTCCCCGTGTGGAGGCCAATCCGCATCTTGATTGGGTTTCCTTCGTGGGTGAGATGTTGTGCACATGTCTCGACCATTTTGAGTCCCATCCACGCAATTTGTTGCGCATGCGTGTCGATCTGTTGGTGTAAGCCACTCGCCACGCAGTAAGCATCCCCTATCGTTTCCACCTAGCGCACAATATAAAAATATACAAGCACATATAAATATGAGATTAGAGTTCAAGCAGACATACTTACTTTATAGACGTCGAGTTGTTCGCAGTAGATATCAAAAACGCTGTAGAGGTCTTCCAACATTGCTATAACCATCATTGGCGTTGCCGTCGCGCAAATAGAGGTGAAGCCGACAATATCGCTGAAAAGCATTGTAACATCGTCGTGTGTTTTAGCCTCTATTGTCTCTCCTATAAAAACGAAATCGAAATTTATTTAAATTATCTCTAAAACCTTTGTAAAGAAATTGGTATTGTCTTTACCGAGCCATAAACGCTTTGCAATATCCGGCGGGAAAATGAGATGTAGCAAACTGACGTTCTTTTCCCTCTCTTTATCAACCGCTTTGTTAGCTTCTTCTATAGAATTTTTAAGTTTATCCATTCTACGCCTTAGACCATCCTACAAAAGAAGAAGAAATTTGTTTAATCCTCTATTAGTTGTTGTACACGGTTTATGTTCGCTTTACCTGAGCTCTCGCTTGCTCTCCGACTAGAATAACATCCCTAGTAGCGTCGTGTAAAGGAATATCAGAAATAAAGAGTCCGCGTCCAGTCAGACCTTCGAGACCATCTAAGAACGGCGATCCGACGAATAATAAAGAATCGGATTCTGGACAAAACACCATTTGTCCCTTCAATTCAAGTCCCTAAAAAATATAACATTAGAATCCAAGCAATAAATGATATTAGCGATTATTATACTGACATCTGCTGAGTAGTTTGCGCTAGAGCGAGGCAATTTCAATACTAGCATAAAGGGCGTGTTAGCTCTCTTGACGATTTCTTTGAAATTCAGAGCCAATCCTCTCGGACGCGCCAGTTGGAAATACGTCGATAACGATGAACCGAAAGTCGGAAGATCGACGCCGAAAAGACGCATAAATCCAGAACCTAAAAAAATACGAATTTATTGTTTATTGTAACAAAAAGATACATTAAATGTTCCTTGGATACTGAGAGACAAAACTCTTTTTAAAAAGACTACAAGACATGTTATTATTAATCCATGTTCATTAATTTACCAAACATACCCTTAAAACAACATTGTTAAAATGCTATGTGCAGATAAAATAACAGCGGACGTCGCGCAAATGGATTTTCTTGTATTGGCTCTTAAACGGATTTAAGAAATTTAACAGCAATTTCGTTCCCAGCTGATTCCATACAACCGCCGAAGAATCGTAAAACCTGCCTAAAAGTACTAGTCTTAATTGTTCAGGGATAATAATGACGATACGTAGGGACGAGCTCATGTGGCATACGTATGATGACTACGACACCAGGCGAATAATACGTATAAATAGCTTGGTAGCTAAAAATAAACCGCTTTTAGAATTTGGTTAGCTAGATGAAGTTGCCTCATAAAATTAAGGCGTGAGCTAGAAGAGTTCTAGCTCTACCGCTGAGGTATTTCGGCATCTTATAGAGAACCTTCAGGCGACCGAAGCTCCATTCAACCTTTCTGTTACAGTATTTTTCGAAATGCAATGCAGGATGAAAGAGTAATCCTATGAATATTGCTGTAGATACTAATCGTATCCCTTAGGACTCCACCGTTATTCTAAGGGATCCGTTCAAAGACATTTTCCTTCTAACTGGCTTAGTACGAATACAAGGAAAGCAGACTGGATTGACTGGCATTAATTATTAAGCCATGTATCCAATAATCCAATAATCTGTCCAGATCCGTATCATTATGGCGTACAACGCAAAGAATACAGGTCCAAGTATGGATCCCTGCGGAGCACCTTTTGAAGAGATGAGAGTGACTTGAGCCCTAATATATGATAACCATTTGATAGGCATCTGCTCTACTAGAGCTGTCAAGAACAACGAGCGAACCCGTCACCTCAGGAAGTTTTAACGATATTACATCGTTCTGTCTCCAGTGAGGTGAGCGCAGAAGACTTAGGACAAAACAGTTCACCGTCTAGCTCCTCCACCTGCCCGTCAGAGGCCAACGACTTACGGCTAGGCACCGGCCAAGGTGCCTAGCCGAAATCTATATTAGAAATTTCCATACTCTACCGCAAGGCGTATGGTCCTCAAAGGTTAAATATGATGTGATTTTACCTAATTGAACCAGTTCCATTCGCTTGTCCACTACGAAGTGCCAGGGAAAAGCTTTGCAAAAGCTAGCTATTCCAATTTTGAGATCTGATGCAGCGGGGGATATGAAAGGGCCTGTGTCTCGAGCGGCCACCACATCGCTGGAATCTGGGTCGGGCGGTTTCAAAGGCTCTGATGTTATTCGATATCTGCGAACAAAATATATATTTAATTCTTCAGCGAAGTGGATGGCGGCAGAAGCTAACCATTCACAATCCTAAAAGTGTTTAAAAATTGAAGACATTTTGCCCACTTTGGCTTAGGAATTTGAAAAATAGACAAACGCCTGTACCCCCCAGCCAATCGTCCTTGTTGCCTTTTATTATGTCATATAACTCAGTATAATTACGTCGATGGTGTCTTGACTTGCGCCAAATGTGCACGCACATTCAAAGCCAAGATCGGCTACATCAGTCACCTGTGGGCACATCAGCAAAACCCCCAACAATAACTTATTAAAAAAAAAAGACAATGATGTCACTAGAATCTACAATGCAGTTGCTATGGCCGAACACGGCTAGAAGGATATATGTATAACTCATTATATCATATAACAGTAAACAATATTATAAACAAATAAACATATAAACATACAACCTACACATATTATATCATATAATAGTAACAATAATATTTTATGGACAATAACAATAAAGTAATAAGTATCTAATATAAAGAATTTTAAAAATTAAAAGTTAGACATGGCCATATGACCGATATCTATAAGAAGTCTGCCATTATGTGTCGATTATGAAAATATAATAATCCTGGTCTTATTTATGGGAGCTCTGGCAATGGAAACGGACGCCACGAGCAAAACAATTCGGCTTACCGTGTTATAGTAGAGGGCGGAGAACCAGTAGAGGCCATTGCCATATTATTTAACCCGCCATACATTTCAGTAAAAATTTACATATGCCAATAGCCTATAACTTTTAAACAGTGCTTACTTTCAGTTGTACGTTGTTTATTTCTGTTAAATATGTAGATTGTATACTTTATGATTGTAATAACTTTGGGAGCATTGCGCGCCAGTCTGGCGCGAACGCTTGCTGTAATTTGTAGCTAACGCTAATTGGTTCAGTCAAATAAATTAGTTTTATTTTGTGTTTGCTTCTGCGTATATCCTTAAATAACCGTTAAAATGTCAATGAATAAAGCTAAAAAATAATTTTCACTAATTTGCGATTCAATATCAGTTTTATAAATAGCGTGGACGTCGTCAGTATTTTACACAAAACTACACTAATATAAAAAGAAAGAAAACGTACATCCGCTTTTTCTGCAAAACTTATCTTTATAACAAAATTAAAATGAAGCTTAATCATTGTTTGATATTATAATAGTAATAAGAAACGATCTTACCAATTTTCTCGCCGAGAAGACGACAAATTTTAGTC
This sequence comes from Micropterix aruncella, assembly GCA_944548615.1. NCBI lineage: Eukaryota > Metazoa > Arthropoda > Insecta > Lepidoptera > Micropterigidae > Micropterix > Micropterix aruncella. The sequence continues at coordinate 28,226,573 of OX155970.1, forward strand.
TGACGAAAAGATAGGGGACGAAAAAACGATTTTCATATTTCATCCGCTAAGATCAGTTCCTTATAAATATACTAGCAAAATATTTTTATTACATAACGAAATAATTACATAAATAACCATACAAACTAAACATAAAGTATTATTTACAATTTTACGGATATTGAATAGTGTAAATCAGCGCTGAAATGCACGTTGTGTCTAATAATTTGGCAAAAGACTGTAGCTTACCATAGTCACAGGATATTATTGCTATTATGCATAATCGGGAGAGCACCCAATTGCCCCTACTGCTCATGAAGCGACACGCAATGAGACACGAACATGTAGAGATGTCAATATAGCGGGGTGAACCCGTTACCCCAGTGAGTTTTAACGACATCATGTCGTTCTCTCTCCCATGTGAGTGAACGTGAGTATTTAGCGGGCAAGGACTGCCCACTCCACTGTACAGTATTCTCTGTCTGCCGTTCTCCTGTCTGTTAATAGGCCCGAATAATTACCGTCAGCGGTTATATGGTTCGAATTTAACGAGGACCATGGCGTCCTTTGCCCTTCTACCGCTCGGGATCGAGTGGTCAAAGAATCGTTTCAAATGGGCGGTCGATAACTACCACCTCTCTATATGAAACATATGTCTCCAGCTCCCTTCCCCCCGGTTATTCACCGGACGGGCAGCGTGTGTATCAAAACCAGTCAGTGCACCAACCGCCCAGTCCCGCCCGAGGTGTTTCCCCGAATCCGTAATCTTCTGATCCCAACAGCCTCCGACTGGAGATTACAGCCTTGGCTGAAACTCACAGCGGCTCACACAGGTTGTCTTTCTACGAGGAGATTACCAGATAATAGTCAAACCGTGAGTTGGGAAAGCCAGATGATATAGAGTTTGGCCAACATCACCCCTAACAGCGCGGATCCATTAGGAACCAAATGTTATCAGAGGTACCAGACGGAAAGCCCCCACTCGCGTCGTTACAAACCCGCCCCCGGCAGTACATCTCGCGCCACCGAGAGCACAGAATACTATCAGATAATATGTTCTGCGGTTTGATGACCTCACTGGCGATCAAAACGAAGAGAATTTCTAAATCAAGAACGAATAAGGCAAATATGAGGGGACTAGATATATTTATTTCTCATGCCTTTCAGGAAAAGAATGGCTGGCATAATAATTAAATACCGAGCCCAGGAGGCGGTCCTTTCTTTGTTGGGTCCGAATCAGAGATTAGCGATCCGTCTAAAGGCGGGGATAATTCCGGCCGCGCGCCTAATATTGCGCCTCGCGAACAAAAGCCGCCAGGAGAGCGCCGCGACGCGACGCGACGGCCGCGTCTCCACTTTGAGGAACGGAAGGCGGCGGAGGCGAAGAGGAGGGAATTGAAATGTTGTCATGAGGCACATTAGTGTACAGTCGGCGAAGGAGCCTCCTTTGTTTCGTCCTTGAGTTACGTGCGCAAAATTTAGGGTAAATGTAATGTTAATTAACCTAATGAGGACGAGAGGAACGTTTCATATCTCGCAAAAGACTAGTTCTGTATAAAGTTATGTGTTTTAATGATTTGCCGCCAGACTGAGCTCTCTGCCATATTTAATTCTGTTATTACGAATTTTACTCTGTCATTACTTGGGTTGGACTTGCAAACCTCCGCCATGAGGCCACAATAATTTATAGTTTGAGCAATTCTTTTAGACAGAGAAGAAATAGTACAGTTACATTAAATACATATTTGTTTTAGGAAACAAAAAATCGAAAATTCGCAAAAGTCGCAAAAATCACACAGAACACAGAGAGTAGCTGGCGATTATTTTGAAACGCCCCAAATAAAAACTGCTTTTTTCTCAACAAAAAAAAACCTATATTTAGTCCCCAAAATGACCAATATCGCACACGAATGAAGACCAAGCTGAGTATAGTTGTATTTTGGTAGGAAACTGTATCTTGTTTGCTTAATGTTTGTACATTCGCAGTTTTATAATGACTTAGGTGGTATCTCATAGGATAGTCCTTTTATAAATTTATAATTTTAAAATTAGCGATTCAACACTTTTTCAGTTTATGTACAGATGTAAAACCCATGAATTGTTTCAATATTCTTTTCAATCGTTTGATATTCTTTTGACCATATTAACTAAAAAATTTTATAGTCCTAATTTTAATCACGACTGTTTCTAATGACGACTGTTTTTAAGTCCCGACATTTTTTATTTTTTATTGGAAACTATTATTTAAGCCATATAATTGACTTGATCTTGTATGCAGATATTTGTATATTATATTTCGTGTATATGGGCAAACAAATGAAAATCCAAAAATCACAAAAATCCTCCAATAATCCAAAAATCGTAAATCCAAAAATCAAATAAGTCCTCATCCATTCATTTAATCATGGAGCGAAGGTTGGTACCGCAGGTTGGTGAGTGTATATAACTGCCCTCTATTGGGAATCAGAAATAAAAAGCGCGCAAGTTCGCCGCTGTTCAATTTACTTGTTAATGCATCGGGAGTGGGGGGTCAGCGAGTCGTGTGTGCCTCGGTTTTCTATTTGAAGAATATCGTTTTATGTCCCGTATTATAGCGGGAGCTGAAACATGGTGTCATTATTTTAAGCCGGAAAGCAAGCGCCAGGGCCAACGAAACGACATTCTTCAACATTATACCGTTCCAGCTTCTATAGTGATGCCGGACGCACATATGACTCGCTGAGCTCACTTCGAACGCGTCTATCAAGCAAATGGCACACTGGTGAACGTTCGCGCCATCCATTTCTGATTCCCAACAGAGGGCACTGATAGTAGTGCCCTCTAGTGTGTATATACACACATCAACCTGCGCTACCAACTTTTGTGCCATGCTCGTTATATCGGCTGTCTCGTTATCATTTGATTGCACTTTATCTCATCTATCTATCCAATACCTTATAGGTCTTATATAATATAATATTTTTATTAATTTTAAATGATATTTAATGTAGTGTAATGTCCGCTCTAGCACAAGCTAAGCTTAATTGAGCGTTATAAGACATCGTATTTATATTTATAAATATACGACTATGGATAAATCTTGCTATGGTTTATTTTCTGCGACTTATGTATAGTGTATTTTCAAAATATTCTCTGTTATAAAATTCCTGAATAAATAAATAAATAAAGATTGCATTAACTTAAATTGATATCTTTTGAAACACCTTAAAGCATGATTTATTGTTGCTTCAGTGAATTATAATGTCGAATTGAATAAAAACCACCGACTATGTACGCCTCCTCGAACATAAAAGGATCTATTTTTAATATCAGACGCAGAAAATGAGTGATGGCTGCGAGATGTAAACGTCAACCTTGACATCCCACTCGACTCTTCTTTGCATAACAACGATAGAGTGGAATATTGTGCGTGCGAGTGTACGGCAGGCTTTTAGCGTCGCGGCGTAGTGTATACGTAGAGACGCTCCGAGCGCTCCTTTTTGATGGACGGCGGAATTCGTCTAAAGCGCCATTTTTTCAAATAAACACACTTTTAATGTCCCCCCAAGAGAGAGATGGAAGCAGAAGTGTCTCCTTTTATAGCTTTGTTGTTTTCCCTTAGCGTTTGCAAGGAGGAGGAGGAGGGGGGGGGGGGGGTGGATGCTTCGAGCCATTCACCACCGTTGAGAAACGGTGGTAATTAAATGGACCGTCAAATGATCGATTCGCCTAACAAACAGCCTACAATGTAATTATCTTTTTCGATTCGTCGAAATTCGACTCGTCAATTGGATATTATTCAATACGTCAATCAGATATGTCGTTTCTATATAAAATTGTTCATACTGGGTTGGACAGCCCATACCTCCTGAGTAGCGTGAGCACTGAGCATACGAGCACCTTCCCGACTCGCACGCGCTCACTCAACTGTTTACGTACCAAGGTTCAACACTAACTATGGTTCCAATTCGTTATTGCCGCGCGTTATGCATACATACAATGTATGCTTTAACGATATTGACATATTTACCCATCAAAATAGTCGATCCTTTGTTATGGAGGTAGGTACGTGAAAAGCTGATTATCAGATCGGATTCAATTACCATGCACAAGCACTCACAAGCACATTCGCACTACAGATACACACACCCACACAGACATACATACACGCACACACACATACAAACACACACACACACACACACACATACACGCTGTCCATCACACAAACACACACCAACACCCATATACTCGCACATAGCGATTTAACTGTTAGTTTTAAATTCTTTTTGGTTTTCTTTGTATTGTATTGTTTAGCATATTTTGTAATCCTCATATAGCAAATAATTTAAAACATTATTGTCTTTACTACTGTTATATATTATGCTTATACGTTATTTTTTATGCTGTATGTTTTTAACAAAAATAAAAATAAAATAAAATAAAAATTTCGATAGGGACTTACCTAAAGTGTTTGACGTCATTGGGATGTCGTTCGACGCTGATGCTGATGGCCGTGTCGTAGAATATCCTAGCGATGGCCCTCAGACTACCGACGAGGAGAAAGGCCACAGGTTGTCTCTCCGTTGTAAAGTGTAATTCTATTCGGTTGTGATGTGACGCAGTGCAGACGAAGGCAGCTTCTGAGTCAGGGTTGTTGCTTTTATCGGCGTCATCCTATGAAAGAATAAGCTGCCTTATATAACATGTAAAATCATTTTATCGCAACGAAGTAAGGTATTTTACAAAGAAATTCCAATAAAAGAAAAGAGCTTAGATTAGTAATGAAATCCCCCTTAAGAAAACTAAATTAGCCTAACGACATTTTTCTTTTCTAGCTGTCCGACTACACAATAGAATAAATTCGGAATTAAAAGTGAAGTTAGATACCATACGAGGAAAAAAAATTATGACGGAATGGTGGATTGAGCTAGAAAGGAACGAAATGGAGAAAGTGGTTAATTATAGTGCTGTATAAGAATACCTAGCTACATAAAATTACTACTTTTATGTATATATATAAAGATGTAAAACTTATACCTTTATATATATATATATATATGTATATATATATATATATATATATATATATATATATATATATATATATATATATATATATATATATATATATATATATATATATATATATATATATATATATATATATATATATATATATATATATATATATATATATATATATATATATATATATATATATATATATATATATATATAAATATATATATATATATATGTATATATATATATATATATATATATATATATATATATATATATATATATATATATATATATATATATATATATATATATATATATATATATATATATATATATATATATATATATATATATATATATATATATATATATATATATATATATATATATATATATATATATATATATATATATATATATATATATATATATATATATATATATATATATATATATATATATATATATATATATATATATATATATATATACATATATATATATATATATATATATATATATATATATATATATATATATATATATATATATATATATATATATTGATATTTTAAGGGTGTAAATTTTTTTAAATTATTTTCAATAATATATAAAATTAGATTCATGAAAAGTTACTTATCTGGGGTCCTGGTGGACCAGAAACATTTTACCGATAGTTAATGTCCTCTTTAAATACTTAGGGCAGCAGCACCTGTTTCCGCAATTGATAATTTATGATGTTCTTAGTTATTGCAGCCGAATTACTGTATGCCCTTGGATGTAATAAGTATAGGAGGATGGTTTCTGTAACAGAAATGGATGTTAGTAACTTATTTTATAATTTTATAATAACTTATACAGAAACCATCCTCCTATACTTATTACATCCAAGGGCATACAGTAATTCGGCTGCAATAACTAAGAACATCATAAATTATCAATTGCGGAAACAGGTGCTGCTGCCCTAAGTATTTAAAGAGGACATTAACTATCGGTAAAATGTTTCTGGTCCACCAGGACCCCAGATAAGTAACTTTTCATGAATCTAATTTTATATATTATTGAAAATAATTTAAAAAAAAAAATATATATATATATATATATATATATATATATATATATATATATATATATATATATATATATATATATATATATATATATATATATATATATATATATATATATATATATATATATATATATATATATATATATATATATATATATATATATATATATATATATATATATATATATATATATATATGTACGAATTATCACTTGCATTCTCTAATATGGGTAGCTGTTCGCGAGAGATCGATTCTTAGAAGCTTATATTCCTCTTTCACACGCTCGAGCCACCCCATAACAGACATAAATAACAGACACTGAAACAAAATACGGCTCATTCAAATATTAAAATCATCCGCAAGGAAGTCCTAACTAAATACGCAGGACAAAATTCCATGAAAGGTCCTGGTAATAATATATCGCCGTCTTTAAGGGCCGAAGACCCCTAATTAATTATCAGCCTGTCATTTCTCGCAGTGGATATATCGAGGGTGTCGACCGATAACAAAAAATCGTAAACGCGGCAAGCCGCTCGCGCAACCCTCTTATATTAAAACAAATGTGGTAATCTCAAAATAATCGCAATGTTTGAGGTAATTAGGAGGCTATTAATTATTCGACTGAAAGCTTGGATAAAATCAAATACTTATAATTTTGCTAGCTATTCGAAGGAATTTTAAGTACTAAATATGATGTATTGTTAATGTTTAATCTACATATTTTCGCTATAAACCTAATGATAATGTAGTAGTAATACATATTATAGAAAATTACCTTCAATTAAGGTGAGATTAATTTAAGTTAAAAATGTAAGCCTGATTGAATAATACATATGTACTCTCGCTAAGCCACACCCCTTAACCCTCAGTAGGCCGGTCTCTTACCGCCGCCATTGCCTTTTAACCAATCACGGGTTAGAGTGGCGGGGCTTTAGCGAGGCTAGTGAACGATTTGGAAAATCGAACAGTCACAAAAATACCGAGGTCGAGAATGAACGACCTTTAAGCGGCGGGATAATAGTTGTACATACGGCAGCCCTTGGCTGGTCTCGTACTCGCGCGCATAATTTAAGTGTATACTGTAACTCACGAGTAAATTGAGGGACAATAAACGTTCTTTTGAAATAAACTCTTTCACTGTGTGATCATCTAATAGAGTGTGAACCAGATACGGGAGACTACTCGGCGGCCAGGAAGAACGAGAGAACGCGAAGGTAAATAACATTTACAGTCCACAAAAACCACCCTTCAGCAGTGTGAGAAACTCACAGGAAAATAACTGATGGATTTTATAACCATAAGTGATCCATCGCAGCCGGATGAAAAATAAAGAAAAGAACCTTGAAAAATAAATTGTACGATGGAGTCGACCGCAGAAAAATCGAACGTATCGAGGCGGACCTGGTCACAAAGCAGCAGGAGGAGTGAAAGAGTTCAGGAAGTGAAAGAAGCATCAGAACAACTGAGGCGGGTCACCAGAGAACAAGCAAAGGTAGCCGCGGAAAAGAAAAAATTGGAATCAGAGGCGATAACGCAAAGGGAACAACTCCGTGCGACCGAAGAGATAGCGACGGCAAAACGCAGATCGGAGGCGGCAGGAGCGGCGGCTGCGATTCAAGTGCAACATGCAGATTTAGAAGCTGAATTGCAGATGCTAGAAGCAGACCGTCAGCACGCACTTAGAGTGTTAGACGTAGTTTCCGAAGCTTACGACTCAGAAAAAAGCGGAGAATGGGAGACAAGAAGTTACGCCGATCTTGAAGAAACAGCAGGTCGTACTACGCTGTGGGCAGAGACGCAAGCACCGCTGACTTCATATAGTGAACCCGACCAAATAAAACCACGAAATGAAGAGAGATACCGCGGCAGGAGAGAAGAAGAATCGGACGAGGCGATGCAGCACGAGGCGGGCGCGGCGGCACCTCACGGGGCAACACATCGCGCGGCGCACGAGGGGATGCGGCTCGAGGCGGGCGCGGCGGCACCTGACGGGGCGGCGCATCGCGCAGCGGGCGGCGAAATCGCGACCGCAGCGGACGCGGCGGCCACAGACGCCGCCGCGGCCGCTGGCTCCAGCACAGGAGACGGGTCCGATGACAGCGCGAGCAAAAAATTAATAAGCCAGGTATGTCGAGTAATTTCAATAGCCTCCTCGAAGCCGCAATATAACAAGGAACTTCCACACTTTAGTGGAGATCCACTTCAGTTTTTAGCCTTTAAATCGATTTTTAACCAGTCCACCGAAGTTATAGGTCTGAATGACGAACAAAACTTACTTCGCTTGCAATCCGCGATACGCGGACGAGCAAGAGATTGCGTTTCAGGGTTACTTTTATCCCCTGCGAACGTTGGCGAAATAATGAAAACATTAGAGACGTTATTTGGAAATCCAAATGTAATTATTCAGCGCACACTAGCTGATTTACGTAAAACCAGGGACCTCTCTGAATTTATAGAAGCAGAGGAATTGTTGCAATTTGCTTGCCAAGTTAAGAATCTGGTGGCCACAGTAAAATCAGTAAATAGGATTGAGCACCTATGGAACCCAGAACTTTTAGGTTCTCTTGTAGCGAAGTTGCCAAAAAACTTATTAACATTGTGGCTAGGAGATAAAGGAAGGGGTAAACCAGACGAACCGGTTATCATACGATTCGCATCTTGGCTAGAAACACTAGCGATAGACTCGCAAGATGCGGGAATAGGTCCATTAGACAGCGGTAGAAAAAATCAAGTAGTAGCGCGCGATAAAAAGTATAAACAGCAAAATCATAAAAATTACGTTCTTAACATGACTGAGCAGTCTCGTATGAAATGCCCAAATTGTACCGGCGATCATTTTCTCAGCAAATGCGAAAGGTTTAAAAAACTTTCCCTAGACTCTCGCTGGGGAGTCGTAAAATCACTTAAGCGATGCTTTAAATGCCTTGCACCTTCGCACGGCAGGAAAAACTGCCCAGCCTATAAAAGGTTTCCTCGATTTAAGTATCATTTCTTACTTACTGCCGCGGACGCGGCGCTCGGCGGAACCGAGATAATTACGGCAACAGCCGAAGGTGAAACACAGACCGGGGCTATTGTCGCGCATACAGTAGCCAACAACAGAGTCCTCTTGCAAGTTTTACCGATAACGTTAATAGGACCAAAGGGGAGAAAGGTAGTTTACGCGCTTTTAGACAGCGGATCGACGGTCTCTATAATAGACCGCGAAGTCGCGCAAGAGCTGAATATTAGAGGGCCTCCCACCAATATGGAGGTATGTGGTATAGGAAGTATGAAAACTTCTTCTAAAGGGGCTGAAACAGTCTCGTTTCAAATAAGGGGGGAATTGGGCCGTAAGGTTTTCGACGTGCAGGCTTATAGTATTGCGGCGTTAAACCTTCCGAAATTAAAAAATTTATCGGCGGCCGCCTCTGATTTTGACACTTTGACTGCGGTGAAAGTCGACAAAATATCAGATGTCCAACCGCGCCTACTAATCGGGGCTAATTGTTGGGAATTAATCGTTTCACGCGGATTAAGGCGCATTAATGACGAATTATCGTTGTCAAAAACACTACTGGGCTGGGTTCCAGTGGGACGAGTATCTGTAGATAGGCAAAATGACGCATTACATAGCTTCTGCCTAAGTGATAGCGGTAGCAATGACGCGTCTCTTCAGAGATTACTCGAGGAAAACCTCAGATTAGAGCAAGACTGGCCGAATAAAAAGCGAGAACTTGCGGACTCGGTAAGGTCTAAAAAATTATTAGAATCCACTACTTCGTTAAACGGCGGGGTATGGCACACGGGGTTGCTCTGGCGAGATGACAGACGTGTTCTTCCTGATAGCCGACCTATGGCGCTAGCTCGACTTCACGCCGTCGAGAGAAAAATGGACAGAGATCGGACTTATGGAGACGCTTATTGTCAGAAAATGGACAAGTACTTAGCAGAAGGTTACGCCGAAGAAGTAGACCCTTCCAAATTAGCCGGCCGAACTGATATATGGTTTTTACCACACTTGGGTGTCTGTAGCGCCGCCAAAGGAAACAAGCTTAGGATCGTGCATGACGCTGCTGCTAGCGTAAAGGGAGTATCTCTAAATAGCTTACTGATAACGGGGCCAGACTATAATCAAAGCATAACAGGTATACTTTTTAGGTTCCGCGAGCATCCGGTGGCTTTTACCGCCGATATTGGGGACATGTTCATGCGTATTAAGGTGATCGAGGACGATACCTATAGTCAGTTGTTCCTTTGGCGGGGATATCGGCGCGATATAGAACCTCGTATCCTAAAAATGTCCTCTTTAATATTCGGTTCTCGGTCATCCCCGACATCAGCCCTCTATATCCGAAATAAAAACGCTGAACGTTTCAAGAATCAGTACCCTCTAGCAGTGGAGGCTATCACAGACCATCACTTTATGGACGACCTTGCTTTCGGGTCTTCTTCAATAGAAGAAGCTCGTAACGTGATAAAAAACATAATTTACATCCATCAACAAGGGAATTTTTTCTTAAAGGGCTGGGCGTCTAATTATCAAAGCGTTTTGAATGAAATACCCGAAGAAAGGAAAGCTACCCATAATATTGCTCTGGAGAAAGGAGAGATAAGCTCTCAACGGCTTTTAGGGTTAGAATGGTTGCCAGAAAGTGACCAACTTACATTTAATTTTAGGTTAGAAAAACTCGATGACGCCTTAAAAACGGGCCAGAGAGTGCCAACGAAACGAGAGGCTCTTAAGGTAGTAATGTCAATTTATGACCCACTCGGGGTATTAAGCCCAATAACTATCCGAGCCAAAATTCTAATGCAAAAGGTGTGGACCAGCGGTGTAGCCTGGGATGAGGAGGTCACACAAGATATTTTCAAAGGTTGGGGTGAATGGATAAATGCCCTTCGCTCGGCGAAGGACGTAAGGATTTCACGCTATCACGGCGTAACAAAGAATCCCTCCGAAAATAGACAATTACACATATATTGTGACGCGTCTCAAGAGGCTATGTGCGCTGTCGCGTATATGAGAATAGCCAGACCAGGCGAAGAACCGACCACATCCTTTATCGCAAGTAAAACCAGAGTCGCGCCGTTAAAAAAAATGACAATACCGCGTTTAGAACTGACAGCAGCACTATTAGGCGCCGAACTAGCGAAAAAAATCACTAGCGAGTACAAAATTAAATTTCATGAAAAGATTTTATGGACAGACTCGATGAACGTACTTTGGTGGATACGTTCACGTAGCTCCGACCACCAACAATTTGTCTCTAACCGTCTGGGAGTATTGGACGAACTGACTACCCCGGAGGAGTGGAGATGGTTAAGCGGAAATAGTAATCCTGCAGATGAAGCTACGAGAGCGAAGTCAAAAATTGACCTCTCGCCCGAGAGCCGTTGGCTGAATGGTCCTGAATACCTTAGACAGCCACCAGAGGTATGGCCGGCAAAGGTTCCCCATCAACCCGGGGAAAAGGATAAGATATCCCTCGAGTATAAACCATTGGCGGTATTTGCGCTACACGCTGTACCTACGAGCACAATAGAGGTCGCGAGATTCTCCCAACATCGCAGATTATTGCGCGTAGCCGCATACGTTAGGAAGTTTATTCAACTATGTAGAGGTGCCACGAATAACTGCATTTTAAACGGACAAGACATTGCCAGCGCTGAAATAATATTATTAAAGGAGTCGCAGAGTCGTTCTTTTAAGAAAGAAATAGAACTTATACGAGTGAAAGGGACTTTACCTAGGAATAGCCGTTTGATAGGTTTAAATGCGTACTTAGACGAGCGGGGCTTAATAAGAGTAGGCGGCCGCATCGCAAATGCGCCGGGTATACCACACGACACTAAGTATCCCATAATACTTGACGGCCGGGATCGCTATACACAACTACTGGTGGTAAGAACTCATGAGGAGATGGCTCATTCCGGGGTTGAAACGACATTGGCCAGCCTACGCCAGAGGTTCTGGCTAATTAGTCCCCGTCAAACGGTCAAAAAATTTATATACCAGTGTATGCTGTGCAAAATGAGAAGGGCAAAACCAGTCACAGCGTTGATGGGACAACTCCCGATGTCACGTTTGCAGCATCATACGAGGTGTTTTAACGCCGTAGGCGTAGACTACTTCGGGCCGGTTCAGGTGACTATACGAAGAAAAGTGGAGAAACGATATGGCGTGTTGTTCTCTTGTCTAACCACACGAGCGGTTCACATTGAATTAGCATATGATTTGTCTACTAATTCGACAATACAAGCGATAAGAAGATTCATAGCCCGGCGGGGCAAACCAAGGGTGATAATGTCAGATAATGGATCTAATCTAAAAGGTGCGAGTGCCGAATTGAAGAAGGTCGTTTCAGAGATTGACGATGAACGTATCCGTGAACGTTTAAGTAACGACCAGATTGACTGGAGGTTTATACCACCTGCTTCTCCCCATCATGGCGGCTGCTGGGAATCGATGGTTAAGTCAGCCAAAAGAGCTTTGTACGCCATATTGAAAGAAAGAGCGCCTTCTGTGGAAATGATGCAGACTTTATTGGCTGAAGTGGAGTCAATCCTTAATCAGCGGCCTATCTCGCACATTACTATAGACAGTCGAGACCAGGAGCCACTTACGCCGCAAAACTTTTTGTTAGGACACTCTAACAGCACCGCTATGGGTAAATTTACCATTGGAGATTTATGTAACCGTAAACAGTGGAGACAGACCCAAGCTCTAGCTGACGCTTTTTGGAATAGGTGGTCTAAAGAAGTACTACCTATGCTAGTCTCTCGACCTAAATGGAAGGAGGTACAACCTCCACTAAGGGTGGGGGAACTGGTGTTAATATTGGATCCCTCTCTAGAAAGAGGAAGATGGCCTCGCGCTATAGTAACGGAAGTCTACCCTGACAAAACAGGTGTTGTCAGGATAGTAGATGTAAAAATCGACGGAAAAATTTATCGCAGGTCAATAAGCAAACTAGTTAGATTAGAATTGTCCGCCCGAATAGAATAAGCCATAGATATAAATAACGTAGATTTAAGGTAAATAATTCGTAAAATAAGTTAATGGCACGTTGCCATGAGCGGGGAAATGTACGAATTATCACTTGCATTCTCTAATATGGGTAGCTGTTCGCGAGAGATCGATTCTTAGAAGCTTATATTCCTCTTTCACACGCTCGAGCCACCCCATAACAGACATAAATAACAGACACTGAAACAAAATACGGCTCATTCAAATATTAAAATCATCCGCAAGGAAGTCCTAACTAAATACGCAGGACAAAATTCCATGAAAGGTCCTGGTAATAATATATCGCCGTCTTTAAGGGCCGAAGACCCCTAATTAATTATCAGCCTGTCATTTCTCGCAGTGGATATATCGAGGGTGTCGACCGATAACAAAAAATCGTAAACGCGGCAAGCCGCTCGCGCAACCCTCTTATATTAAAACAAATGTGGTAATCTCAAAATAATCGCAATGTTTGAGGTAATTAGGAGGCTATTAATTATTCGACTGAAAGCTTGGATAAAATCAAATACTTATAATTTTGCTAGCTATTCGAAGGAATTTTAAGTACTAAATATGATGTATTGTTAATGTTTAATCTACATATTTTCGCTATAAACCTAATGATAATGTAGTAGTAATACATATTATAGAAAATTACCTTCAATTAAGGTGAGATTAATTTAAGTTAAAAATGTAAGCCTGATTGAATAATACATATGTACTCTCGCTAAGCCACACCCCTTAACCCTCAGTAGGCCGGTCTCTTACCGCCGCCATTGCCTTTTAACCAATCACGGGTTAGAGTGGCGGGGCTTTAGCGAGGCTAGTGAACGATTTGGAAAATCGAACAGTCACAAAAATACCGAGGTCGAGAATGAACGACCTTTAAGCGGCGGGATAATAGTTGTACATACGGCAGCCCTTGGCTGGTCTCGTACTCGCGCGCATAATTTAAGTGTATACTGTAACTCACGAGTAAATTGAGGGACAATAAACGTTCTTTTGAAATAAACTCTTTCACTGTGTGATCATCTAATAGAGTGTGAACCAGATACGGGAGACTACTCGGCGGCCAGGAAGAACGAGAGAACGCGAAGGTAAATAACATTTACAGTCCACAAAAACCACCCTTCAGCAGTGTGAGAAACTCACAGGAAAATAACTGATGGATTTTATAACCATATATATATATATATATATATATATATATATATATATATATATATATATATATATATATATATATATATATATATATATATATATATATATATATATATATATATATATAGGATGATGTTTTTAAAATAAAATTAGTAAAAGCTACTTAAAAAGCAGCGAAGGAAATCCCAGCTTGGATCGGGAAATGCTAATATTTGAATGAGATATACTTACGGATGTGTACGACTTTCGACGGTGCAATGTAAGTTTAAAGGTCCTTTTGCAGTCGACTAACGATCACTATTTATCCATATATCTCAAAAATCAAGCTAATCCTTTTGGAACACAAAATGCCTCCAATTGAGACGAATTAAAGCGAAAAAAATAAAAATTAAACAAATTGATCCTTCGGCAAATCCGTGACATAAATGAAGGTGACATATCGAAATAATTCAAATTTCGAATGCTACCAAAATTTAAAATATGATACAATTAGGCTGAGTTTGTTATTAACGAGCCATTAAATCGAAATAAAAATAAAAAATTTCTTCTTTCATTTCATTAAGCATATGTACAATTCAAATCGGTCCAGTCATTTTCGAGATCTTGCGAGACTAACTCACGGCGATTCATTTTTATATATAAGAAGAAGATTATTTATACCGTATAGGCGTATTCAGAGCTCTATCTACAGTGCGTCGCCATACTATTATACGATGAAAGTCGCCATATTTATCATAATAATAGAAGATTAATACATTTTTGGAGCTATGAGATCCATCTACACGTTACGCTTTGTATTAAAATCCTGGTTACCAAGTTGTAATTCAACGTAGATATGATACATCAATGATACTATGTACGTTGTGCGCAAAAGTAATGTAATTTACACAAACGAAGGTAGAATTTAAAAATGATAGCAAGAGTAGTCTGGTAAAAGCCTAAACTAGTGATGGGTCAGTGCCGATGTAACCCCGGGTGCAGACACGTTCTGAACCCACTTCCCTATACAGAATAAATCCTTTTTTTTCTCCAGTATTATACAGATCTCCCCAAAATTCCTTTTTTTACAAATATTTCAAGATATTTGCAAAGTTAGGAATCGCAACTACTAGCCTTTCTATTCCAGCTCCTCGGAATAGAATGTAATATTTTCAGATCTCATATCCAAATGAATTATTAAGTCAGTAGACGAATCGCCTGGAAATAACATTCGATTCGAAGTCCAATTTCCGTGCACACAATATAATTTTTGGATTGGCGCTAACAAAATGCTGAGTTTTTTATTCGTATATACAGACAGTTTAATAATATGCATGTATGTTTCTAATAATTGTTCAGTTTGTAGTATACTTGTGAGGGACCACCCCTCACTAGACTCCAATTGCTCGTGAGTGAGGGTGTGGTGTCATCAATGGGTTTTCTCCGTAGTAAAAGTCGTTCTTGCTGAAGTTGAAGTAGTTTATTGCAGAAGGTATTTGATGCTTGCGTTGTAACGCTTCGAATGATAAGTCGCGGTGTGTGTAGTGACTGTTCGATGATGATGATGTATGAGCGCGAAGAGTGACGACTCGAGGGTGATGTAGAGCGAGGTATAGACGCTGTGTGTGTTCGCTAGAGGATGATGTACCGATGTGGCTGACTGGTCAGAGGATGATAAATAATCGATCGAATGTATGGGCTTTTATAGCGCATTAAATGATGCAATGCCGTAGGCATGGGGGAAGTGAGTATGTCCGATTGAATCGATCAGAAGAAATGATATTAGTCATCGTCTGTGTCTGCATTAATTGCCGAAATTATATGGAATTCAATGTCGGTTGGCGCGTGTAATATTAGGTGTGTTTGCGGTTATGGATTTCTATAATCTAATTTTATTGTTGATTCGATATGTTGGGCGAAGTACCAACATACTTGAATGTAGTATACAACCAATATTACTTGTAAGGTATTTAATGCATGCCGTCAAATTTAAAGCGATAGTTTGTTTTATTAGTAATATAAACTCTTGACTACCTTTAGTTTCAAATTCAAATTAGTGAAATAAAAGTTATGAAAAATATATTATATGCTAGGGATATAAATTCGATATATATCCCTAGTTATATTTGCATATAAATTAATTCAAAGAAATATTTATTTACCAGAAATACTTTGTAAGTTTGAATTGTACGATAATTTCTGTATAGCTGGAATTTCTATATAGCAAGGAGATCGTATCTATTTTATAATGTGCCTTACTATTGTAGAAATATGTTCGTAGATAAGCCAGAAGGAGGGTTACAGCCGTCCTTAAATCCTTATCCACTGAGATATTTTGTTTATTCCTTTGACAGCTAAAAAGGTAACTTACCGCTATCTCATTGTTATCACAATCTTAATTTTACTGAGTGTTTACTTACATATACTAATATTATAAAGAGGTAAAGTTTGTGACGTTGTAGGAAGTAATCTATGGATCTACTAAACCGATTTTGAAAATTCTATTACCAATAGAAAGCCACATTATTTGCGAGTGTCATAGGCTATATATTAACCGAAAAATGAAAATACTTTTCCGTGGTAGTTGGATTTCCAAAGTAAGTCGGAAAAAACGGTCGAACGAAAACGTTTCTAACTAACGCTGCATTAACGATGAGAGAAATGATTAAGAGGCCTATTACAAAATAGCGTAGGTATTCTTTTAAAATGAGTTTAAAAAATGAACGCATTTTTTTTTGGATGTAACTATAAAAGATAGGATAAATAAATAAATAAATAAATAAATAACTATTCAACCCTGGGAGAAAACCGCGGCACTGAGCGCTCTTCTCTTGCGCAAGCAAATATATACACAATTTCTAATTGTTTTTTGCAGTGTTTTCTCCTTTCTAATGACAATAATTTATATTATGTCGTATTGCTAAAAGAGTGAACTTTAATATAGTATAAGTATTATATAAGAATCTTATTTTATTTCTGAGAAAATTAGAATGATACAGGAAGTTTTTTTTTAAATTTTGTGTAATTGTAAGTAATGTATACCTTGGATATGTGGTCAAAAAACGAAAAAATAAAGCCGTAGTGTACATCAAGAATACATGACGGACATAAAAAAAAATAGTATACGGTTTTCGTTGTAGTGATATTACTGTATTAAGGAGCTCAAAGTTTGCCTTCCGAGCGTTTTACGAATAACGACTTTCGGAAAATGGGCTGAATAAGTAAATAATATTCGTTATATCTAAAATTAAAGGCCGCTATGGTCAACATCAAGAAATGGTCCAGGTAATTCAGTAATTAAAGTTTGTAGAAATCTCTTCATTTCTTGGAATTAGAACGCCAAAAATCCACTTTTCTTGCCTTTCTGGAAAAAATATGTGATAGGGCTCTTAAGTTCTAAAGGAAAGTTGTAGAGCTTGATAATGCCTACAAAAAAGTCAGGGACAGCATATTATTATGTATAACTTTCATATTTAAGTAACAAAAAGTAATATTTTATAATAAAAAAATAATTTAAATCGTTAGGTCATGTTTATTGGACATATTATCAACAATTACGAAATAATATCAAAATAAGTAAATTTATCGTCTCAAATATTTAAAACAAAAGACTTTTCCATTTTACTGCGCATAATTTCACTTTTACTGCATAAATGGTTAAAGAGATACTCACAAATAAGGCACTCACAAGAAGACACTCACAAATAACGGTAATATAGTCAAATTGGCATGCAAACACATACATACATATGCAGTAAAAATATAACCCTTCTTTTGGCAGTCAGGAAATAAATCTTAGCACTCAGTACTAACCATACCACACTTATAATTTCATCACAAGTAAAAAGTTTTACCGCCCATCGAAGTGGGCACGGGTCAGCTAGTTTTTTATATTTTTTAAAGTCTGCATTATTTTTACTTATGTAAGTCAGTTATTATGGAGCGGAACATTTTAGATTCTAATATCGGAAATAAATAAATAAATCTCCAGTTCTGTATTCTAGAGTCCTCAATGATTCAGAGATTTCTCCCAGTGTCTTCACAGTAGTGTTTTCCTCGTCGTATATTATCCGTCTTCGTTTACGGTGTCCCTCGCTGTAAGGCAATCTTTGACCCGCACTTTCGGGTAGACGCCACGACCGTCGCCCGCCGGCTGATCCCACCGGGCAAAGAAAGAGCTGACGAGGGACAGATATATGGCCGCGCACAACGCGTTTCAAATGATAATTTACGGCTAGCTGGCAAATTCCGCAGACAAAACCATACCCGACACCAAACCGCACACCACCCACCAACACACCAACACAACATCTGACATGGTAGACCGCCAGCGAGCAACGTTATTCATTCGGCGTCGCATCGTCTCGATTCTCAAATACTACCTGTATAACTGTATATTAAATAGGGTAAACGATAAATAGAAAATAAATGAGAAATACTTCATACCTACTCAAAGTACCTTCCAATAAAATAAGTGCGCTTTTGCATTTACACGAAGCATCTATTCAACAAGTTTGTAGGCTTACAAGAACTATTTTGTATTCTTCAACATCTTCTTCACGAACTTGTAATCGAATAATATTTATTTAGCTGCGATTCTAGGAAATATACAACTAACATTGGGACTCGGGCAGAACTACAAAATATATAAAGTCGTTCATTCTCGAAACCTATCAAAGAAAATTATCCCTTTATTTGTCTCAAAATCAGGACAGAAGACCGCAATTCTCTTATTTGTACAGTGGTTTTCAGATTCTCTGTGAATTCAAATAACTAAAGAGGCACCGTTATAGTGTTTGAACCTGTTGCTCATATGTCACACGCCAGTATTCATGTTATTAATACAGTTATATAAGGTGAAATAAAGAGAAAACCTCGGAATTAAAGCCAGGAAGCTTTGTTTTGGCGTTCTAAAGACTGGGTAAAAGTTTCATACACTCACGTGTCCGTGAGTCCGTATTTGTTATTTGCAAATATCTCGTTTTGCCAACATTATTCGTCGTTAGAGGTTTTAACATTTTGACTGGCTGATACGAGATTGTATGAGACTTTTTAGCCAGTCTTTAGGACGCAGGAACAACATTATATTGAAATATTTATATACCTGTCATTAATTCGAAGGTTTATATCTTTCTAGCCGTGTTCGGCCATAGCGACTGCATTGTAGATTCTAGTGACTTCTTTAGTCTTCTCAGAGTCCATTGTTCGGAAGAAGTCAAGTGCGCAGGCTATATTATAGTACACAGGTGGGCGCGCGACCACGGGTGCACTCTCTCTTCCTCCCTCTTCTGAACCCGATGGAACGGAGACCGTTACGACCAGAGAAAAGTTTGGATGCAGATACAATAAAATAAATTAATTAATCGCCAACGCAGCAATGGCTGTCATTGTTAAATTGCAGAGCTATTTTTTCGGATTTAGTTCGTTTTTCCACACTGTCATTTATGAAATTGGTAGTTATGGCTTGTGGCGATGTTTAAGGTTTTTCTGGAGCTATTGTAGAGATGTCCGGTGACTAATTGGTAGTTGTTATAGTAGGCGGTGATGTAGAAGATGCATTATTGGATTTATCCTGGTTTTCTGATGATCTAGTGTTGTTGCTCATGGGGCTGTGTTGAATACAGCATACAGTCTCTTGTTCCGACATTATACAAAATTGTGATAGTTTCCCTTTTGGCAAATCCCCGTTTTTGGACAATTTTCCGGCGGTAGGGATTCTCCTAAAACGCCATTTATTTCACATGACTCTTCACGACAGTGTATATGCCAGGTCCCTTGGCACTTCCACAAGGGCTCTTTCCAATACTGGTAACGGCGATTATGTTGAAGAGGCATTGGTTGTCAGCTATCGTCACTTGCAGAGGTCCACCACTATCGCCTCCACAAGAGTCTCGTCCTCCTTCTAAGCTTCCAGCGCACAATTGATCGTCCGTTATACCTTGCGGTAACCTCTTTCTGAGAGTCTTTGCATATAGTCTTCGACAGGTCGGCTGGTCAATCAAATCCACCACCACCTTCAGTAAGTAGTCCGATGTATCTTCAGCAAAGTCGATCTGCCCCCAGCCAGTAACGACAGCTCGCTTGTTTTCGATGGTCGACTTTGTCCATAGACACGCTGGTCGAATATTTAAAGTGAACAGCTCAGACCGATAAGATCCTTCGGGACGCGTGCCGTGTTAACCGCGAGTGAATCCAGACTGTAGAATTGCACTATATTCTTATAAATTTATTATTTAATTATTATTTAGAGGTGAGAAAATTTTAAAATATGTTGACACTTAGAATTTAAATTTCGATTTTTTTTTCACTTAGAATTTAAAATTCGAAGGTTTAATTCTTATTAACTGAACCAAATGGTAGCGTACAGCAGCGACGCTTTCTTGTGTTACAGACGTTTTTGATCGACTTGCGGATAGTACAGGAGAGGCAAGTCCGCATGGAAATTATCAATACTACTAATATCTGGATTTCGTGCAGCTTGGGTTTTGATGGCCTTCTTTGTGTTACTATTGTCGGCCTAGCTCCCATCCGGAACCCTCCCCAAACAGGGATTTAAATTGGAAAGACGGTGTAACTCTGTCTGCCGTCGGGGACGGTCCTGCAGTCGGGGACGGCTGGGACCAGACGTGCGGATCCGAGGAAATATCTCGGACGAAACTGGGCGGCTTGTATACCAGGATGCGCCAGCCACGCTTACGCAATCCGGGGAATAACCGAGGGAGTCGGAACATGTGGGTTTTCTAAAAAGCGGGGGTAGCCGTTGACTTGGCATCATCCATTTTAAGAACGATACGATGGCCACCCGATCGCGAGTGACCTTGACGGGCAAAGGGCGTCACGGATCCGCGACGAATTCAATATGAATTACCGCTAACGCGTAGAGGCCGCGCAAGACATTTCGAATCTGAGACCAGACTGGAGTATGTATGTATATGTCTGTCAAAAACTGGTAGTAAGGGCAAATTATTACCCCGGCAAGTTTATTTTTTACGGGAATTCTAATATAAAAGTGGATACAACGCCCCATAAAAGAACGCCCATGTTTTTTATTCGAAAGTTTGGAAATAAAAGCTCACTTTTATTTTACTAGCTTAAGTACATTGTTGGGACCACTTACTTTTGACAACTGTGTTATATATTTTCCCGAAATGTTCCATTTCCAATAATTTGAGTTTGCCCTTATTAGGCTGAGTAGTGATATGGTCAATTCTCTTCTACCCTCCAACAAATTTCGCGTAAGAGAACACGACTTGTCAATAAATCATATTTATATTCATGCAACTACCCGCTCTGCTTATGAGAAAGATGGGATCGGGGATTTGAGCCCTTATGCCGATATGGCATATAATATTTTATCATAATTTAACATCGATGGTATCATAACATTTTCGGCCTGCGGCGGATGGAAGAGAGGGTGGATATCGAGATAATGTAGTTGGAATACAGGGAGACTTATAGAGAAGTATTTTAGGTTCGATGTTTTTCGTCTACCTCTGTCCTGTGACGAAACAGAGAGCGCCTCGCTCGCACGCGTCCCGCTCTAATGCCTGAAAAGGCATGTTTTTTTACGGAAAGATAGTCCAAGATATCTAAAACATATTACTAATAAAACCGTAAAACTGTTTTCACATTTTTTTTGTCTAATTAAGGAAAGCCATTTCCATTGACCCAAATGCTGACTAAAGTTTTAATTTATTTTTGCGAAAAAAAAAACTGACCGTTTAAGTAGAACAGCAAGGATTTGAAGAAGAAAAATTATACTTGTTACGACCGCAATTTTAAGCTATCACTGAATGTAATTGAACTCGATTACGTTTCTTCGTGAACTAAAATAGGAACTTAGTTCAACCGAATGAGACAGAGCAATACGTTAGAACGGAATATGAAATGAACTGTCGTCGATTTTACCGCACCAAAACTACTCGTCGAACTTATAAACGCCAATAAGTTTGAACACATTACGTGCGGTATTAGATTTAGCGGCGTTATCTTCGGTGGGTACTTTTAATGCGTAAAAGAACATTCATTGCACATTTTTCTCTAACGTACTGGTCTGTCTCGTTCACACGAACTAATTTCCGACTTTAGTTCAAAAGAAACGCAATCGAGCCCATTTTCTCTCGAAACCGTGATTCTCACCAGTAGTCACCTTTTGTAAGCAAAGTTGAAGTTTGATAAAAGATATATTTATCCATATTATCTATGTAATATCGTCATTTTAATTTGTTGATTAAAGCCCCTGTTATAAAACTTCTGTGTACAGGATATAATCCATACTATAGAATATTTGTTGCTTAGTTAATCGGTTTTTCAGCTCGGTTCAGCTTAGTTGTTTATTATTTATAAACAAGATTATTTATTTATTTTAGAGTTCTTGGCAGTGACAGGTGTAATGAATGACCACGGTATAGGGCCAAATATAAGATAAAAAGCAAATTTTACACTTTTCTAAGGTAGCACATAAGAAAATATTCAGAACGAAAACAAACGATTGTATAACAATTGTATAACAAACGACATAAAGGCAAAAGGATAACTGCTATTCAAAATGAAATAAAATGATTTTGAATCAAAATTTATTTGATATTTCAATTCCAACTTCAAATGAAGTTTCCGGAATTTAATTTTTAGGACATGTCGATCGAGCCTTGCCTTGCCAATATTCAGTTCATTTTGGACGAGTATCTCAGGCCATGATTCTGCTTCCATGAGGAGAATTGTATCGTCAGCAAACGAGACATTTGGTGCATTATCTCCGAGAGGAAATTCACACAAATTATTGACGTACATCAGAAACAGAACAGGTCAAGTACATTTAAGAAAATGCCCCCTAAAAAAATTATAGAAAAAAATAAAAAAACATTCAATGACTGGGCATAGGAAGGAATTAAAGTATCTAGAGCACGAATGTTAGAATTACATATATAGGCTTACATACCAAATTTATTGTTTTTTTTAAGTATCGCATGTGAAGGAGTATTCAATGCTTTAAACAAGTCGAGGAAAAAGGCCATTACCTTGACATTTTTGTATTTTTTTGTATTTTACTTGTATTTTTTGACTTGACCTTGACCTTGACTAAAGCCGTATTGATAATCAGAGCAAAACAAATTAACGAGCCGTGAATTAGCATTTTTTCCAACTATTTTTGAAAATACGCTGAGCAAAGAGTAGGTCGATATTTGCTTATGTCATCACCACTACCAGACTTATACATTGGTATAACTGTTGTCCTCCTAAAGCATTAAGGAAAAACTCTAGATTTGAAACTTACATTAATGATATGAACGATTGGCTGTATCTAATCTTCAAATTCAGTCTACGGCTAATTTCATCAGGTCACTAGGATTTTCTTCATAGCCTGGGCACATATTTCTAGGTTCCGAATTGTTTTACTAACCTCGTTTGTGTCAATAGGAGTGAGTTGGAAAAATACGCACTTGTTCGCTCACTACGTATTAGGTCTGATATCACATCCTGGTATATTCAATATACCAAAGTAAAAGATACCATTTTTCTCCAACAGTTGCAAAATACAGGTTTGGAAAGTGTAGTGTATCTTGGGGAGACTGTTCAATATTTCCGACTTCTTGTCCGATTTAAACCGCCTTAATTTATGACTGTTTTTTTTTAATGATATGTCTTTTGTCACGCCCATTTTTTTCGGTCAGGTTAGGTCAGCAGCTGTATGTTATTACTGTTTTATTATTATTAGTATTATCAGGTCAATACCTGTATGTTATTACTTAGCTGTATGTTATTAGGTTTTTTACGCCTTTGTGAATTTAGTCGCGTTGTCTACTAAAAGACCGTCTGATATCGAATATCTAATTTTAATTTACCTCTACTAATTTCAATACATTATCCTTGGAAACGTTTTTGATGGCGCAAGTGACTTAGATTAGGAAGTATTCTGCTGTTAGATTAGTATCGTCTGTTGGTAGAATGTGACTCCACTCAGCCATTTTAAATATTTATTTAAAGAAGTAATTATTGATTATTGTCTTTTTAATATTTCGACAACATGGTTTTGATTTGCACTTCGATATAAAAAAATCCTATTGCATTGATTGGTAATACGGGCCTCATACACAAAAACAAATGAAACTTTAGCCGCGATCATGAAATGATTGATACAGATTGCATAAATGTCACCGATTTTAGTTTGCTTATATTTAGCTGCATTTGAGTTATGGCGGGCCAGCTTATTTAGGTATCCACCTAGCGATTAAGTTACTGTTGAAATTAAATTGAACACTGTATAATACTTACGCAATTAATTATCCAACGACTCCAAAAAATGCGATATATTTGTTTTGCTAGGAGACTTGTGTAGTGCGAGAAAATTAATATTACCTTACAGCGATAACGAGAGACAGTTGGCATTATCAACATTTTTTTCCGTAACTACTCCTCCCAACTCAGTTTTTATATAGTAGACCCCGTAATTTTGCAAACTAACGCAATTGGTATTGTAGTAATTGAACCCAATATTTTTTTTAGCAAACACAAATCATTGATCCAACATTCTGTCAAGGTTAAAATATCGAATAAATTTTCCGATTTAACATCATCAGAAAATCCATGATATTTTTATTAATACTTAGAGATATACTTCTTTATACTCCTACATAGATATTAATGTCAACGGTTTCCATGATATACATAGCTTTTATCGCTGTTCCGGCAATTAAGTTTATTGCAAGTGATTTGTGTAACCGCCCTACCTTTGGGTTATTATTCAAAATCCTTGGAATTGTTATTAAGTTACTAATGAGATTTCGCAATAACAATACTTGTTTAAAATATATCAGACAAAATATGCAGCTGTTTATATAATGGTTTCTATATAACGGTAATGTGTATCTATAGATTTTTATTTTTTTCTATATGATAATATAGTGGACGTATCACATACGTTTGCATAGGTAGGACGGTTAAAATCATTGAAGGAATTTAACCCCTCAGTTACTTTGAGTAAGCATATTACTAGAGAAAGCTTCCGCTGAGGTATAATATGATCTTAAACGAATAATATTATGAATAATGTAGATAGACATAATACCAAATAAATAATTTATTAAATGTAGCAAATTTATTGTTTAAATATGAAACGGAACTTACTATAATGACAAATAAAACATGGAATAGTTTTTATTGAATAGGATAAAATATAAGTACTTTAGCTCAAGTGAAAAAAAGCAAAGATTTATCAATTTGGGAACTGACACATGGTCTTCGCTTCGCACATGAGATAACTTGGAACCCTTTTATCTCTTCAGAACTACGTGTACATAGGCAAGGACCTATGCATTAATATTATACAGGAAATAATCAAACTCGTTGCAATTTCGCACTCTTCACGTAAAATATAGAAGCCAATGCGGTTTCCATTTGGCATTACGGACCACATTCTGCGAGTTTAACAAGCGAGATAATTAAATATCATCTAATTCACAGGATTAAATTTACCTGATCGTGTAGAACATCGTGAACACTGTCCAAAGTAGTTAGAAACTCTCGCAGATTTGTCCCCAAGCTTCGAAAGGCTCTTTCCAAACAGTGATTCGCCGAACACGACGTTACTATTAGCTCTTCTCCTAATCTGCTTATGAAATCCTCAGCCGATAGTGCTGTGAACAAAAAACTTCATTAAAACAATTGCTGAAAATTAAATATTGCGGGTCGCGGTTGGAAACGCTAAAAACACTAACGGTAATCTGATTCATTGCTTTTATTATTTCTGCTTCGCTTTCCATTACCTCGCATAACAGAGCCGAGGCGACTTTTTTGCAAGGACGGCGACAGTATTTCATTTTGAGCTTCTGTGATATTTATGAAGCAATTATTATTTTCATTGTTATTTTACGACGTGAAAGAGCGTGGAAATTACTGTCGTATTTTTAAAAATATAAAATATTGGTACACTATCCGACGACTATTTTAGTATTACGGCAGGGTTTAGGTTAGGTAAGGTAGGAAGCGGATACTTTTCGGTACATCTTATTACACCTTATCGGCTTATCGGTGGCCAAACCGCTCTCAAAGGCTATAGAAGTATCTGCCGGGTTGATAAGTACATTTTATTACTTTGACAAATCTAGATTTACTCAATGTATGTATTGTACAGGCTCCAGCCCTGGGCGTGGTTTAATCACAGTTAGTGAAGACAAATTATAACGCTGATTGGAGCTTTGCGCTGCAAATCGGAAATTAATGGCGCTCCCTAACTTAATTTCCCGAGTTGCCTTTGAATTTCCTCCTATGTAGTTGGTTTATTGTCTAACTCGTGCTATATCTGAACGGAGTGCGATTAAACTGCGTGGAAATTACCTCGGTCGTTCTTCAGGGTTTAATCTGGGACCGTTTCTATTTTCTATCTACCATCTATATCAACAATATTTCTTCCTATTATAAATAGCATAGAAACGAATTTACCTCGTGAAATTTGTAGCACCGGACGTGTCGGTGACGTTGCAGCCGCCCTTGTCCAAGATAGACTGAAAGAGCTGTCAATCCGTTGTTTTGCGGGTAGGCCGCATACCGCTGCCGCCACTGCGTAGGTTATAACGGTGGTGGGGAGCCGTTTGATTGACAGCTCTTTCAGTCTACCCTGGACTAGGGCGGCTGCAACGTCACCGACACGTCGGGTGCTACAAATTTCACGCGGTAAATTCGTTTCTATCCTATTTATAATGTCAAACAACCGCTATAGTCTTCGATTTTATAATATTTCTTCCTGTTTTAAAAACAGCAATTTTAATGTATACGCTTTTAATTTTAAGGTGTTCGATAGTATTCCCTTAATGTATGTTATTACTGTTTTATTATTATTAGTATTATCAGGTCAATACATGTATGTTATTACTTAGCTGTATGTTATTAAGTTTTTTTACGCCTTTGTGAATTTAGTCGCGTTGTCTTATTACTAAAAGACCGTCTGATATCGAATGTCTAATTTTAATTTACCTCTACTAATTTCAATACATTATCATTGGAAACGTTTTTGATGGCGCAAGTGACTTAGATTAGGAAGTATTCTGCTGTTAGATTACTAATATCGTCTGTTGGTAGAATGTGACTCCAATTAGCCATTTTAAATATTTATTTAAAGAAGTAATTATTGATTATTGTCTTTGTAATATTTCGACAACATGGTTTTGATTTGCACTTCGATATAAAAAAATCCTATTGCATTGATTGGTAATACGGGCCTCATACACAAAAACAAATGAAACTTTAGCCTCGATCATGAAATGATTCGGTCTGTTCGGAGGCTGTACTAGTCTCCGAACAGACCTTGAGCGTTTAAGCTGCCATTGCTTTGGAAATAACCTCATCCTTGGCGTTGATAATTGCAAACACATCACATCTCCCAAAAATAAATATGTATCTTTATTTTGCTTACAATCTGAATGAATGCCCTCTCGAAACGACACCTCTTTACATGATAGCATTAGTCAACTTTGACTCCAAACTCAACGTTCACATACCCGTTGAGAGCATAATAAGAAAGGCATATACATCGATGGGATATATCCTTCGAATAACAAAAAAAAATAGTCAAACCGTCTTGTACGTTCTTAATCAGAGTACACTGGAGTAAGCATGACGCTGACCAGTCTGGAATTCTCTTTACTCTAAATACTCAGATGAGATAGAGATGACTCAGAAAAAGTTTCTTCAAATCTTACAATTTCGCATTAGTAAACTGCGTAAAACGTACGCGGATCCTCTGTTTCAGCACAACGAGTTAAATCTAAGAGATGGACGTATTCTTCTCGACATGATGTCGCTCTACAAGGTCTGCAACAATGGTTTCGACTGATCGAGCCTCGTTGAACAGCATAGCTATAGTGTCCGGCATGTCTGACTTCATATATTTCTGTCAAGACAGAAAGATATCTTCCACCTCCCAAATTCATACATCAATTCTGGGGTAAGAGTACCTCTCCGCGGGATATGTAGTACAAACAATAAGATTTTCGGCGACAGTTAAAACTTCACGGATATATTAAGATTCAACAACTGAGTTAGAAACCACCTGGAAGCTAAACCCTCTCCATTGTCCCGTACCACGTGCTATTATTATTATCTTCTAATTATTGTTTTAGAAATATGGCTTTTTTGTATATTATTATCTAACAGTTTTGTTTGACATAAAATATTCTCAATTTGAATAATAATTGTGTTTAATTTTAAATATAATTTTAAGTTTTTATGTTTAGGCCGTCCTTATAAAAATATATTAAATACACATTATTATCTAATAAATTTTGTTTGACAAAAACAGGCTCACTTAAATTATTAACATGTCTAAATTTCTTTAAATAATCATATTTTTAACTATAATTGTTTTTAATTTTAAATATAATTATAAGTTTTCATTGTGAGACCGTCGTTATGAAAATGTAAATGGGTAATTTTCATGGGGAAAAGGAAACCCACATTTGAGATATAAAATTTAGACACAGAAAGCATTTATTTCTATATTTTTTTTCCTCCTTGGGATATATATTTTTATAAAATTCGTTAAGGATACAATGTAAATATAAGTATTTTACCCAAATGGACCACGTTGTATTTATTTTATTTATTTATTTCAATATTACATATATTTTCTAAGGTTACACAGAAAAAACAATTGCTTTCTAGTCAACAAATAAAGCGACAAGTTGATTCACCTCAATCCCATGCAACCTGAGGCACGTCACACATCTAACCAAACTTACGCCAGTGCCTAAATATGTGATTTAAGACTTTTTAGATTTAAAAGATTGCGACCTGACTTTAAAAGGTTCGTACTAGAGATTAGAGATTAGATTTAAAGTAGTTTTAAAATATATATTGTATCATCTATATACACAATATATTTACAACCAAATATTTTTTTGCTGGTAATAATAATAACAAAAGAATAATAATAATAGCAATACATAAATCATTCGTACTTAAAATATTATAAACAAATTTATTTATTTATTTATTTATTTATTGGTCCACAAAAAAAATTACACCGTTAGCACTTAACATAGATTGTGTTGCTCCTAACTAGGCAGAGCCTGTTCTAAGGAGAACACCAATACAAATGATTAAAAAATACATACTAAAAATAAAAAAAATTGAATCAAATCAAGTTAAATTCCAAACTAAAAATAAAAAATTTGAATCAAATCAAGTTAAAATTAAATTCTCACTACACCAAAATAATATTAGAACTATAGACAAGTAATACTAAATAATAATAATAATAATATATAATAGCAATAATAAATAATCATTTATAATAATAACTAATAATATATGAGAATTAATAAAAATACGTATATAAAATAAATAGAAAATAAATATATTTATTTATTTTAAAATTGTGATGAATGTTTTCTCCGCCTCTCTCCTACCAAGGTTTATTAACCATGATGTAAGGTGATATTTTTGTTGTTTGCTGCTAATTTCCAATATGTTCTCTTTACTCATGATATTAACCATTCTTGGAGAAAGAAAGCTGTAATGACGTTGTCCAAAAGACGTTAGACGTTTCGGCACTTCAAAGTTTCCCTTATAACGACCTGATCTCTCCCTGTTTTCCGGAGAAACACAATATTCGTCTTCATTGTTGTTTTTAAGATGAATTATTGCTTTGAGGCAATACAACTGCCTCAAATCAAGCAATTGTGCCTCAACATACAGGTTTATTATTATTATGTTTATTAAATTAAACAACAATTGCCAGTTCCCTCTCCGTTTCAGAGCGCCCCAACTCCAATAGCCATTTATTAATTGCATTTTTTAAACTTGGAATGTTATCTAATAATTTAATGTGTTCATCTAATTTGATGCACGTTCGGGGTGCAATGTACCAAGCCTGCCTTTGTGCAAACGCCGTTTTCACCCGAGGTATCTCCAAATTTAAACCTTCCCCTGCCCTCGTAATTTTTATTTGCTGAGTGCGAAATTGATTTTTTCTAAATTTATGAAAATGAACGAGCAGCTCTTTAATGAATATTTGCCTTATATCAAGCACATGCTATAAACGTATTTCATTATCGCCTTTGACTACATTAAACCTTTTAGTTATTTTAAATCTTGGTCAGAATATATTGGCAAAAATGATGAATATATTGGCACGAAATGATCCTTGGAGACATAAATATATTTCTGACTTTTTTTGCCTACGTTGCTATTTTTTGGCTCATTTCTTCCTTTTAATTATTTTAAATCTGCATCAGAATGTTTTCGCAGTATTGCGGGAATCGATCCCTCGAGACATAAATGTGTTTTTGAGCATTTTCCATACTTTGCTATGATTTTGACCTATTTAGACATTTGAGTTATTTTAAATCTCTATCAGAATATTTTGGAAATATCGCAGGAAATGATCCATGGAGACATACATAAATATGTTTCTGACTACTTTTGCGTAAATTGGTATGGTTTCAACTAATTTGGACATTTTAAATATTCTAAATCTTGCTTAGAATGCTGTCGCAATATCGCAGTGAATGATCCCTGGAGACATTAATATGTTAAGGTTTCTTGTCGCAGACTGTTTGGCGGTTGTAGGCAAGAGAAAAGGGGTAGAGGGAGAGGAAGACGTCGTGACTTTTTAACGCGCCAAGGTAACCTCGACGAAATGGCGCCTCTTTGTCGCCGTCTGAACGCGACACGACCCCGAGCACGTTCAGTTTACGCGTTTAAAATGCATTCGAAAGATTCACTGGCAAGATATCAAGAAGCAAGAAAGAATTAACAACGGCATCTCGGCCAACAAACTGCCAACATTGGAGCCAGAGTTTTGTGTTATTATAAGTCTAGTCGGCTGTTGGGAATATGATTTCGTTTCAGATTTGTTTCTGATAAGGCGAGAGCCTAATGCGGAAGGTAAGGAAACGATATCGCATTGGCTGTTAGAGACATTCGATTAAATTCAGGCCAGAAAAGTTGGGCGGCAGCCAAAAACGAATTGAAATAGCAGACGAACGAACGTCGGCCTCGCGTTGCCGGGAGAGCGAAACATTTCTCTCTTCTGGATCATTTCCCATGCCAATATTTATCGGTCGCGCGGCATACAGTCCGCGGAGGATAATTTTGCGCTCGAGTTTCGATTGCGGACGAAGAGTGATGGCGGCAATCAGTCGCACGTCTTTCGAACCGAAGTTATTGAAAAGCCTACTTAATGCAGTACCTTCGCTCGCCTCCACCGTGTCGTAGATATCCTCCAAGTAGGCATAGTTGTTGCAAACGGCGACGTCGCTCGGTAGACTCTCCCTGGGAACAGTCATAATAATAAATCAAATTACGGCGATCATAAATGAAATAGAAAAACCCGATGCAGGAGATAAAAGTAAATTGTACGACCGAAGGAGGGCATAAAATGAAATTGAACCGCGCAAGTAGTGCTCGGATACTAACAAGCAGGTGTACTTATCGTAGTGATTGTCCTCTTCTTTCTCTTTCGCGATGAGGGATCTGAGAGCCGCTTGAATCGCCTCGTTCTGAAACAAAGGAATTACACAATTTTATATAAAATGTTTGGAGTAAAGCCAAGAGTCGTTTGCTGTAGTGGATTGGGGGTGACAGTTCGGCCGATGCTGCATTGTCGTCAGAAAAATGGAAAAACTCCCACTCGAGAGCGAGACGACAGGTCAAGACAGCCTTTTTACATTTCACTCCAGGGAGGAAATTAAAACGCGACGAAGAATTTATAATAAAAAATAAGGCAAATATTGGTGTAGGGATGGAAGTGATTGACTATGTATATAATTATATAACTAATCGCTCACTTTTTTGCAATTTTCATGAAGGCTCGATTTTTTTACCTCCCTTCAAACCCCCACATACTTGAGCTTGATTATAACTATTGCAGCCTTTTTTATACACAAAGGCTATATTGCCTTAGGCGGCCCTTTTGCAGCACGTGCATCTCTGAACTAGACAATAAAAAGAAGGTCTGGAAACATACGTTTCCTAAGACAGCGGGTGAAGATGTTAACCTGCTGTCATCTGCTGAAAACTCTTTTCAAATCTGATAGAAGGGCGAGGAGCCCTACTGGCTTATCAGTGCCCTTGCCGTTTGAGGTAGGTTTCTATCCTGGAAAATGGTCTGCACCATCAAACCATTTTCGTTTCAAATATTTGCGACTTATTTTAGGGTGGCAATACAACTACAGTCATTATACCATCCTAAATAGGCGGGCACATAAGAGATAACCAGCAATATGTAATGAACGATGGAATGGATTCGACCCCTTATTTTGAATTCGTTCTAGCTGTAGGACGACGGAATTTCTATCGGATTTCCTATGCGGACTTTCATCATAAGCGACGCGCTATTAGACTACTGACCACGCAATTCATCAATAAAATAATAGTTTGACATCAATATAAGACAAGTAATTTTAAATTAATAAAAGGCTGTTTAACACCTTAAATTTCAAATTATTTATTGAGTTCAAATTATGAGTACATTCAATATACAAAAGTCTTAACCTAACTAGGCTGCCGCCTGTTCCAAGGTAGACAATTTATTTTAATTATCCTAAGAAATATATAATATGATATTTATATAAATAAACAAAATCATACTTAATGTAACAGAAATATCTTAATTACCTAATAAAAATTCGTAAGAAAATGTCATGAAAATTTTCAATATTATTTTATTTCAAAATATGATAAAAATTAATATACATTTATATATCTATTAATAAGTATTAATATGTAATAATCATATACAAAATAAATTCACAAAAATTAAAATAAAATTACATTTAGAAATCATCAGTTTATATTACTACATATACTATTATGTTTTTATTATAAAGATTCAATTATTTAATAAAGTGTTTAATATCTGCATTTGTTCAATTTAAGAGGTAGGCACTCAAACTATTTTTAAATTTATATGAAATTTTAATGTTTGGTGGTAAGCAATTATAAAATTTGGGGGCAAGATAAGATAAGAGATACATTTTATTAATGATACATTTTATTTTGAAGTAGATTAGTGCATGAAGAAATTCAAACATCTACACCGGCGTCAGTCAAGGGTTAAATTTAGGTCCCTTACTGAAGATACTATTTGTTGATAGCTTAGGGTCGACATAGAATCATCCTGCTCCCTGGACGCATATAAAATTGTTATTTCAGTAATTCAATTGTTTTCCAATGATACAAAAACAATGGGGTGGGGGGGGAGTGTGGGGGTGGGGGGGAGGGGGTGGGGGGATATCTGTGTCCGAATGGTGAGTCGCTCGCGGTGGAAATCGTGCAAGTGCGGCGGCGACGCTATTTGCGTCCATGACTCATATCAAAGAGCCTTCGCAGACGGTTTTATGGTCGCTGCGTTTATTTTAGCCAGACGTCCACCGCGCTGATCTCGCTTCGCGAATGTGTTTTATTATACCTCTCCGTGAGTGAAATACACGCGGTTTTAACGACTGTAATCGTGAAACTATTAGTGCATACAAGCAATCATCTTAAATTCTATAAAGCTATTTGAGTTAAGATAATCCTAATTTTGAATATCCTTAGAATATAGGACACTGATTATCAATTTTATTACCTATAGAGATTTGGCCATCTATTACTGTACTTTATTATCGACACTATCATATACTTTTTCTTATATAATATACTTATATAAAATATAAAATACTGTACTATATAAATAAAATATAATACACACATAAACACAAACACACACTGGATGGCTGTGTCGACTACAACGGGCGAACCAGTCACCCCAGGCTAGTATAACAATATAGATCGTTCTTTCAGCCGTGATATGAGCGTAGAAGACTTGGGGACAAGACAAGACAATCTACTGTCTAGTTCGCCAGCAACCCGTTAGAGTCTAACGCCTTACGTTGAGGCACCGGGTACGTCGTACGCGTAACGCTGTACGTCGTAACCCCCTAACTACCAGTTTTGGCAGGATATCTCCGTCTAGAATTAACCTTCAGGATACCTCCGTCCTCCCGACTGGTTACGGGTCCGAAGTCGCTTGCGCTACCTCTACCTGTTGTATTACAGCGGTAATTCAGTTTGAATTTATCGCGGACCTGGGCGTTCTTTGCCCATAGTGCCACAAGGGGTCGAGTGGCCCAAGGTCATTTCAAGAGTGGCATGACAACAGGTCAACATCCACACCCGCTGCTTAGGAAACAGTATAATTACATAGTCTCCAGACCCCTTCAGAAATTAGTCAGAATGCACAGCCGATTGGACCGACCGGTGCGCAAACCGTCCAGTGGCGCCGGGATGCAATCCCGCCGGGAGAAACCGGTCCACCAGCTCTTAGTCCGAGAACAAAATAGAACTTGTGGCCCAAGCTTCACGAAACCGTTCACCACCACAAACACACAGAGATACACACACACATGCTCACCTTCTCTTTCGCACACACACTCACACACATAAAGATACACCTTCCCACCATCTCATTTACTCACCCGGCGAACACACACACATGCACATAGTTCTCAATTCAAAGTAGTATGTTTTGTATTAATAAATGATCCCAAAATTACCTAAATTTACTTCAATTAAAATACATAAATATAAACTTGTAATTCACAGGAAATCCGTAACCGGTTTTATATTTTAGAATGTATATATTTTTGTAAATCTGTATACTATGTCATATTAACCCATATTCCGTTATTCACAAGCCTAATCTCAGTTGTTTCCAAAAGATAGGAATTAAAGCACTAATCATATCAATTTGGTATTCTGTTTCTTTAATTTTAAGAATGGGTCTTAATTTATAGATTTTCCGATTTTGTTTATGGTCGTTCCTGATCGGTACTGCTGCCGTATCTGCTTCTCCGGGTTTTTTCGGAATTTCCTAGTACGTTTCGTTAGTTTATTGGAAATTGCAGCAAAGTGCATCAATAAAACAAAAGCAGTGGTTAGAGGACACTAATTACCAAACAGAGTTTACTGTTTTGCAATTCCACCTGTGCCATCGTCATTTCCGTGTCCGTGCAATTTTAGATCCCGGGAAGCCCGATTTAGGCACTGAGAAGAAACGGAATACGGAGCAATATATTTTTAAGAGAAGTTAAGATTATCATTCGTTTATTTTAATAATAATAATTTAATATTTGTAAAAAAAAGAGAAATAACAGTATACGTGTATTAAAACATTTGAATTGCTAAAACTGCTACTTCAAACTGTTCGATTATCGAACTTTCTTTAGTTAGCCTCGAAGAAACTTGATTTTAGCTCCATACACAATGGCACTTTAGAAACGGAATACGAAAACCTGCTTATGCGTTGCGCTCAATGTCATTTTTAGGTCTTTAAAAGTAAGTCCCACTTAGAACGCTCGAAAGAGAATACCGAAACGTAAACGTAAAAAAAACAGGTAATTATTTGTGCAGTAATGAGGTAGCAAACGGTAGACCGGTATGCGATGTGAGTGTGTCGACTGCGCGACCAAGCTCACCGGCTGAGGTCGCGACCTAGTTGGGGCGACCGCTGCGGGTCGCGCGCGCGACCGGAACGATCGCAGTCGTTTCGTGTGCCGCCTTTATTGTCTACTGGATGCCAATAATAAACCTCCTGTATAAGCGAAACCCGCGCCACGGCCATTAGCTCACACGTTTCTTTCACCATTGGGCATTTAAATTTAACTACACTTCAGCGAATTAAATTAATCCACCTCTTGATGGGGCTTACTATAGGAGATGTTAGCTTTATTATTATACAGAATCTTTCATTTTAAATAACTCAGTTTCTGACTATAAATATTTAGTTAGATATTTTATTAAATCAAATAGGAAAAACGACTTCATAGATTAGTGCGACGACAGAGATTTAAATAAGCAATATAAATAATTCATATACTAGTAGATATTCATATACTTTGCGTATTTTAAATCATAATGACTTATGGAGTGCTATTTTGGGGAAATGCTGCAACCAGTAAAAGAATCTTTCTTTTGCAAAAGAGAGCACTGCGTAGCATACATGCTGCGCAGTGCTCTATGGTATGATGTATCAGGTCCTATCGTTACCTGATATATCAGGTAACGACTAGGACCTCATGCAAAGAATATTTCAGCAGGACAAGGGTAATGACTATGTATTCGGCGTTCATATACCAGTGTTTAATGTATGATAGACAGCACCTAGCAGAAATACCAATTAATGCAGACATTCACTCGCATCATACCCGCGGTAGCTCCCTTTTATGTGTACCCCGAATACGACTGGCAAAAGTACAGAAAAGCTACTTGTACCTTAGCATTAAATTCTATAATCTACTTCCTACAAAATTTAAACATCTGAAGGACATCAAATTAAAAAAAAAACATCAAGGACATGCTGATAGGCCACCCTTTCTATAATCTGGCCGAATTTGAGGACCATGATTTTTCAAATATTGTGCCCATTTAAATTACTTAAAAAGGTAGAGCCTTATTGTCTGATTATTTTATATGGTCTTATATCTGTACTTTTAGTTTAAAATGTATAATGTAGCTTTAATTTGATTATTTAACATTTTACTGACAATTTCAATATTATGATGAATAATTTTACTACGTATGTTTTCGAATTACTAAGTACTTCAAATATTAGGCTTCTATTTTAATTTTAATTATTTATATTTATTGTTTGACAATCTGTATGTTCAGTGAAAAATAGTAACGAGACTTACTACCTAACCCAATCATTTTGACACGTCCAAGAGCGGTTTTCAGCCGTCAATTGGACACGACGAAAATGTAATGTAATGTAATTGTAGGGCAGGCAATTATTCATAATAAATGGCCAAAGAACGATACACATTAATTAACATGAGAGATTGTAATTCAAACAAACTAGAGGTCCTTCATGTTGCAGTGGTATTATTTCAAATAAACGAAAATGGAAAAGAAAAAAGAAAGATAAGCAAAATGACACTTAAAGGGAGCTCTACTGGCGAAGTGGAGAAGGCTTGCCTTGAAGATAGTGCTTGTTGCAGCGTTTGAACCGCAGTGTATCCAAGAACAAATCAATGTGTAAACAACACATTTGTTAATTTGTGTAAACAACACATTTGTTAGATTTAGAAATATTTAAAATTGATCACCTTCGTCAGTTCGCGAGTTACAAAAATACAGTTGGTATAACACAGCACAGCCAGAGACAGACCTTCTAGGTCTAGTTGGTTGTGCGATTTCGCCTCATTCGGATATGCTAGCATATTTATATCCATAGAGCTGTGTTTTTCGCTATTATAATGTTTGTTCTTAATTATTCCTCATGTACAACAGTATGCATGTCCTTGTATTTTTTTGTTCTTGTACGTTATAAATAAATAAATAAATAAATAAATGTCAGTGAAAGTCCTGTAATATATCTCGCATATCTTGAAAATTTGCACTCTAAACCAAGAATTGGTGTCCGGCATTTACAGGTAGAAGAGGGTTTTAGACGAGAATCACCTTTCGGAATACGGAAGCTAAGCTGTAAGCAATCAAAACTTTACTACAGATTTTGTGGAGTGACATCAAAAATAATGCGTCTGTCGTTCTGACTTCAATGTGTTGAGCCAAAAGATCTGAGTAAGACTTACGCAGCTCGCGAATCCTCTACCGCACAGTTTTTTTGATTTCTTTTATAAAATCTCTAGCTTCCAGGGTTTGGAGTAAATATAATATCAAACAGTGCAAGAACACTCGAGCACTAGACGCACAGAGGCTTTGTACAGCAAAAGCAGTGAATCTGAATGAGTAAATCATACTAAAAATATGAAAATTATTTAATTTATTGATATTATAAAATTCTATGATAGACTCATAATTATCATCGGTAATCTAATCAGTAAAACTCGTATAAGCGTGTTGCCGACATCAGCGAGTAAGATAGATCTTTGCGATGAGTCAAGGCGGGTGGAACAGAGATAACACGAAAACCAAAGACGGCACGATGTATGATATGTATGAGAAGGCAGGCGAGAAGTAGACTGTGTGATTTAGTGTGAATTAGTTACTAGTGTTAATTGGTAGGTAGGGCGGAGGTGTTCTAGCTCTATCTATGGCGCTTAAAATAAATTTGATACAAACACGAAATTGCCCACTTTCAATAACAGTAACTGTCAAAACAAAACTACTGGACAAAACTGTTTAAAATGTGACAGGCGTCGTCCTTCAGGTATACATAATCAAACGCGATGATATACATAATCTGTCGTTAAGCATATCTACTTATCATATACAGTCTAGGTATATAAAGTTTCAATTATAAATCAGTTACAGACAAACAGTTATCGTGACTGCGATATAAATACAATCTCCTATTTATACCCGACTCGATGTAACCATTTATTTCGTGACGTCGAGAACCACATTTGAAAGTACGTTTCGCTCGTCCGTTGATTTCATCCCGAAAGCATAATAATTTATGTAGCGGGTTGAGTGAAAGACGAGACGGCCGGTCGGGCGGCCTCGGGCGGCCTCGGGTGATGTCGGGAGGTGTCGAGGCTCGGTGTTGGATTATTTGCACTTTGAATAGTGATGAGAATGTTGGCTTAGTTTACGTTACGCATGGCCAAATATTTACGGATCACAAATTGCCTCGAGGCGCTCACCACTTAAAGGTGCTTAACTCAGATGCTCTCGCTCCACCTCAATGTATTCTGTGTCAGTTTATGATCCAGTTTCTTCTACTTCTACTACGGGCGAAGCCGCCACCCCATGAATTAATAAGACTCTTAGATCATTCTTTCAACCGTGGTGTGGGACAACACAGTTCACCGTCCAACTACGTGAGAGTCCGCGAAGCACTAGGAAGTAAAGATAGGTCCGACCTCACACCCTCACTACCAGATTTGGCAGAATTTCTCCGTCCTCCGGTCTGTACGCAAATTTACCGCCCGGCAAAGGGTAGTTAACCCAGCGGGAAAACCAAGCGCCCTTGCTACCAGTTATGGCCAGATTTCCTCGGCCTCCCGACTGGTTACAGGTTCAAAGTCGCTCGCGCGGTGATTCAGTTCGGCTGTTATTAGGTAAACAGCCGCCCCTGCTCTATAGAAACAAAACCGTCTCAAGGCTCTCTTGGTTATCTGTTAGAATGCATAGTCGATTGACTGGCGCCACACGGTGCGCAAACTGACCAGGAGCGCCCGAAGGACAATTTCATGGGAAACTAGCCTACAGGCACAGAGTCCTACCCGGGCTCGCACTTCTACATGGAGGCTACCTGATGGGTGCTGACCTGTGAGTTGAACCAACCCTAACATTTTGGGTTTTAATGGCACAACTGCATTGGGCTCATTAGCTACTAATGGAAGACGACAGGTCAACATCCACAACTGCTTAAAAAACCGTATATCTTTCCCCGACTCCTCCAGTTTTTAGCTGGAGCTCAACAGTGGGTTAGCTGGAAGTCGACTGACGCCACACGATGCGCACACCGCCCAATAGCGCCCGAGGTTCAATCCCTTAGGCGAAACTGATACACCAGCATGATAGCCTGGGACACAGAGTCCTTCCCGGGCTAGAACCTTATTTGAGGAGGCTATTGGATAGGAGTTGTATCGTGAGTTGAGCCGACCCGGAGAACGAGATATTGGGCGATAGTAGCAAAACGGTACAAGTACCATTCGATACCAATTAAATAATTATACAGTTAGACATATATTAATTAATCGCAGAATTAATTTAAACAGTTGGAAGTTGTACCTATATTGCTTCTTTATACTTACATGAATTTATATTTACATGACAATGTCGTGAACATTTATAAAGTCTTTACTAATAACGTTATCCTACCTTCCGTAGCAATTTTATTTCTTCTATTTCACTCGCCTACAATTTTTTTCTCACATAGAATTTGTTAGTGCCCATACCTTGGTGATACTTGTCTATAAGGACGCTATTATTGGAACATCATCATTATTTTTTGAGAGTTGTGTAGAGTGATAGATCAAATATGGTAAGATTTAGTATTGACTGAATGAACACAGTGATGGACGATTGGGGGGTGCGGGCTGCGGCCTCGCTCTATCATCTATCCATCCCTCTCTCTCGCGTGACGCGTGATGTATGGTTGTGTGTCAGCGGATCATGTCTGGCCGGGTAATACACGATCCGAACATCCCCTAGATAGCGATTTGATTGATGACGGCGAGCGACGCGCTCAGACTAATTTCTGCATTTACCGCGCGGTTAGCCGCCTTTTTAATTTTCACGCTCGCACGAACTCTTCAATGTTTCGTAATCAGTTGGAGCGGTAGAAACTCTCGTAGCAATGTGCCACGATTGTAAGGAGTGGCCACCCTATCTATATATTAATTTGAAACGTGTATTTCCTGTAACCGCCATATTGAGAGAATGGCTAAGTGAAAAATAAATTATTAGTTTAAAAAAAAACACTAAAAACACGCTTTGCGGCCAACTATACGACGACGCGGCCAACTATACGACACCATTGCTTGTAGTTCTTTTCACGCATCATTACATCTACATTACTTGGTATGCGCACCATTACTTCGCACCAACCTAAGTTCATTCCAAGATTTTTCTAACAACTCCAAACACAGCTATGATACGATGTTCCATCATGAAGTTCCAGTTCATATCTTCTGACTCCATCATCAGATCAGTTCGACAGTACCATATTATTGTATTATCATCAGAACTACATACGCCAATTTTTATGACGCTACGATCCTTGGAAGATGGGTAAATTAGTTACCTACCATAGATTCCATTACATAGTTAGTTACATACAGGTCGACCTAATAAAAGCGTGTTAAAAACATTTTTTTTCTTGGTATTTTACTTTTTGTTTATTTAACATGTTTTAATTGTTTATTTGACCTGATTCTAAAAATTCACTATTATTTTATTCAATTATGGCACTGAACTAATCACATTTTCTATTTGTATTTAAAATAGGTAAAATAGTCAAACTAATATCATTTAAAAAGCCTGTTATAACGACTGTTACTTTTTGTATTACTAACCTGTGTATCACAATGTAGTACATTGTGACACTTCGAGGAGCGGTATATTCGCCAATTGGATACGAATATAATGTAATGTAAGGCTATTGATGATGCTTCATCGTCATTTTACGTAACAACTTTATCTTCTTCTATTTTATAAAATCGAAAGCTCCGACTCACTTACTGACTAATAATAATCCCAGATCCGAAACCACCGACGCGATAAAACTGCAATTTCTCACTCGCTTTCTCGCTGACAAGGGATTTAAAAAAAATAATACCTTGCCATTTTCGAATGGGGGGTTTTAAATTTCAGCCAGTTGAAATTTAAGGGTTCTATTTCTCTCAGAAAAAAAGAAGTACGTGCTCGAGAGGGTAGTGAATTCCATAGCCTAACTGGCTATATAGAAGAGTCAAACGTTATGCTTGAAATTTGTTTAATTATCTTCTCCTTAGAGCAAATAAGAGGACAGATATTTTTCTATCAAATATTTTAATTATATCAGATATTGTGAAGTGTTGTAGTTTCATACCGCTTAACGCGTGTCTTCGAAACGGCTCAGATTGGCATTAGAAAATTCGGTTGGTTTACTCCCCTCCAAATATTAGTAAGCCAGTGTTACAGGGAGTAGAAAAATTCATCTCTTAATCCTGTAAAAAGGGGGTTGAATTTTTGAACTTGCGATTCGACTCCTCGAAACAAGTAAGAGGATAAGTATACGAGTATAAGAATATTGTAAAAATCCACCCCCGAGAATGTGGAGACAAAGTGGTGGCAGTTTCCTACCGTCAAATGCGTATCGCTGAAATGGATAAAGTTAAAAATAAGATACGGGTGATATACTCCCATCTGAAAATTAGGATGTAGGTGTTTAAGGAGGTTTCGAATTTTATCCTGTAACATGGTAAAAATGAGGGTTGAATTATTTGAACTCGTGAATCGACTCCTATCAGCCAGTGAGAGGATATTAGACATTAGGGTTTAGGACAAATCCCCTTCCGATAATGTGATACGGAGGAGGTTGCCGTTTCGTACAGTCAAATACGTATCTCCGAAACAGGTCAGTTGGGAAGCTGAAATAAATATCTACTGGACTATCTACAATACATAAGGTTTTTGTTTATATCATTATTATTATTAATAATAATACTAATAAATCGCTTTATTCCTACGAAAAGGCGAGCTTATTATCTGCAGGAAATATTTTAGAGCTAACCTATACTATTGTATTACCATTATTTGCGAGTAGATACTACATACCTTAACCTATATAATGAGACTTAGATAAAAAAAGAGGATAGAAAGAAATATATATTTAACTCTATAAAATCGAAGACTATCGCGGTTGTTTGACATTATAAATAGGATAGGAAACGAATTTACCGCGTGAAATTTGTAGCACCTGACGTTTCGGTGACGTTGCAGCCGCCGTTGTCCAGGGTAGACTGAAGAGAACCCAGGGTAGCCTACGTTGGACAAACGAAACGGCCAATAGTCACGCGACTGACATAACACATCAAAGCTGTTAAAAACGTTCAGCGAGAAAAATCTGCGATCTGCGAACATATATTGGATAGCGGAAGTAACCACTGGATGCAGTTTCAAAATCCCATTGTGCTATCCAAAGAACAATTCTACTTTCCTCGCATGATCCGGGAGCCTTTGAAATAAGAAGAACCCCGAACTTCAATAGAGACGACAGTTACAAACTCCCTTCTACGTGGAACCCTCTTCTTAAAATGTTCCCACCGC
This sequence comes from Micropterix aruncella, assembly GCA_944548615.1. Classification (NCBI taxonomy): domain Eukaryota; kingdom Metazoa; phylum Arthropoda; class Insecta; order Lepidoptera; family Micropterigidae; genus Micropterix; species Micropterix aruncella. The sequence goes on from OX155970.1 coordinate 28,269,458, forward strand.
CGAACGCCTAGCGCAAAGACGTAAAACAGGATACAGTGAGTGTTGTGTGCAAGACGAATTTTCAAAATTCCCGCGCTCCGAGCCCGGTCCACCACCACCGTTAAAACCTACGCAGTGGCGGAAGCGCAAAACAACGGATTGACAGCTCTTCAGTCTACCCTGGACAACGGCGGCTGCAACGTCACCGAAACGTCAAGTGCTACAAATTTCACGCGGTAAATTCGTTTCCTATCCTATTTATAATATATTTAACTTTTGTGGGCAAAGAATGTGCCACATCAAAATAATCTAACACCTATAAGGACGCCAAGGTTTAAAAAGAAGGAGAATGGGAAGGGAAAGGGAATTTATGTGGAAGATTTCAAATGATCTCTTAGTCTGATTTTAAAACTCGTTATGATAAGGGCGTTTCTAACATTTTTCGGCAAAGCATTCCAAAGACGGGCTCCATGCACGGTGAAAGAGAATGACAACAAGTCAGTGCTGTGACTAGGGATAGAGAGTAGCAAGTTATCTTTTGATTTCAACGGGCGTTCATGAGCCGATAGTGCAGTAAATCTGCAGTAAATCTGCAGGTAAGATAATTGGGAGCGACGCCATTCAACAGTACTCACTGGTAAAAAGCTGCATATTTTGGCTTTATTTTTTGATTTTTTGATTTAAAATCATAACATTAGAGCATTATGCAATTAATGAATCGGTGTATATTTCCCGAAGATCAAATAAATAAATTACTACGATGGAAAACAACATATCTACTTCGTTTGCAGTTGTCATGGCCGAATCAGGTATCATCGCCACGGTAGTATAAATTTCCCAGTTTCAGTGCTTTGCCAGTCCCTGTTTTGAAATGGCTTTATATTTCTGTGGTTCCGCTCGACGAAGACTTCGCATTCTTGAGTATCTACTTACGTACAATTATTTCTTATATATAAATAGAGCTGCCCTTTATTTTAGGTACTTTACTCGGTGGGTTTTTAAAGATGCTGCCCCAAATCTTCTAGATTATCGCCTAATATTGATTGGTTCGTATTTGTGCTGATATCGCTTTTTGCTTCCGTCTTAGTCTCAAAGTTCATATAGATAAATAAATCTATAGAAGGTATCTAAGTATGCAAAACAAGAAAGAAAACATTTCTAGAAAAATATTATTTATTATAATGCTTGAAGTCAGTAAGTCGAAAGATTTATCTGAGAAGTAGCTTCTTTATATAGCACAGCGCATGTCCCAATGTTGACCTTCGCTGTTTTCCCAATCGGGCGATCCTGAATGCAGGGGATATAATGTGCGCAGAGGTCATTATTGAAAGCAAGAGGGGTGGTATGAAGTTGAGTGGATTCTGCGGGAGGGAAGGGGGGGGGGGGGCTCCTCCTCTCGACGGAACAAGAGCGCCACTTAAGTCACATCACCCGATATCCCGCGATTGATCGCCATCTTGAATAAACATTAGCCCAGAGATCCATTAAAATACTTCAGTCCACGCATATTCCATAGGTAAAGATGGCGCCTGTCTTTTCCCGATTTTATTTCGGGAAATATATCGGGGGTACGTAAAAAAATACCGTATTTTCTTAATGATAAAACAACAGCAGTTCGGTTCTCCGTTATTGGAGTAGTTTATTTGTAATTTCCGGTATATGTATCAGCATCATAGATAGATATCAGTATGATAGATAAATAGAGTTTCATTTTTGATTTGGGGAAACAAATCGTAAAGTGCTACTGAGCACTTTCTTTTTCAGAGTTCTTGATCTTTTTATCAATGATAAAGCCTGGAGTTAAAAGCTGAAAGGAAGGCCAAGTAGTTTGAAAAACAATGAAAACTGAAACTGAGATAAGGCAGGTATACCTAACGAATTCTTTACTGAAACTAAGCTGGATAGCAAGAAAATACGCATGAAGAGAATATATAAGCAGAAATAAAAGAACTGAACCGAAAACAAATAAGTTGAGACACATAGTATGATCGATTTTAATATCTTTCAGAACGAAGTAAAGTTCGAGCAAAATAAATGAGCAGCATAATATATCGACGAAGGCTTTGGCGAGATACCGAATTAATTAGTTAAAGAGCGTTGTAATGAAACATTCTAGCGCGCAGCTAGTTTAGGCACTGATAAAAACTAGCCGAGCGCTATAAACATAAAAATATATTTTTAGGAATGGCATATTATAAATTTATATTCAAATTCAAATTCAAATTCCAAATTCTTTATTTATCTATAATGTTACATGTATTTTTAAAATTCAAAGCCATCCTAACTAGGCATCGCCTGTACTAAGGTAGGCTTAATATAAAAAAAGGTATAATGGCTTTCGTAACTTGCTGTAATACATCTTTGTATATTATTATGTTACATTTGAGAAGATAGATATGTCTCCAAAATAAGAAAGCGTAATAATAATTAATTTAGGTATATACATATAAATATATACATACATACATAAATAAATATATACTTTATAGATAAATATAAAATAATACTAAAATATCTCACAAATCGTGCTCTATTTTAATATATATGTTACTAATGTCTCCGTTTCTTGTCGACCCAAAGTCAAAAGTGACTTAGTTAGGTTTTTCTTTACGCCGTGACTATTCCTAGATTTCAGTCCTGCAGGAAAAACACTATTCATTTTGTTGAACAGTCGAGGAGCAATGTAAGAAAAGTGTTTTGTGCAAAACTTGTTCTCTTTTTTTTGGATTAAGTGCTGTCTGGTTGTTGTTACTCGTGTTCCTTTATGGTGTGTTGAATATAGATGATAATTGTCATGATTATAGTAGTAGAGTAGGACTACCTTAGCGTATATTTGACGAATGTCAAGGACTTTAGATTCATTGTACAAGCTCTCAGAAGTATAGCGGAAGGGTTTTTTGTGTATTACTCTTAATAGCGACTTTTGGGCTACATATATCAAACATTATTCATTTTCAATTTGTTTTTGTCCAGTGTATTATGGCGTTTCCGATGTTTTAATATGCGGACCATCAAATTTAGATATTTTGAAAGACATAGATAAAATATAAGATAAGTATTTATTTCCAATACAACCATACAATTGTGTAGAAATGACAGTTTTTAATTTTAAACTAGTTACTCAATTTAGCCAAGAGATGATATACAATTTATACCTTTAAACTTACCAATTTACAAAAACAAAGACTATATAACGCTTACAACAAAACAATTACCAGTAAATAATATGTATTAGATTAAATGGGTAGATACGATGCTATGTATGCTATGTATGTATGGATAGATATTATAGCTAGTAAAAAGGCAACATATTTTTTCATTGCAAAAACGGGCCATTCCAATTTTAAGTAATCTGGGTTATGTAGAATCATGCCGTGGTCATTTCAGAAGGCTTAAAATCCTCACCCTTCCATCTCTATACGTTTTAGAATGCGTTAAATTGATCACAAAAAACCTAGCTCAGCTGCCGATACATTCAGATACCCATAAACACTTTACCAGGGGGAGAAATAATCTGATTCTTCCTCGTCCAAATCTAGAACTTTTTAAAAGGAATCCGAGCTACGTCGGAATTATATGCTACAATAAGCTACCCTCTAGTATAAAAAATATATGCCGGGAAGGAAAAATGCTCCAATTTAAAAATAAACTCAAATTATATCTAATTGAAAGAGAATTGTACGACATTAACGATCTCTAAAAACTGTCTGCATCTCGACTATATCTCTTTCTGTAATAGGTTTTAAAACGATTTTCAATTTGACTAAAACGTATTAACTATTTTTTATTATTAGGTAGGCACATATTAATTATACCTTGACTATTTTTATTTACAATATTATAACTAAGACATTTTATTTTACTTTTTGACAACCGTCACTTTTTTCTGTTATTTTTGACATTACATTTATTAATTTTATACTAAAAAAACTTATTTTTATCGGTAATTTAAAGAATAATTTACTCTATGCTTTTAATCTGGTAAACTAAATGGTGAGACTCGATTTTATTCTACAATAACACCTTCTTCATTCTTACGAGTAACCTTTTACGTTTTGATTAGTAGTAGAAGAATTTGTTCATTAAAAAAGAATTCGATGTTATCACGGCCAAATGTAATTCTACTGTCTATACAACTATGTATTAGTTTTTAAGACAATAAACAATTTGATTTGATTTGATTTGATATTTTGGTTAGTTATATATAGTTACCTGATATGACGTGCTTATCATTGTCATTACACGTATTGTAATTAGCTCATCTAGATACAGGCCTTAGTTGACCTAGTTAGATGAGTTTTAGGCAGGTGCCAAACACGATGTGATGGTTTCTCTGAACTGTTTATGTTTGATTCTTGAACTTGTTTGGTATAATTAGTCGTAACCATTGTAATAAGTACTTATAAATAAATAAATAATAAATATGTATTTTTAAAATATTTTAAGAAGTCGTTATAAGCATACATGTTGATTTTGGGGAGATAAGACTCGGATGGATCTCTTGAAAATATCGATGTTTTTAATCGCTTTTAATCTTTCGGGCAATTTATTAAAAAGTTTGAGGCCTAAGTATCGACTAGTCGCCTGGAACTTGGCAGTACGTGCTACGAACGGTTGGAGATAAAGGGTTTTATTCCTGGTGTCATGCCGATGTACTTCCTCGTGGGATATGGCCGAGCTCTTATTGCAATAGAATTCGCAAAGAGCTTCTTGAGCAAAAATCGCATAAACGATCAATATCCCTAGTTTTTGGAAGTGTTCACGACATGACTGCCGTGGACGAATTCCTACTATCGCACGTATGGCTCTTTTCTAGAGAGTGAATACACTGTTGATGTGCGCTGCATTACCCCATAAAAGAATACCATAGCGCAGGTGTGACTTAACTAGTGCGTAATAGGCCGATATTACTTCAGTTCTCTCCAAACAACTTCTGATGCGTAATAGAGCATAGCAGGCTGACGAAAGTTTTGACCTAACATGCTCTATATGTACATAGATTCCATGACATCTTTCCATCCAGATGTAGTCCGAGGAATTTAACTGATTCCGCAAGTTCAACCGGGTAGTTAACTTTTATAGACGATGTCTTGCTATTAAAATTTAAAATAACAGTTTTAGACATACATCCACATTTTATATTTTGCTCTGCTGGTAATACTCAAGCAATCGTAAATAGCATTGAGGAATAAAAAATAATTCCGCAGAGGCATCGGAGCGGTCTGAGTGTGCTATCACTTTGGGTTTTGGAGGTCAATCTAGAGACTACAACTATCAGTGCGACTGTATAAAGTCAACTGGCTTTTTTAGCTTGTGTTGCGTGGGTTGAAGGTTCTTGTTCATATGTAGGGGTCACAAATTATAGACAATGGTTTCTTGATTCGCTATATTAATTTATTATTGATTGTATCATTTTATAATAATGACTAGACAGCGAGTGTCGCTGACTGTTCAGCGATACGCTCACGGTGAGCTCTGACTAGCTACCGACTCTGTTAAATGGATGTTGACTTAAGTGGAAATGTGACTGACTGCAGTGGTATGACGGTCGTTTTATATAGGGCGGCGCATGTTGAATGACGTACGTCGCGTCGAGAAGTGTGTAACTATATTTCATTATAATGACTGGATTTATCGATAAAGTCTTTATTCGATGAGTGGGTCAATTCTTGGTGTTTTTTTTTAGGATAGACTAATTTGTATAGAGATTTATCTTGCGAAATGTTTAATCCTTTATGTCATATTTATGTAAAGTTGTCGACCGCTTTAGTTTTGTTTAAATATATATTAATGTACCATTCCTTTCTCAAGATCCTGATGTAGATCATCTCAAGCTTAAAGTAAAAAATACTCGAATGTCAATTTGAAGAAAACGCGTGTTTTATACGACGTTCAATCTCATTATTCAGAAAACCCTTACATTATTGAAATTAGGGTGTGGGCTGCTCAGGCGGCGGAGGCGGGATATTGAGGCAATATAATGCTAAACGCGTGTTCCCAGACGAGATAGGGTCATGTTGATCGCCGAAATCCGGACGAAAAATACTGAATAAATTTCACTCGATCCTGCTCCCAATTAAATTGCAAGCCCGGGGATTATAAAGTAGCGCCGCGCGCTGCATATTTAAATTTGAGTAATGAGCTCCGTAATATGGGTGGCACGAGCGAAAAACCCACCGCATTAAAGCGTAATTGCAGTTCGCTAACAATGCCATTAGGTAGATGTCAGTGAAGTGGATATTATGCACATTAACACAAACGTAATTGTAAATACAGCGAATTATTTAATTGGACGAATAACCTGAATAAAACACATTAAAGAGCGTTGTCGTATCTACTGCATATTTTATATCCGAAATTGAACCTAATTACATTTATATATTTTAATTAATAAATACTCGACGGGCATAAACCCACAGGACTGGTTAAAATCAACTGTTTATATGTTAATAAAATGCCCTACATGCAAAACGATACAACCAGTTCAAAACGATCAGTTTCACCAGTCACATGCTAAAAATATTCCTGAAATGCCTTTAACAACAAATATATCGAAAGTGCGCATTGATAACACCCAATTGTATTGTTTTGTAGTCATTTGTTCCATCAGACACAAATTGCATACTCAAGACAAGTCATAGAAATATAGTGTGTTTTGATTCACGGGTTTACCGAATTTACTATTTAAGTAACTGATATAAAAATAATAAATACGTATTTTAAACAAAGACGACAATATTTATGTTAAGCAGAACGCAATTTTTTTTATAAAATAGTTTTCCAAGTTGAATAACTATAGTATTACAACTTAGAAAGAACATACACTGACACTGGAAATTAAACAAATAAATTTAATTTTCAAATAATATAGAAATTTCATTAAATTATCATAGTCCATAGAATTATTAAAACATAAAAAAAATAAAAAATATAACCATAATTATACGCTGAAGAAATCAAAGCAATCACTAAAAGATTGTTAATTTATGAAATCAGTAAAGCTGATTGACGTTGATTTGCGAAATGATTGTTTTACGTTAATTACGGCGTATTTTTCAAGAACCGTTAACCTGTAATATCGGGGCTAGGAGGTGGTTGTAGAATGATTGCTGTTAAACGTGTTTGGATCACATCATGACCTCGATTAGGGTAACGCCTCCTAGCCGAGTACGTATATGTCACCATTCCTGCCTCCTCCCTTCACGCTTCTAAAGATCTTTAACTTATCCGTAATTTTATGGACAATATCTATAAAATTGTTTCAAGATACCATTAAGTACCAGATGGCATATATCTACTGATTGGAGACTACAACCTCCCGGATATCTATTAAAATATGGACATAATTACACACTAAAAAGTGTAAAGTGTCCCGCGCTAGTGTCTATAAAATAGACTTGATAGATTTCAGCGTCGCTTTCTAAAATTCCTAGTCTTTAACCTTTAACATCATCTCTGATTACTCCGAGCAACTTAATCGGTACAACACAGCCTCACTTGAGAACCGTTGCTAGGTAACTGGTCTTAAACTTCTATTTAAGCTTTTTGACAATGAGCGAGATTGCCCTGAGTAAGTAGAATTTCGTTTCACATTCCTGGAAAAACTACTAAATCTGGCAACCTATTCCATATTTCCAAATAAAACACGTATTATTATGAAAACGCATTTTTAAATACAACGTAAGTGCCTAGAGTGAGAATTTGTTATTTATTAACATATTACATTTATCTTTTAATCAGTTTTCCAATGCTTTGAAAGCAGATTAACTCACACTGTAACAAAAATGAACGATTTTGATATCTTAAGAGGAGTACGGCAAGGATGCATACTCACGCCGTTACTGTTTAGAAATGATATTCAGAGAAGTAATTGGGGGGCTATTTAGCGATAACCTCGTAAATGGCACAATCGTCAATAACCATCTCTATGCTGATGACAATAAATTATTGGTAACTCTTGGTGCAGAGCTCAAGCAATTGGTTAATAAGGTTATTTATTAAGTTAGGAAATAATATGGCATATTAAATAAAAATAAAACTAATGGTATGGTCATTACCAAAGAACGAAATGTCAGAGCTTATATTCAAGTAAACGAGACTGTTCAAGTATTCAGAAATATAAGTACCTCGGAAGTTATAATGAGATAAAAGTCAGGTGATACATGTCATATAGGATAATACAGAATCGCGTTCTCCAAGCTGGGAAAGATTTTCACTTCCTTAAAGAATGAGATTGGTTAGATACTAGGCTTTCCAGTTTTTATATATAGCATAGGTTCATGGATCTTGGCGATATTTTATTGTATCGTCAGTCATTTGGTTATTGTATGGCAGAAAGATGCTTAAGTTTCATAAACTCATAAAGTTCGTAACGAATTGGCACCCCAAAGAGTGCGGAAAGAATAGGAGCGGCCCACAATGACTAATTGATGGAAATTGGCATACATTGGTCAGGCTATGGAAGGTAGCAATACTTTCTTCTGTAATTTATTATCTAAGGCAAAATACTAGAACAGCTCAGGAAAACGCCGAATTCCTCGTGTGAAATAGGTGGAGCTTTGAATGAGCGCGAGACAGCAGAATCTAAAGTTGAGAGCTACGATGTTGGCCAACCTCTAAAGGGTAGAAGGCAACTGAAGACCCTGAATATGTAAGTCGATGTTTGTAGGAAATCGTTGCTTCCATCCGTGTGAGATTGCGATATTGCGAATTTAACATGACGCTCAATATCACGCAAAGAAAAATCCGCGTTTCTCGCAGGCACTAGGCTTTTATTATTTACACGTTACCTGCATCGCTCTAAAGAAATTCGTAGACGGGTATTTTTCACATAATATTATATTCCTATCCAATTGACGTATTAACAGCTCTTAGGCGTGTCTGAATACACTGTACGTATTAATATACAAATTACTATAACATGTTATGAGTCTAAATAAAATAAAATATAAAGTTGTCTTGAAGGTTGCTATGTGTAACGATAAAGTGTATTTATTTGTAGAGGCGCCAGCTACACATGCGGGAAATAGATGATAGACCACATAAACAAATGCAAAGGGCCTCCCTCCGTCTGGGAAGTTACCTTTGTGCGTGGGAGTGGAGCGACGCCAAGGATACCACGGTAGCTCAGTCGTGCTCAGGGGTGGTTAAAATCCTGTATTGACGTCGTCCTAAAGACGAGAGCATTCAAATTGAATGGACGGTCAAGTACCCTAGTTATGTTTTATTATAAAATGAATTTCGATATATCTTGTGAGAGGACTAAAAGAAGAAGAAGAAGCGATATCAATCTTAGTGCGCTGCGGTGACGAGATCGAATATTATGATTTACTCACCGCGCCCTCTATCGGTGTACCGACGAGGTACTGCGCCGGCGCGCGTCGATCGCGCCCGCTTGGAGCGCTCGGCCCCGGTCCCGGTCCGCGCTCTTACATAAATCAATGGCTAAATCGTCTAATGAATTTATTGGAAATAATTGCTAGATGATTATATTTAAAAAAGAGAAAATACTATTTGAATCTAGGTCCGCTCTAAACCAGCAGATGCTGCTATAATTAAATAATGTACTGCGGTTCTTTTCTCCGCTAAATGATAAAATTAAAATGTATAATTTCAAAGTTCCTTTTATAAAATTATTCTTTATTTATTCCTTGCCCTGAAACATTACCCTGTCCAGTGTTAGTCGGGTACCTACGAGACTGTAGCTCGCTCTGACCCGGCGGTATTTTTAGGTACCGTCTCGATTTCTTTAATTCGCTAAATAATGATTAATTAACCAAAATGAAAGGTTTATTTGACAGAGTAACATCTTTTATTTTAATTATAATAAATGAAAGCTAGGCCATAGCATATGGCGAATCCGAGTACATAGTTCGAATTAACAAAATTCTAAAATTAAATTCGTGGAAAATTGAACGTTACAGCCTTTCAATTTTCAGGGCTTAATTCGGCGAAGTGGGATTTTGGACAGGTACTTTGGGTTCTGGAATAGAGAAGGAAGACACTGCTACCCGCGGGAGTTATTGGAAGGTTGCTTCTAGATTTTTTAGCGCCTGCTCCCCGGATGCGATTTTTAAATTTTAAATTATATTTTCCGAAATCGACCTTTAGATGATAGTAGAAAAATTAGTTGAGGCGAGGAGACGGAAGGCGATGCTCAGACACCGGGAATTATGACTGACCCGACGTACTACCTACTTCTATTTTGACACACTCAAATGACTAAATTTTGATTTTACTTGACTCTAATTATTCACCAACGAAGATATGGCAACGGTAATTTACAGGGGACTTGGCTTTTAAAACAATCTTATTAATTTAAACTATTATTTTGAAATCTGATTTTATGGGGAGAAGCTAATGGTTACAGATAGTAGACTTGCCTGTATGAAGGTATGAGATCCGATGAGGGCCTGCCCGATGCGCTGAACTGAGTTTAATTATAGATTTTAGATATTCACAGAATTTAAGTTCTAGACTGTGTTGGCTGGTGTGCAAATGAATAATTAAATGGGCGGTAGTCGGCCCGCTCCGCCAACGGCGGAGCGGCCGGTGTCTTCTCGACCGTCTTGCTCGGTCGTTGCCAGCCCAAAAAAAAAAGAAGATTTCTCTTTTTTCTAAGTAAAAATATTCTACCTTACTGATTAAAATTGATTAGGGATGTGCGCAACTTGTCGTCTACATACGGTAAGACGTATCTGCTCGGTGTATCGCGTCTATTGCGCGATGTACAAGTTAACTGGTTAATTATTAAAATGATTTAGATTAAAGTTTGTATACTATAAAAACTAGGCCTTAACATTGCCGGATAGAGACCTATTCACCGTCCCCGGTGACCTACATAAGCAATCAATGTTAAAGATATAATGCTACGAGTGTAGTACACGAACTCCTACTTGCTACGATGCGTAGTCGCTAACTTAATAAATATTGGTAACAGAAAAAAATAAGTATAAGTACATAATGGTAAAGAAAAATTTGCCCTATTTGCAAGGGTTGATACAAATCAAGACATTTTAAAAATAGTAAAAAAAAAAATAAATAACACCTAAACGAGAGAAGATGATTTTTGACAAAGTATTTTTTTGATCCCAAAAAGTGCATAAGAGTTTCTTTGACTGCAGTATATGACGCTTACTCATATCAGGATTGGAGTTAAGAAAGTCAGGAAATGTGAATGTAGGGAAAGAATTCAGCCGTGAAAGATATCGCCTGTCCGTAACAGGGTTAACATGATTGACGGGTTGATCTTCTCCTGGGGCGTAGCGCGTGGCGTATCGTCTGGTTGCTGCGTCGCTCTCTCGGTGGGGTCGCTGCTTGGAGATCGACGTATGCGCGTCGTAGGCCTTGGGTAAGACACACAGCGTGTCTCGTGGTGGTCGATTGATGAGCCGTACCTTGGAATTTGCGAGAAAAATAGGCGAGCATTAGTAGGTTGCCTAGTTTTCTGATGTTGTGCCGTGGTGATTTTAATCGAGGCAAACTCGAAGAACATGACAAGTGGGCTGCTGCTTTGGAAATTGCGTCACTTTGCTTAGTTTAAAAAGTCCGGTGGAAAATTTTGCAGAGCTTCTATTGTGACAGAAACAGGATGCTACACTAGCTGTTTCGAGTCTGTGTGCACGGAGGAAATTAAATTTATACACGTCGCTTGTTTGAAAGGTCCGGTGCGTTGTGGCTAGCGGGTGTAATAGGGAAGGTGATTTTCGTGCCTAAATGTCCTGTCCATTTCAGAGAACACTACTTCACTTCACTGGGTACACACTACGCTGATGCTAAAATGGCACTTAAAGCGTCCTTATTTGCATGTTGATGGAAATAGTATATGTGGAGGTTACTTGCGGTCTGGTATGTGTGACTTCGCATCCTGGTCCACCTGGTTTACTGATAATGTTCCTATTGATAGGGAACGCTCCTGCGGTCCTCGCCTATCGGATGTCGTCTATCGTGAATGCCGTCCTGGTTGTCATATAGAGATAGGAAAATGTATCTTTACCTCTAGACTGGAGTAGGTATCCTGGTTTCGGATGTCCATACTGGTTGGCTGGCAGAATTATGGTCCGTGGATTTATGGGCTGGATTATTCGGTCAGCATTGCCTTTATTATGGTATCTAGCAGCTTGGCTCGATGTTTGATGTTTGCTTCCCGCCTTGCCGAATGTCACTGGACACGTCTGGTTAGTTAAGTCCAATTTTCCAAATATTGTCTGGAACGTGAAAAGTCATGCGGCATCATCTCGTTCAATTATCTAGCTCAGTTTTTTACTGGAATACTAGGATAGGTGGTGAGAGAAGGAGAGGCTCTAGTATATGTAACCATTTGTGTGTTATCATATCTTCGCTTTACAATTCAGTTCGAAACTTTGTTTTTATTCTTTAAGAAAATAAATGTATTTTCCGACTTCTTAAATTTCCTATGTGATTGGGGTCAAAAACTGGTGCTTATGTTCTGTCTGTATGCTACATTTTAAGCGGGATAAGAAAGATTGGTACATAACAAAAAAAACTTAAATTATTATAAATTACAAGTATTGTGAGACGCGTAGGTACACAATGTGGTATATTATTAATCCAACAAGGCATTTTAAAATCTATTCAACATATGATATTATTTTTTAAATTAGGAATATGCAGCTAAACTGTGCTGCCTAACGTGTATACTTACATATTATAATGTAGTAATAAAACAAGAACAAGAAAAATTATTATAAACAATGGCAGTGCTCATATTGTGCAGCCTTATACATGAAATTCCATGATAGAAAAAAACAAACAAAAAGAAACAAATAAATTAGAAATGTTGCTACTTTTTGTAGCAACTTTCATTGAAAAAATTAGAAGAATGAAAGGGGAAGGAAAACAAAAAACTAAACTCTTTTTTTTATCTCGGTCTACAAGCATCCATTCCGGCGGGTTATATATTTGATTATATTCAGGCTTTATTAAATGAACTGGTATTACTGACTAATCCAATGGGAAACAGAAAAGTTAATTGTTTATTAAAATGGTGAAAGGGGTGTAATAGGTATAGGAGAGCAGGTGCTAAATGTTTCCGGATAATTTATGTAAACAAAAGAAATTGAAGGGTTCCGGATTTAAAAAAAAATTATGAGATATTTTAATTTTAAGTTTTGAAATTATGAAATGCATTTGCAAGAATGGTACTTCGGGTAGCGGTGTTTCCTTTTGACTTTGTGCCCTGTTAATTACTGATTGTTTTGATATAGTGTTTTAATATTTGTTTATTTTTTGTATTTATGGTGTGTTTTATAGTGAAACCGGCCTTAACTAACGAAAGCAAGACTACCAATAGAAGACTGCTAATACGTTTTTTAAAAAAAAAGAAAAAAAAATAATAATAATAATATATTTCGCAACAATGTGCAGTGTGTAGAAGCGTTCGAGCTTATTTTATCAAATAATTGTTAGTATAATGTGAAAGGCGAGATGAAAATTGTAGGCCGGCTCTTTAATTTTGTATTGACCATTTTGACGACTTATCTGAAATATACAGAAGCGAATTACGTAATTTTAATTTGCGTAAATTCTGGTCGTATTGGTACTCAAATTTATAATGTTAAAAAATATTGTATATTTGTGTTTTTTTAAAAAAAAAAGAATTGAGCGTGTGTGTTTATTGTTGTTTGTGGACGGGAAAGAACGGCAGTGTGATTTTCTTTTACACGAACAACCAGTTCTAGATGTTTATAGACCTCGCGGTCTTTCACTCGTGGTGTTATGAAGTTAAACTTTAGAGTTCCTCTATGCGTTGTTCCGCAGGCAACTCCCTAACTTCCAGGATTTTTGAGGTCCTTAGTATGTGATGTTTCTATTGCATATAAATTTTGTCAGATGTAAGTTTGTAGTCGTAGTGTTAAATAATAATATTCAGTATTTGACATAAGCTTTCTCTTTCGCGGGTCTTGCACGCTCCTTACTAGCATCTCTTTCGAACCCTTCCTATCATACTTCTTTCATACCAAAACTGTCTGTTTCGTACCTATTTCACTATTTGTGACTGTGTGAAAATGCATTCGTGACATATTTAAGATAATATTTTACAAATATTTATATCCAATTAAGATCATTGTTTTGGTTTTTTGATGATTATTTTATGGACAAACTAAATTGAGCTGATTATTTATTAAAGAAATAACGTTGCGGGAAATCAATGGGGGTTTTTTATCTTACAATGAAGAAATTATGGTATGGAAAATTCCATATCTTGGCAAAAAGCCAAGACCGAACAAAGAGCTTTCTGTAGCTTATGACTAATCTACAACGGTTTTTGAAGGGGTTCCTAGTCGCTACTTAGTACTAACGATCTACTTGCCGCGTGATTGTATGTCAAACAAAAAATATAAAATAATTGATAGAAAAAATATAGAAGTATTTTTACAACAGAGCTGAGCATGTAGATTTTAATTCGACGATGACAGTTGATGCATTGAATACCCGGAACATAATAGTTCCTTGCGTTTTTTACCTTAAAGGTAGGATGAACACCAAACCAAGTAAATATATAATTAAGAAAATCCAGAACTTGTCCGGCGGTGTTTCTCTCGCAAGCGAACGGTTAAGCACCGAACCGTTTTAAAAATCGCATAATTGCGTATAAATATAATTAAGGTAGAGAAATATCTTTGTTCTTTGATTTTTGCCGCAACGGCCCATGCAAAGGGAAATGTATTTATTTGTGTTTAAATTGTGTGTAAACATGCGCTCGATTTTATCTCTATATTATGATTTATCATACCTACTGCGGTGTATGTTGGTCGGTCGGATCTATTTATAAATAATCGCTTAACGCAGGTGTTGTGTAAGTGTGTTTGGTTGCATTGACTCGAAATATTGTTTGTTTTTAAATTTGGGAATGAAAATACATTAATGATATTTATTATATTTTTAAGAATTTGGGGCTAAATTTGCCCACATGGTGAGGTACCGAATCCGGCGGCCTTCTTGCCGGATGAGAGTACCTTTCAAAAAAAAATTTTATTTTATAAAAATTTTTTTTTGTAGACTATTTGTACTTGTGTTCGTTTTTTTTTTGTAGGTACTTTAGACCGTGTGTTCTGTTGTGTCATGTGTTTTGTGTGTGTGAATTTAGTTTATTTGTTGCGCTTTGTTTTGGATTTTGTATCTTGATAAAGTGCGTTAGGTTGTTTACAATTAATTGTTTATTTTATTTGTTTGTCTTATTTCAAAGGGAATTATAATTTTGAATCTTTGTTTTTTTTTTTTTGTTGAATAGCTTGTTTTATGCCTTATAGGCGCAATAGTTAATACCTTTTTGTGTACCTTGTGCGATTTATATCCGGAATCCGCAGTTTCACGATGGAGACCGTGACGACGCGATCGACTTCACTTCGGCGACGCCACGCTAGACCATATGTTGTTATAGGGTATTAGTTACTCGCAATGTCCTTAATATGGAAAAGACCCCGCGGTTTTCCGTTCTCGTCGGCTAACTCGTAGGCGACTGGGGATTTTTTCGCAATGACTTTGCACTTTATGTACCTAGGGCTGAGTTTGCTACAAAAAAAATCTGCCTTTCTTGACAATGTATGGTTTTTGGCCCAGACCCAATCTCCTGTTTTAAATTCGGCGTGTTTCCTTCTAAGGTGTTTGCGTTTTCCTGTTATTTTTAAAGAATTGTGAAGCGGCTGAAATTGAGGTGTGTGTGTAAGTTGAACTGTAAAGTTGAAATGTTTATTTAAAGGTGAAAGTGTTGATCCTAGTGTGTTGAAGTAGATAAGTGTGTACTTGATGTAATATTGTATTAGTGTATTATGAATTGTTAAGTTAAAGTCCCATATGCAATAAGGCAAATGGGAAAGGAAATGAAAAAAGAACAAAATTGATGAAGTTAAATGAAAACAAAAAATAAAATAAAAATGAAAAAAAATAAATTTAATAAAAAAAATTGTAACACCCTGTAGGGTTGTGAATGTTTGCTAAGTATTTATTATAAGTGTGAATAGAAGTACTAATTGCGGATATTTTTCTGCATAAGTATCTTAAGGTTCGTTTGTTGTAACAGTATAACTAGATATGTGTCCAACGTGTCGTCGAAGAAGCAAAATCCCCACGCAAGCCGTTGCTGATTCCGAAGTCAGATCCCCAAGATACCTTGGTTATTACCTACGCTTATGGCTGGAAGGCTATTGTACATGTAGTATACTATTTAAAAAAAATTAAAATGTAAGGCACTTTATAAAGTTTGAAAAAAAGTATTGTGTTAGTTTTGTAACAACCTGTAAAATAAAATTGGCAGTAGGTACGTTGTGTAGAGAAAACAATAGAAGAAAAAAAATAAAAATAATAAAGAGAAAAAAAAATTTTGGGCGGGTTGGGTGGGAAATTCTATGGTGACCTATATGTCGGACGCTATATGAGAGAAGATACAAAAAGAAAATAAAATTGTAATATTGTTATAATAAGGGCGTATTGAAAAAAAAAAAGTTTGAATCCTAAAAAAAATTTCTATACGTTTTTAGAAAAAAAAAATTTTGCCCCAGTTGGGCGGCAGTTTTGTTATGGGTCTAAATAAAATAAAGTATTAAGTTGTCTTGAAGGTTGCTATGTGTAACGATAAAGTGTATTTATTTGTAGAGGCGCCAGCTACACATGCGGGAAATAGATGATAGACCACATAAACAAATGCAAAGGGCCTCCCTCCGTCTGGGAAGTTACCTTTGTGCGTGGGAGTGGAGCGACGCCAAGGATACCACGGTAGCTCAGTCGTGCTCAGGGGTGGTTAAAATCCTGTATTGACGTCGTCCTAAAGACGAGAGCATTCAAATTGAATGGACGGTCAAGTACCCTAGTTATGTTTTATTATAAAATGAATTTCGATATATCTTGTGAGAGGACTAAAAGAAGAAGAAGAAGCGATATCAATCTTAGTGCGCTGCGGTGACGAGATCGAATATTATGATTTACTCACCGCGCCCTCTATCGGTGTACCGACGAGGTACTGCGCCGGCGCGCGTCGATCGCGCCCGCTTGGAGCGCTCGGCCCCGGTCCCGGTCCGCGCTCTTACATAAATCAATGGCTAAATCGTCTAATGAATTTATTGGAAATAATTGCTAGATGATTATATTTAAAAAAGAGAAAATACTATTTGAATCTAGGTCCGCTCTAAACCAGCAGATGCTGCTATAATTAAATAATGTACTGCGGTTCTTTTCTCCGCTAAATGATAAAATTAAAATGTATAATTTCAAAGTTCCTTTTATAAAATTATTCTTTATTTATTCCTTGCCCTGAAACATTACCCTGTCCAGTGTTAGTCGGGTACCTACGAGACTGTAGCTCGCTCTGACCCGGCGGTATTTTTAGGTACCGTCTCGATTTCTTTAATTCGCTAAATAATGATTAATTAACCAAAATGAAAGGTTTATTTGACAGAGTAACATCTTTTATTTTAATTATAATAAATGAAAGCTAGGCCATAGCATATGGCGAATCCGAGTACATAGTTCGAATTAACAAAATTCTAAAATTAAATTCGTGGAAAATTGAACGTTACAGCCTTTCAATTTTCAGGGCTTAATTCGGCGAAGTGGGATTTTGGACAGGTACTTTGGGTTCTGGAATAGAGAAGGAAGACACTGCTACCCGCGGGAGTTATTGGAAGGTTGCTTCTAGATTTTTTAGCGCCTGCTCCCCGGATGCGATTTTTAAATTTTAAATTATATTTTCCGAAATCGACCTTTAGATGATAGTAGAAAAATTAGTTGAGGCGAGGAGACGGAAGGCGATGCTCAGACACCGGGAATTATGACTGACCCGACGTACTACCTACTTCTATTTTGACACACTCAAATGACTAAATTTTGATTTTACTTGACTCTAATTATTCACCAACGAAGATATGGCAACGGTAATTTACAGGGGACTTGGCTTTTAAAACAATCTTATTAATTTAAACTATTATTTTGAAATCTGATTTTATGGGGAGAAGCTAATGGTTACAGATAGTAGACTTGCCTGTATGAAGGTATGAGATCCGATGAGGGCCTGCCCGATGCGCTGAACTGAGTTTAATTATAGATTTTAGATATTCACAGAATTTAAGTTCTAGACTGTGTTGGCTGGTGTGCAAATGAATAATTAAATGGGCGGTAGTCGGCCCGCTCCGCCAACGGCGGAGCGGCCGGTGTCTTCTCGACCGTCTTGCTCGGTCGTTGCCAGCCCAAAAAAAAAAGAAGATTTCTCTTTTTTCTAAGTAAAAATATTCTACCTTACTGATTAAAATTGATTAGGGATGTGCGCAACTTGTCGTCTACATACGGTAAGACGTATCTGCTCGGTGTATCGCGTCTATTGCGCGATGTACAAGTTAACTGGTTAATTATTAAAATGATTTAGATTAAAGTTTGTATACTATAAAAACTAGGCCTTAACAAACAGTAAAAGTTATAAATAAGTTTATTACTTGTTATTAGCTTGAATATCTTGTCTATTTTATAAATATGAATAAAATCAGTATGATGCATAAACAAAATAATTAAAAACAGTCGCAAAATATTAAAATCGGTTAATAGCTGTATTTAAAATATTGAATATATTCGTAATCAATATTTAAAACACAAAGTAAGTGAAATAATGCATATTATATTATCACGTCAACGTATAGCTACAATGTAAATAATGCAAACAATCGAGGTAATCAATAGGTCCACCTATATATGCTGTTGCTCGATTACTGTTGCTCTGTACGATATAACAATAAAATAAAAAATAAAAGTTAATGATTTCTGGCAAATAATCTTTTCTTTTTCTTTTCTTTTTTCTTTTATTGGTCCACAAAAAAATTACACCGTTAGCACCTAACATAGATTGTGTTGCTTCTAACTAGGCAGAGCCTGTTCTCTCTGAAACCTAACATTTAAATGAGAACAGCGGTTGAAAAGTCATGGCATTAGACTATGTTAAAGGGGGTCTATTAGCATTTTTATCACCTTTACCGTTTTAATAACGCTAAATTATAGATTATAGAATGTATTACTTCTTGTATAATATAAGTAGCTCCTCTGTAGTTTTTGCCAGTATTACAAGGGATACGTAAAAAAGATCTGCTAGAGTGCATGTCAGCATTAGTTGTATTTTTGTTAGCTCTGATGTATAAAAACTGTTATATGAATGCTTAATACGTTGTTATTATCCTTGCCTTACTGAAGTATTCCTTGATGAAATGTTCATACAACGTACCCTTGATTGATACATACTGCAGAGTGTTCCATTTTTCTAAAGGAATATTATTTTACTTGTTGCTGCATTTCCATGGAATGCTAATTTATAACGAGCTGAAGTGCGCAAAGTATACTGATTTAGCTGCCGACAAACCAAGAATATGTATTGAAATTAATATATTATATACAAGTGAAAAATTTGCGATTGTCTCGCAACATCGCATTTAGATCATTTAATTTAATTTAATTTGTGATTCACAGTACTCTTCAGTACAGAGTACAACGCGTGACATGACCTCACATCAATGAAAGGAAGCAGTCAGCTCTTTCCTATTAGTTGGAAAGTTTACCTTTAACCTAAATGGATTATTTACAATGAAGGAAACATAAAATATGTAAAAATTCAATATTTTGAAATATTTGATAGTTTTGTGTATATATTCTTTTTAGAATTGATTAAATAGATGATTATAAAGTAAATAATTATAAAAGCCACTTACATCGTGACGAAGGATTCCCTTGGTGGGATTCGGGAATGCTTTGGTGTAACAAACGAGAATGATAGATGTCTCTCACTTGCGGAAAGAGAAGTAGGTTTAGTTGGGCCCATTTTACAGCTAGTAACGCTCACCCTTCATCCAATTATCTCAAAATTAAGCAATCGTCCTTATTTACACGTAAAATCACTCGAATACTTATTATTTCAAGGGAAATAACAGACAAGACGAGCTACTTGACAGACGGAAGAATTTAAAATTTCGAATTTCGTTTTTTTATAGTGAAAGGAAACATTGTAAATAATCCATTTAGGTTAAAGGTAAACTTTCCAACTAATAGGAAAGAGCTGACTGCTTCCTTTCATTGATGTGAGGGCATGTCACGCGTTGTACTCTGTACTGAAGAGTACTGTGAATCACAAATTAAATTAAATTAAATGATCTAAATGCGATGTTTGTCTTAAACAGTTTCTATAACATAATAATATCATATTATCAGGTCATAACGTTACCAGCTGCAACCAAGTTGGCAAAGTAACCGAAATGGTCAATCATTCGTTTTCTTTTAGCAATGTTCAATGCTCCAATTTTTGTAGGCACTTTTCCCGGAGCGCGTCGAAGCCCTAAGGGAAATCAACGGGAAACAATCACGGTCTCATTTGGGCACGATTTTGGTGTCATTTTCAACCTCCTTTTCCCTCCTTCACCCCCTTCACGTCATCTTATATTAAACAATCAATTTCGATTGTAGAGGAACGTGACTCAAAGCGCTTTCCTCGGCTTATGACAACACGACGACTTATTGCACTGACTCTATCAACCCGCATAAAGAAAGTCTAGCAAATACGATATCCAGTAAAGTGTAAGAGAGCAGGTCATTCGTGCAATGAAATAAAAGGGAGAGTCTAAATAATATCCGCCCAAATTCTTTCATCTCTGAAAGGGTAAGCTACGTGGCTTACCTATTCCTCTGCTCTTGCGTTAGCCGCTCAAAACCGCAAAGACTGCATATCTCAGAAGATTTTCGCCCTCGGGAAATAAGATATTTATAGCGAAAGTAATTCAGGACGGGGAAGCGATTTAAAAACGCTAAAATTGCACTTTCAGATTGCAGGCGAAGAGGCGTAGAGGCGTAGAGGCGTAGCGGGCGTGGCGGATGTGGCAGTGGAAGTGACAGCAAATCCGGGCGTCCGCTTAAGCTATGCTGCAGTTAAGTGCATGGTAAGCTGAGCGATCTTTAAACATCACTATCCATACTTGTCTTGTAAGGGATCAGGTCTGCTTGGCGGAGTAAATGTTGGTGGCTTTGGGGCTACTCAGGTAAGAGATACCTTGAAAGTGCAAGGTATTCGCGAAACTGGGGACAACGCGCACTATCCCTGCTGAATTATGAAATATGGCTGTAAAATGTGAGATTTTTCTGTCTAACGGCTCCATGCAGCCAAAGCCTAATAATCTATTATTTTTGGTTCGACTCAAAAATAACAAACAGTTCAAATTCCAGACACAGTAGCGCCTGTGTCGCGGACAGGTGTGATTGGATCCTCCGGGAGAGGACCTCGGGGGACACTAAGCTGTTTGTGTATCGGGCGGCCTTAGTCAATCGACTGTGCACTCCGGAAAATAGCCAGAGGGGGTGGGTTCAGAAATAGTATGATACTTTTTATAAGCAGCGGAGTTGGTTGATCAGATTTGTGCTACTCTTAAAATGACGCATTGGCCACCTGATTACTCTTTTTACGTTTTTTTCCGCAAGTGCAGATAGTGCTCCAACCGCCTAGTTTTGTTCGACATACGAGTATTCCCCCGAATCCACGATCTCCTGATCCCAATCGCCTCCGACTGCAGGAGTACAGCCGTGGCAAAAGCTTAAAGCGGCCACCACCCAAGCTGCACGCAACCATTAGAAACTAGACAGTGGACTGTCTTTGTCCGTTAAGTCTTTCCGTTCACTCCATGGGAGATAGACGACCTGATGTCGTTAAAACTCTCTGGGGTTCGCCCGTTGTGTCAATACCCCCAGATCTTTGTAAAAGTGATTCAGTTAAGGCGACTAAACAGGTTCCAGGTCCGTACTCTGACTGAAGCGGGTTAACCCTGCATCGGAACTGCTACGTCGAAGCATAAGATAGCTGCCATGAAGACGAAGTGAGGTGACTTATAATCGACTCGAGACTGGAAGGAGAACAGAGTGAGTTAGAAAAGGTAGCTCAGTCGAAGATAGTGTGTGCTGGGGGGATATTACTTACTCGATAATAGACAGGATGATTCTATTATTCTCTTGTTTTTATAGGAAAAAAACGGAAGGCATGACGTCGCTACCGTCTGAAAGGCTGCGCACTCATTTTTAACCAAGTTTAATTTGAAAATAAGTACGTTATTGATTAAATTGTTTTTTTTTATTTTGTTACCAAATAAATTTAAAAAAAAAATCTGAAACAAAAATAATGTTATTTTCCCGATAATATTAGTAGTTACTAAAGTTCGAGACGTAGATATACGTTTTACGCTGCTAGCATGTACTGATCTCACCTCGAAACGCACCTCGACGCCGCACAGCTCAAGTGGATCCCGGACATAGCGATGCATGAAGCATTTTAAATTGTTCTCTTTTAAAGGGGGTTAATGGGCCCTTGCTGAGTTGGCCATGAGGACCCATTCTGTTCAGGGTTGGTCACACCCACGGGTCAACACCTATCCGCGCTGCGCTACGGCCTCCGCGCTGCGAGCCTGGGTAGGACTCTGGCCTTATGGTTAGTTTCCCCTGGGAATCAACCTTCTGGCGCTCCTGGACGGTCTGCGCACCGTACGGCGTAAGCCAATCGACTGTGCACTCTGAATAACAGTCGGGGGAGTCTGGAAGCATTACTGTTTCATATAGAGCGGAGATGGTTGCGGACCTTACGGCGACTGCTCTTGAAACGTCCATCGGCTACCCGATCCTGGGTGAACAGCCGGGCAAAGGATGCCGTGGCCCGCGATAGATTCGGTATACACCGTTTCACCGCTTCGTAAGGGAGAGGACCACGCAAGCGACATCGAACTCGTAACCAATCGAGAGACTGGAGTAATCTGGTCGCAATTGGGAGTAAGGGTGTGAGTGTAAGCCCGCTCGTAACACTCCTGGCTATCTCGCGGTGAAGGCGTTGGCCTCTTACGGGTTTGTGGCGGAGCTAGACGGTGGACTGTTTTGTCAAAGTCTTCTGCGCTCACTCCAGGGAGATAGAACGAGTAATCGTTAAAACTTCCTGAGGTGACGGGCTCGCCCGCTGTAGTCGACAACCCAACTTGTTCTCTTTTAAATTACGACGTGAAATATTGCGAAAAATATAACGATTCGGTGAGCGAAGTGCTTTACCTCGCTTGAATATTCAGAGCGGTGCTCGAGCGAGGTGGTCGGTTGTGTGTAACTGCGAGGCAGTGATTTTGAATTCCCGTCCAGAGCGCGCCGTCTCAGCGCGTCAAATGTTGCGGTTCATAGTACGAGGGATTGGATAGGCAATTCCGAGTCCCGCTTGTTGTTGAATCTTAATTAGCATTTGTAAACGCGGCTTAAGCTACACTGTGAGTCGCGGCGAAATGTTAATTTGTAATAGGTTTATAAATAGCGAGGAATATGTATTCAACCATTACAATGTGAAATAACTTTATGCACCTCATTAGGTCACCAAATCTTACCAGACATCCGCACACTGACCATCTATCTCTATCTTATTCTACTCTATTTCTTTTCCATCCAATAACTTATTTACCGCTTTAGTTTCGAGATAAGATAAAATTACTCACTCTATACTAGGCAGTTATTTTACTATTAATATTTATTTTTATTCCTACTTTATTTTTATATATTTTTTATATATTTTATATATTTTTATATATTATTTTTATATATTTTAATCCTACTTTATTTTTATATATCCTACAATATTTTATTTGTTTAATATGACAGACACACAGACACACAACTAGATCGTTAACTTTCTATCCTGAATTTTTTATCGTTTTCAATATGTATGGGTTATTTGAATATTTTTATTGTGTAATACAATAAATATTTCATTCATTCGACGTCTTCCTATTTTTTCAATGCTGTTATTCTATATTATAAACAGGGGCGGATCTATATAAGGGCTTTTTGGGCTGCAGCCCAGGGCTCCGTGGATATAAAGGGCCCCAGCCTCCATTTAAAATATTGGACAATATTGTGAATTAAAAAAAAATTTCAAAAATCTTATCATAAGGTTGGCAACCCTGAGATAAAATTCTCGCATCTATTCCGGGGGACTCCCCGCCGCTTGATATCAGTGTATTTTCTCGCAAATGCAGTCATTCGCATCGAACAAGCTTTATGTATCAATTTTTCGGACCGCTAGCGACAATTTTTTTTGCAATACCTTTTTTTTAAATTCTTTATTCATAGAAATAACATCTATGCATAGCAGTTGAGTTCCTACCAAGGCTAGTACCTTGTCAATAGGTAACTAGTAATGAATGTTTATTTAAATTTTACTTATATTAACTAGTTTTAAAAATAATCTTACTATTTGCTTAATTAAGCTACTAATTAAGATAATTTTACAATTAGTATTAATGTTGTTTTGTCTATTTAAGTGAAAAGTTAAATGTTTGTGTGTATCAGTTATGTTTGTGTGTCTGTCATATTAAGCAAATAAAATATTTTCTTGTCCTCTTTTTATATATATTGTGTACCTAGTGACCTAGACATCATTATCGAAAACAGTTTTTTGGCAAAATGGCAATTAGTTGATTAATTAGGCAGGCCCCCAAGTAATATTAGCCCGGGGCCATACAAACGCACGGTCCGCCCCTGATTATAGACAGGTCGTAAATAAAATATGATCCTGCAATGGTGAAGTGAATTAAAACTCCGCTACCATCTCCGACAGCAAGTACAACCGTAAAACTTGTCTATCTGCAGAATAAATTGCATTAATTATGGACAATCTCGACTACTTTTCGCAACTGCTGCAACAACTCGTTGCAGATAGAGGAGGAAGGCGCAGATTAAAACTTGTATTCTCCATTTTAGAGTTGAGATCTTTTGTGGCGCGGTTGGCAGCCTTGGCCCGATGGATAAGTTGGTCGCTCGACATTCATGTCAAAGTTTGCGCCGAGTTCTGTGTCAGCTGTAAGATTTCATTGTGCAGCCGTCCGCTTCGTTAAGCGAGAACAATGCAATACTACGTCGGCGCACTTCACATAACTTGCCAATATACGATTACATCTGCTCGTAGTTTCGTCATTAGTTGCAGCAGCAGAGAGATATGCCGATCGTGAATATTCCAAGTAGCCTGATTTCAATTACTATACTTGCCCAGGTCGATAGTTAATCCGAATAAAATAAAACGATCTACATAATGACACACAAAATCATTTTATGCAAGTATAATTTTAAAGAACTGTAACGGGTTGTTAATTTCACCTTTAATGGGCTGATTTTCAGCATTCTAAATCTTGTTTGATTCGACACTTTATTGCGAAATTTCACAATGGGCCGGTTTATTGTCATATTAATGACAATTTCTTACAACCAACTATACTATGACGTGTTTATATGTAAGTGTGCGTGTAGCATGTGTGTAAGTGTGTGTCATGTTATTGCTTCCGTGTTAAGTGTGTCTCATGATCGACAGTATTGAAATTTCTATTCCTTTAATTAGATCCCAACGGAAAATGGTGACCCAGCCGGGAATCGAACCCGGGACCTTACAACGTAAGATCAGGCGACCTAACCACTATGCCTCCGGGCCGTGTCTTCATATTTGAAATCTTCATATTTGATATTTTCTAAAATGAGGTATCATTTTTCCTGCTTTGATAGCTAAGAAGCTATAACATCGAAGACTATCGCGGTTGTTTCACATTATAAATAGGATACAAACGAATTTATCGCGTGAAATTTGTAGCACGACACGACGTTTCGGTGACGTTGACGGTGACGTTGTCTACCCTGGATAACGGCGGCTGCAACGTCACCGAAACGTCGGGTGCTGCAAATTTTACGCAGTAAATTCGTTTATATCCTAGCTAAGAAACTACCAAAAAAGTACAAAAGCAATGCGCCAACATAAAAAACCATAGAAAAGTAAACATCGGATACATGCATGTACTTATAACTAATACTAACTATAAAAAATGCAAATTTTATTACATAACTGGGGGTTAATTAAAATGGTTAGGCACTAAATAGTTAAGATATAATGAATGAAGGAAAAATAATCAAATTTAATTAAAAAACAATGGCGAAAATTATTATCGGCAAAAAATACCAACCATAAATAAAGCAATAAAAAAAATGATGTGGGTTATTTTTATTATCGACTAGCTACCAGAGATTTTAGGCCACCAGAGACGCGGCTTCCGGTCGTCTATTTTGCGTCATAATATATCAAGAGCTTATCTCCGCCAGTAGATTTGGTTTTAAAAAAATACTGGAAATTTAGGAGTTCGATGGACATTTATGGTGAGAATAATCACATTTATTTATTTTTATTTAATATTATTAAAGAAAAGGACATTTATCACGGCAGTAGGTACATTGTAAAATTAACTATAGATGCAAATGTAAATAGTAGCAAAATAGAAAGCACCGCAGACCAAATTTTCTTCAAATCAACGCCGCCTAACTAGGTCTAGGCCCGTACTAAGGCAAGCATACCAAGTAGACAATGGCTTGTGCATACTTTAGACTACTTTATTAAAAAATATGCTAGGCATCAAATAATATTAATAATTAACTAACAATAATAAACACTAATGTGGGTATAAAATCGAAGACTATCGCGGTTGTTTGACATTATAAATAGGATAGAAAACGAATTTACCGCGTGAAATTTGTAGCACCCGACGTTTCGGTGACGTTGCAGCCGCCGTTGTCCAGGGTAGACTGAAGAGCTCTCAATGACCCGCAAAACAACGGATTGAGAACTCTTCAGTCTACCCTGGACAACGGCGGCTGCAACGTCACCGAAACGTCGGGTGCTACAAATTTCACGCGGTAAATTCGTTTTCTATCCTATTTACTAATGTGGGTGTTGTGTGATGTAACTGTAACTGTAGTGTGCTGAAAAAAAAACATTCAATAAATGGTGAAATAATTTAAATTGAATAATAATAATATAATATCGTAAGAAATCGAAATAATTTAAATAATAATAATAATGAATCGCAATAAATGGAAAAATTGTATGGCAATAAATAGTTTAAGAATCAAATTTAAATAGCCCGAGGATACAATTATTTATAAAATGTCCATGTTACAAGTTAAAATATATATTTCAATATAATTCAATAAAAAAAAGAACTAAAACACAAGAAGGGCGATTTAACAAAATAATAATAATAGTAATTCAATTTATTTAAATTAAATTACATAAGAATGTCAAATATTTGGTGGCTAATATCCCAACCTTCATTCAGAAGCCACCTGTGACACCGTTATTTAAATTGGTCTATACTGTATACGATCCTTATCGACTAATCCAATTTGTTGTATATCCTGGGGCCTATACTCATAAGATGCCTCTGACCAAAAGATGTTTTCGTTCGACGGACGTCTATCATATCCGCCACGGATCGCCTTGTTCGGTGTGCTTATTGTGTGGGCGCTCTTTTATTTTGAAATTGAATAAAAACCAGGCAAAATTTTCAATAAAATTGTCTTACTTCAAGTACACCGAACTCTTCAAAAAGTTTTTTTTGAAGGGTATCTGTACGGTTTAAGATTGATAATTTTAATTTTAATTTTGAGGCATGAATTGGTGATAATCTGTAG
This sequence comes from Micropterix aruncella, assembly GCA_944548615.1. NCBI lineage: Eukaryota > Metazoa > Arthropoda > Insecta > Lepidoptera > Micropterigidae > Micropterix > Micropterix aruncella. Next base: position 28,296,929 of record OX155970.1, read on the forward strand.
AATCCACATAAAAAGTGGCTAGTTTTTAGGACACGGTTGACGCATTTATCTAGCCATTTTAGCAACCGTTCCGGTACGCGTCCTGTTGAGGTTAATAATATCGATGTGACGATTTAAAACCGCATGGTAGCGAAAAAGCCTAGCTTCTCATTTTATTTTACTATATTGTTTAATCTAAATGCCCGCTTAGTTTGTTACTGTTTTATAGTTTATAGGCTTGAAATATTCGTTAATACAAGGTGTTTATACAGTAACAATGCAAATAATTGGGGAAGTAGCTGAAATTTACCTGCATGTAACCAGGAACTTAGTTTTCTAAATTTTATTTTAATGTGAGGAAAGAGAGCGATACCAGAACAGTATTCGACGGTGCACAGGTCTCGGTGCTTAGTCATTGAATTATTGGGATTTGTCGTAGCAAAATATGATGCACTTGGCAGCCATAATAATAGATTTATAATTTTCATAATGGCAGTTACTATTTTGTTACATTATGGCGTTTGCTGAATTGATTTATCTGCCTTTACATTGTAAATTAAAGAGAGAGTTCCTCTTTTTTCAAGAGCATAAGATAAATATACAGTAATTCGATTTTCATTAAGTCTCTACGTTGAATAAAGATGCTAGTGACGAGCCTTCTCGCTCCACCTCATAATACAGGATGATTCAATTAAGGTCCTCCTCTTATCTTCCTTCCGAAGGCATAACGAAATCAATAAAAGTGAATCCAATTAGGAATAAGCCGCGGATCCAATCATCCTTTAATTATGGACCCCGCCTTAATGACAAGGGACGCAATTGCCCCCCCCCCTCCCCTTCCCCACCCCCCACCCTCTCTCCATTCCAGCACACACAGACGCGCGCGCGCACGGATTGTTAATCACCGCACGCTCAATCAGAATGGCTTATGTGAGGATTAAACTTACGGTAATTAGGCGGCTGGCCTTTAATTTTGGAGTGGTGGTAACCGTTAATTTAGGGGGCGCAATGGCGACTGACAACTATCCGAACAGTTATGATCAATGTTAGTCTTTCACCTGAGGTTTAAATTGTATTGCGATTGCTGATAGGTATTTTTGATCCGTATATAATAATAAATGGGTTTTTATATAAGTTATATAGCTTAAATTAACGGCTTAAACATATTGTAATTATTTTTAGTCAAGGAAATATTCGACTTTTGTACATAAATTACTATAATCGTACATCGCCGTGCATTTACATACATTAAAAAAAAACGTCTCAACTGAATAATGAGGATTATTTTCTCGTGGTACCTATCGTGCAAAAAAAAATTAAATTGTCATCTTACACTCTTATCGATATACATTTTTTTAATATTAATATATTTTAATAGTATTGCTTATATTTATATTTAATTTAAATATTTGTTACCATTTCTCATTACACCGATTATTTTATATAGGTACATCATTTTAATGAGTATTTCTACTGTTGAATCTGAATACCGACTTATTTATAATTTCTATCTAGACCCAAAGCTCAATTGGAAGCACCACCTCGAGCGCAAGAGAACAACCTTCTATGCCTCTTTGTGGACGTGCAAAAGAGTCATGGGAAAAACCTGGGGGTTCAAACCCAGGGTCGCCTTATGGCTCTACAGGGCAGTACTGCTGCCTAGACTAACCTATGCTGCAATAGTCTGGTGGTCCAGGGTGAAAAAGCTTGAGACATTAAAAATGCTTAAAAGCCTTCAAGGTAACTACCTGAGGGCTGCAACTGGCGTCTTGAAGACCACCCCAACAGCGGGATTAGAGGTGGCACTCTGCTGCCCGCCTCTGGACAAGCTCATTATCCACTCCGCCAGACTTACAGCATACAGACTGAAGTGTTTGGGCGAGTGGAAGCGAGGAGGGCACAATCATCCTGAGCTAAACCTCCTCCACAAAAGCCCATTCACTCTGACCCAGGATCGACTACGGAAAAAAAATTCAGTAGAGAAATCCTATAAAATCCTAATCCCCACCAGGGAAGAATGGAAAAATCCGCAGTGGCTTCAAAGCCACAACGCAGACGCCTGGTTCACCGACGGCTCAGGAACAAATGGACGTTTTGGGGCAGGCGTGTACGGACCCAAAACCAACCACAGAATCAGCATCCCCCTTGGACAATACGCTACGGTTTTCCAAGCCGAGTACTTGCCATATTGGAATGCATAAAACTACAAAGTCGACTTGAGGTAAAAACCAGACAAATCCTCATCTGCTCTGACAGCAGAGCAGCACTGGACGCTCTGGCTAAAGCCACCACAGAATCTTCTGTGGTCTGGGACTGCATGCAGGAGCTCAACAAATTGGGAAAATCCAACAAAATCACCCTAATATGGATACCGAGTCACCAAGGCATACCCGAAAACGAAGAGGCCGACAGACTGGCAAAACTGGGCACACTGGATTGCCCAGTGACCCAGCTGTAGGGGTCCCCTTCGCTACAGGTAAGAAAATCATCAGGGACTGCTTGGAGCAGGAACATCGGGCTTCCTGGAAACAGAGTCAGGGATGTCGCCAGGCAAAAGCCATGATGGAGCAACCACTACAGAAGAAAACCAAGGCCCTACTTGACATGAGCAAGAATAACCTTAGAACCACTATCGGCCTACTCACCGGACACACGACCCTTAGAGCTCATCTATTCAACCTTGGTTTGACTGAGAGCAAGGATTGCCGAATATGTGGCGAGGAACCTGAAGACAGCATACACATTGTTGGTCGCTGTCCAGGGCTCGCCGCCAAAAGACACAGTTTACTGGGACGAGCCTCTCTCGAACCCAGCGATCTGCACAACTTGAAGGTCAGTGACCTACTTGGACTGGTAAGAAGTACCGGGCTACTAGCTGACCACTGACCTAATCACACAGTGGGTAGTTACAAAAGACCTTACAGATCTAGGTGACATCAAGGGCTGGAAACAAGCCCCCCACTCCATCTACTACTACTACTACTATAATTTCTATTATAATTTTGTTCATTTTTGCGATGCCGGGTAGTATACTATACAATATAATACGTATCATGCGAATATACCTGCAATGCAAGTAATGAAAATATTTTTCATCAATATAGTAATTTACTGCACAATATTGCCATTTGAATTTTATGGTTTAATTCTTTCTATCCTATATAAAGAAATTATAAATCTGAATGTCGCCAATCAAAAATATACAACAAAAATATGAATATTACCCTGATCCGGTTGGTTTTCAACGGGGCATGCCATGCCATTTGGCAATTTTAATGCCCAAGCTGGAGTCCCAAAAAACAATATTGCATCTGTTGATAAAGGAGGGACATTCCTTGCTATATTTTTGGGTTCAGGGTTGGTCACACTCAGGTCAACACCCATCCGGCAGCCTCCACGCATGAAGTGCGAGCCCAAGCAGGACTTTGGCCTTAGGGCTAGTTTCCAATAGTAATCAACCTTCTGGCGCTCCTGGACGGTCTGCGCACCGTGTAGCGTAAGCCAATCGACTGTGCACTCTGACTAACGGTCGGGGGAGTCTGGAAGCAGTACTTTTTCCTATAGAGCGGGGGTAATTGCGGACTTTACAGCGACTGCTCTTGAAACGATCATCGGCTACCCGATCCTGGGTGAACAGCCGGGTAAAGGATGCCATGGTCCGCGATAGATTCGGTATACACCGTTTCACTACTTCGTAAGGGAGAGGACCGCGCAAGCGACCTCGAACTAGTAACCAATCGAGATACCGGAGTAATCTGGTCGCAATTGGAAGTAAGGGCGTGAGTGTAAGCCCGCTGGGTAACACACCTAGTTATCTCGCGGTTAAGGCGTTAGCCTCTTACGGGCACGTGACGGAGCTTGACGCTGGACTGCTTTGTCCAAGTCTTCTGCGTTCACTTCACGGGAGAACGACTAATACTTAAAACTTCCTGAGGTGATGGGTTCGCCCGTTGTAGTTGACAACTCTATTTGCTATATTTTTGGTTTTAACTAGGGCGTTCGAATCGGTGGGCCACGATAAACGATAAACTCTTTCAGAGGTTGGAAGCAGTTGACATAACGGACGCACCCTTAAAAAGGCTCAGTAGCTTTCTGATAACACAGGTCACTTTTGTTGCGCAGTGTCCAACAAATATGGCGTACCGCTGGACAGTCTTTTGGATCATAAAAATCTTCTTAGTAAATATAATTAATTACATTAAAAATCAAGTAAAAATGCATTTTAAGTGTGTACCTTTTTATTTAATGTTTGATTGTATTTATACGTACATCATTGATGAAAATAGGTATTTCTAATGTATGTGATTTTAAAAATCCCGCTCTTATTTTTATAAAATATTTCAGACTTCAAATTTATGTGGGCACTAGTCTTTTGTGGGTATTTTGTGGACTGTCGGTTGCACCTTTGTGAGGATATTTTTTCTTGAACCATTAAAATGCAAGTCTGTAGTAAAATCATATTTTATGTACAATCTTTGCAGTGTAAAATTTTTATATGCTATCAAATGTACAATAATATTTTTAAATTCCTAATCCTTTTACCACAAAATGATTCTTCCAATAAAAAATGCATGCATACACTCGTATGAATGCACACACGTGGTAATCTGCCATCAGGGAAAGACCGGGTGTTTTTTTATAACGTTTGTTTTTGAAGGTAGGTAAACTGCTTACTTTTTATTAAACTGAAATTCTTGAAAGTGGTCAAAACAGTTTTTGTTTTGTAATTTTAAAACTCTTCGTTTATTACTATGTCCTTCATCTTGTCGTTATTTCTTACGTTGATTTGTTTGATAATATCGTCTCCTGAATTTGTAATTTTTAAATAAACTAACTCATGGGCGTATTAAAATTGAATATTTACCAGACAATATGAAAACTCGAAACTTTCCAGACAGTTATCAAAAAAACTTATCACATAGTTTCCTCGTCCAATGCCAAATATGTATCATCTTTTCATTTTGATTGGCGTTTATAGGAGTGGAAGGGTTGGTCCCTTTGCACAAAAATACCGTCGTTCGCATCCCCCTGATGGAAGTGAGAGGGATGGCGAGAGGAGAGATAGAGGGAGGGGGAGGGGGTGATTCGGTCGACCGCTCAAAATCACTGCTCTTCAAAGAGCAATGTCACGCTCATCGGAGCGAAGTCGCTCTTTTCACGCGACGTTGCCTCTCGCTTCCTACTTCAGAGCCCAAAGATCGCCGCCCAGTGGCGCCCCGCCCCGCCCCGAGACACGGCGATAGAAAGACAATTGGAGATTTTATTTTGGACAGTGATAGAAAAAACTACGAATGACTGGGCCATGTAAGAAGAGAAGCCAATGAGGTGACAGGCAAGAGTTTCATCGAAAAGATATAATAACGTTTTCGCACTTTCTGAATAATGGAAATATGGTTATTCCAAAAGTATCATTCTAATATTTGTATTTCTCCCTTTCATCCAAATGATACTAAACCCGAAATCTCTACAATTAACGCTGATCTGTGTACCATATCGGGGTGGTCCCTTGGATTGCTACTAATTCTACACCTCGACATGCATTGAGACGGATGGGATTCCGTATAGCTTACAGGTGAAGAGCCTTGGTGTCCATTTGGAGCAGAATTTATCCTGGCATCCCCAAGTTATCCCTAATTTATCCTGGCATTCGTTAAAGAGGCTTCACAAATTTCTCCCGAAAAGTATTGAGACAGTCTGCCAATCTTTGCTTCTTCCTTTTCTTCACTAAGGTTACGTAGCCTTCCTCGATATGACCAAGTTGAAAAGGTTAGAAAACTTCCATATCCGAGTTATTTATGGCTCATGAATATATGACCATATCACGGAATACCGAAGTAGACTGCATTGGCTTACCACCAGGGAGACGAGACTGGTTAAAACTCTCTGCCTGTTATATAGATTCCTAGCGTATAGCGTACCGCTTCATCCCGCCAAAAGGTTCATCGCTCTATCGGTGCACAGCTATCTCCTCAGATTAGAGCAATCGTCCATCAGAGCAGATCAGATCAGACAATAACTTTAATTTTAACTGGTTGTCCATCTCTGGTCACAGCAGCAACTTTTTCCGATACTCCTATTTCCTAGAAGCTGCACATATATGGAAAGCTTTACTGAATAATATCATCCTTACCTTAGCGTTTGTTTCTATTTTCTATTAATTGGTCTTTATTTTGTTATAATATTTTTTTCTGGTTGTCTGTTTATTTTATTATTTTAATTTTATTTTCGTGTAGCCAATTCAAAACTTCTGATGTACACTTAAGTTATAGGTTAGCTAAAGGATATTGCAGCAAGGCAATAAGCTTGCCTTTTTTCATATTTGTTTTTCTTGTTATTATTATTATTATATCACACAACTTCTACTAAGAAACTGCATATATGATTAATCTAAGTTGATGGTATATACGCAAAGCGGAAAACGAATTTCCACGGTATTTTTAATACCATATAAACCCATCATAGGAATCATTAAAAAGGCTATAGAATATGATTTTGAAAACAAGAGCGGACTAGTGAAAAGATCTTGTATATTTTATGTTATTTTTAGTTTCAAGATACTGTATAGTTTTTGTATATTGTTCAATGTATATTTATAATACCTATACAATTTGTTACAAACAGGGATTATTATTATTTTTTGAAAGTGTAAACGACTTGAATTACTTAACTTATTATTTAATTTTGCAAAATCTTGCCAAACACAATAAGTCGGAAAATATTTTTCTCTACCTGGCTTATTTAAGTCGGTCGTCTTTGTGATGCACTGACTGCCATCAAAGTATAGAAAGGCTAGTGGCACACTCCTATACTAGCGGTCTGCCGCGGGCTCTCAGCGCATGGATGTGGAAGTAAGTTTTCTTAGCGTTTTTTGCAGGCAACAAAAAAAAATTTTTTTTTGTTGCCTGCAAAAAAAGATCTATACCATAAAAGGGACTGCATCAATGCAAATGCATTGATCTGTCATTGTCTTTCTTGCATATTATTATTTCATAATACGTCACCACATCGTGCATTTGGCGGAAAGTCGGAGGGGACACGCGATTTTCAGAAAATCGAGGCAAACGGGCGTTAGCAGAAGAGAATGTCATGCCGTGTAGGACCATTAAAAAATATGTAATTCGCATTTGATCCGGATTTGACTGGTGAGTTCCTTGTTTCGTTTGTTAATATTTTTCCTCCGGAAAATTGATGTAACGCGTGCCTTTTCGTTTTTGCAGACCAATCGAAAAGTTTTTTTCCCTATTTTTATATTATCAATCTATACGTTTGATTGATTTGCGGAATCGCCTATTGAAATCCTTTTATTCAATGCAGCCATGTTAATATCTGTCAAGCTTTCCTCTACTGGTATTTTCATGTAAAAGAGTGCATTAACTGCTCCAGGAGAGGAAAAAAGTAATTCGAGAATAAATGAACATATTGATTAAGTTTACTTTTGTTTATTTGCAATGTATTTTTGCGTGTTAAACCTAGTTTACATGGTAGATTACTGTTGTTCGAACACATGACCTCAGTACCTTTCCATTATTTTTAATATCATGTATTTATTCAACATGTATTGTTAAAGAGTTTCCGCGTTTGGTGCTTTGTAGAAAAACACGGTGGCAATTTCATAGGCAATTAGCGTTCTAATTTATTTTTAAGTGTGGTGTAGTTGTTGTGTAGGTAATAAGAAATGCCGTATCCCAAGATTTAGTACGACATTTATAATCGCATTGTCCCATAACTAACTAGCATACGGAATCATAGATTGGGGTGTAGCGTCAATCCAAGCATTTGATCCTCTAATTAGGGCCCAAAAGTCGTTATTAAGAGTAATCCACAAAGACCCTTCCAATATTCTTCTGAGAGCTTGTACAAGGAATCTAAAGTCCTAGACTTTCGTCATATATACGCTAAGGTAATCCTACTCTACTATTATAATCATGGGGATTATCATCTATATTCAACGCACTACAAAATAATACAAGTAACAACAAACAAACAGCACAAGTTTTTCACAAAAACATTCTTCCCACATTGGTCCTCGACTGTTCAACAAAATGGAATAGTGTTTTTCCTGCAAGACTGAAATCTAGGAATAGTCACGGAGTAAAGAAAGATCTAAGTCACTTTTGACTATGGGTCGAGAAGAAACGGAGAATCTAATAACATATAATTTATCTATAAAGTATATATGTATTTATGTAATAAATGTATGTGTATATTTATTTTTTTATTTATTTATTAAAGAAAAGCACATTTTTATGGCAGTACATTGTAAGTTTAACATTATAGGCTTAAATGTAAATAATAGCAAAATAGAAAGCACCGCAGACCAATTTTTTAAAATCAACGCCGCCTAACTAGGCCTAGGCCCGTACTAAGGCAAGCGTACCAAGTAGAGTGGCTTGTGCATACTTTAGAATACTTAATTTAAAAGATATGCTAGGTATCAAATAATATAAAAAATTAACTAATAATAATAAACATTGTAATTTTGAGTGTAGTGTGATGTAACTGTTTTGTAGTGTAGTGTGATGTAAATGTAGCTGTAGTGTGCTGGAAAATAACATTCAGTAAATGGTGAAATAATTAAACTGAATAATAATAATATAATGTCGTAATAAATACAATAAAATATAAAAATATTATTAATGAATCAAAATAAAGGAAAAAATTATATCTCAATAAATATTTAAAGAATCATATTTAAATAGTCCGAGGATACAATTATATATAAAATGTCCATGTTACAAGTTAAAATATATATTTCAATATAATTCAATTAAAAAAAGAGAAAAACAAGAATAGCGATTTAATAAAATAATAATAATAGTAATTCAATTTATTTAAATTAAATTACATAAGAATATCAAATATTTGGTGGCTAATATCCCGACCTTCATTCAGAAGCCACCTGTGACACCGTTTTTTAAATTGGTCATTACTGTATACGATTTTTATCGACTCATCCAATTCGTTGTATATCCTGGGGCCTATACTCATAAGATGCCTCTGACCAAAAGATGTTTTCGTTCGACGGACGTCTAACATATCCGCCACGGATCGCCTTGTTCGGTGTGCTTGTTGTGTGGGCGCTCTCTTATTTTGAAATTGAATAAAAACCAGACAAAATTTTAAATAAAGTTGCCTTACTTCAAGTACACTGAACTCTTCAAAAAGTTTTTCTGACGGGTATCTGTATGGTTTACGGGTGATAATTTTAATTATCAGCTTCTGTGCTACCTCTACTTGATGGATAATTGTTTTGGAGCAACCTCCCCACCCAATGATCCCGTAACTCAAAATGCTTTGACACAAGGCGTAATAGGTAGTTTTTAATGTTTTGGGGTCTAGAATATTCCTTAAATCTTTAAATATGTATGCCAGACGTCTGATCCTTGAAGACAATAAGTCTATATGATCAGCCCATCTCAGCTTATTATCTACAACTATGCCCAAGTATTTTAAGGACAGCACTTTTTTCAATGGCTCACAATTGCATTGACGGTTCATGCATTGATGAATAGTTATCGAATTGGCATCTGGTGGTTGTCCTCTCTTATCTATGCTGAAAGTTAAGTACTTAGTTTTTTCGGTATTAAGTGTGAGTAGTGAGTCATCCAGCCACTCTTTAACAATGTCCATTTCTTTATTGGCCTTTGAGAAAACATGCTGCCAGCTACTGCCGTTAAAGATGATTACCGTATCATCTGCAAATGATATAGCTTTACTGGGCGTCAGGTTGTAGAGGTCATTTATGTATATAAGGAATAAAATAGGCCCCAAAACACTTCCCTGTGGCACGCCGTATGAGAGACTTTTCACGTCGCTGGAAGTATCAGCGATCGAAGTGATTTGCGTCCTTTCGGATATGTAGCTTTCAAACCATTTTAAATTTTGATCTTTTACACCTATGGTCAGTAGTCTTTTTAAAAGGATATCGTGAGATACAGTATCGAACGCCTTGGATAAGTCGAGAAAAATAGCAAGACATTTCTCTCCCTTGTCGACAAGCGCTGTTATGGTTTTCGTGGCCTCTGCAATAGCATCAGCCGTACCCATTTCCTGCCTAAAGCCATATTGGTTGGACGATAAAAGACTATTGATATCCAGATATTCTACTAGCCTATTTTTAACAACTTTCTCAATGATTTTAGAGAGAGTACACAGTAGTGAAATGGGCCTATAATTATTTACATCGAGTTTATCGCCGCACTTGAAAACAGGTACGATTTTTGCGCATTTAAGTCTTGTTGGAAATAATCCTAGTTTAAAACTTAGATTTATTATAAATGATATCGGTGAGCTTAAATAATCTTTTCCAATTCTATAAATATCACTAGTTAGACCATCCATACCTGAGGAACGAGACTGTTTTAATGAGTTAATGCTTTTACAAACTTCATTTGGCGATGTTGGAGTTAGGGAAAACACAGTAGTAGGTATCCCTTCAGTAAAGTTTTTGTCCTCACGGCCGATTTTTTTTCGATCTAATATTTTGTGTGCCAGTTTTGAACCTACACTGGCAAAGTGCGTGTTAAATGCATTTACGATTTCTTGCATATTCTCTGGGGCATTGACTACTCGATTTTCAATGACTAACTTATCGATGGTGTGTATGTTATTGGAAATGTTAGCTGCTTCCTTGATTAGCTGCCAAACCTTCTTAGAATCACTGCTATTTTCAGCAATTTTATTTCTGTAGTAGTCTTCTTTGGTTTTCTTTATTAACTGTTTGCATAAATTCCTATAAATTACAAATTTGGTTTTTAAACTTAAGTTATGAGGGTTATTTTTTGATGCTAGGTGTAGTTTATCTCGTCGACGGATGCAAAACAGTAGTCCATCGGAAATCCATGGCTTTAATTTTTTATTTTTGTGTGTTGTCACATGGTATTGGGTGCATGTGTTTTTATCGGCAATCGAGGTTAAAGTTTTGACAAAATACTCAGTAGCAGAGTCTACATTAGTTGCACTGTATAGGTGAGACCAATCAACCTGCCCCAGGTCATAAAGTACCCTTCCTAAATCTGTTTTGTTTTTCTTAAATCCTTTTTTATGAATGGCTGTATCCGTTTTATACTGGGAAAATTTAACCATAATGGGATAGTGATCAGTAATTGCCGTTTCATATATTATTGTGGCCGATTGTAGCTTTGATCGACACATGATCAAGGCAATTGTTTCCTCTTGTAGGTTTATTTACCAGACACTGCAAACCATGAAGAGACATTACTTCTAAGTAATCGTTAATTTGATTATGTTTTTTGCCACATAATGAGATATTAATATCCCCACAAAGAACTAGGTCATTAGATTTGTTTTTACGCAGTAAATTATCAAGCGTCTCTAAAAAGATCGAAATATTAGAGACAGATGGACTTCTATAAACTCCAATAATGTTGATTGTGTTGTTAAGGTTTATCTGCAGACAGTTGGCCCCTTCTAGTTTCACCTCCGATACTGTAGCATTTTGAATGGTATGATTAACGTAAGCAATAACTCCATCGTTTTGTGTATAATTATTTTTCGTGTAGAATGTTGAATAACCCTTGATATGTTTCTCTACAAAGGAGTTTCCTATCCACGCCTCTGATAGAATAATGATATCTAAATCAGACTGCAGATCTTGAAGCATGAGAATCAAATTATCAAAGTTACAATTAATGCTTCTTATATTTAAGGACAATATTTTTAAGCTACATTTTTCCGACATTATGGATCTACACGTATTTATGTCCGAAGTTACAGTGACATGGTTGGAATCTAAGAAGCTTATAATATCCATGTTATCCACACGCACGAGTGATATATGTGCCGGAATAGTGCATAGAATGTGTCCAGGGTTGAATGTAGGTTATTTTTCAATATAACTTTTGAACCAAGAGAATATAGAATGTAAAAAATGGTCATATTTTCGCTACCAACAAAGACATTCAATCTGAGTATAATGTGTAACTCAAGCGTCCTCTTGTTCCTTTTAAACAGTGTTCTGGGGTCGTTGTATCTAGGTAGAAATTTTGAAATAATCATTAAGAAATGTTTATAAAAATATTCGCCGGAGAGTAACAAAATAGAAACAGTAGATAAAAGATAAATTTTTAAATATATTGTAATCATATAATATAAAACAATTAAAATAGCAATAGATTTATTATAAATGTAATTGAATATAAAAGTAATAAATATTATTAGTGGTAACATACGACTGAATATAAAATAATAACAAAAATAATTGGTAAGTATCAGTATAAAATAACATTGTATAGAAAATAATGGTAGGACTACCCAATATTTTAAAGGAATAATTAGGGTAGGAAAGTATACGAATTTATCGGGATAATTCATCAGTGATAAAATATTTTTTGCGACATTATTTAAATTTAGGTTTACAAATAATATTATGATGGTTATAATGATAAAAAAGATGCCTCACTTTTAATTAAGATTAGTTGCATTCCATCTTCCTTACGCATGAAAATTCTACCACTACTTATCCACACATACTTATATAGTTTTTCTCGGGCGACCATTTTCGCCCTTCCAAAAATATATTTATTTTTCTGTGTGAGATTTTCACTGACATACACAGGAACCGTGCCATTGCCTGAAAGACCGAGATCCGCGGTGTTCAATTTTTTGCTACTATTTTCACATGTTTCCAATATTTTTGTTTCCAGTTCGGTGTTCTTCTTGGCCAAGCTATCGAATTGACCATTTTCCTCCTCTATTTTATCAATTCGGGAAATAATAGAGTCGTAATCATTGGACAGAAATTGTATTGTCTTCTGTAGATCTTCCATTTGCTGCTTTAAGCTGTCATACTTGGCTTTTTGTTGGGCATTTTGTTCCGCAAATTGTCTTTCGATCAATGCCAATATATCCTTTTTAAATTCCGATAGATCTGTTTTATATTCCGAAAACTTTCGCTCAATTAGCGCAGACAAATTATGAATATTATTCTCGGCACTACTGGCAACGCTATTCTCATCAACCAGTTCCGCGGTTATATTATTCGGACTGTCCGCTATCTTCACAGAGGTAGATCTTGTTAGGGGCGGTACCTTCGCTTTTGTTTCATTCGCTGAAGTTTCACGTTTGTTATGTTTCGTAGTATGACGTGCCGCTGACTTTGGCTTCGTTTGTTTCTGCTGTAAATTATCCGATACACACCGCGGACAGGACCATTTACTTTTTGGTGCCGAGTTAATGATTTTATTATAGTTAGCCTGTGTTAAATTGCCGCAGAAGTAGTGATAATATCCCGAGCAAGTTTCGCAAGCTATCGTTTCCGAAATTAGTGTTGTGGTCAAACATTGTTTACATTCTGGATGTGACATATTTAAAGGTAGGCTTTTCAAATATATTATATGTAATAAATTGTGAATCTTACGGTTTGTCTGGATGCTAATTTAGTACCAATGATTATAATTTCCTCGGTGATTTGCCAAAAACAATGTTAAATAACAGTTTTTCACTATCTTTACTATTTGCCAGCCGCTATTATGACATCACTTATTTGTAGAATTTCTTGTAGAATTCAGCTTTCTGGCTATGTTTTATACTTTCTCCTGTCTCCTTGGGAAATATTATTGTGATTACAACACAAAATACTAGATAAAACTCAATAATAAATATTTAAAATTACAGAAGATAAAAAATACGTATGCACAAGTACAAGCAGAGTTGCCATGATGTATATATATCTATGTATATACTATATATATATATATATATATATATATATATATCTATGTATATACTTAATTTTATATTATTACGTACCATTATATGTATACATATCTATCGTATGAATTTAGCATGCTTATAAAGAAAATATACCGTTAGTTCGTAAAATACTTTACATTCTTTTAAATTAAGCCTATCTTAGTACAAGCGGGGAATAGTTAGGATAGCTTTGCAACTCAAATATGTGTAACTTTATATATTTCATAAAGAATTTTAAATTTGAATTTGCGTTAAGGGTATAATAATTCCTGGACTAAATATTATCTAGGGAATAAGACATTTTTAATAACTTCCAAATTAGTTACATAATTCGTTTAAAAGTTATCAAATTTAACTTTTTTTATTCAGGAACAGATGGTTTGAATAAAAAAGAAATTTGAGCTTTGATTAGTGTATCCTTTCCAAGAATTGTGGAGTTTTGAAAGGTTGCAGCCCCGTGATAAATACACTAGGGTATATTAAGCTTTTTTATTATTTAATATACAAGTAATATCTGAAAATCCATGTTTCAAAGACAATATTCTAGTTTTATAGAAGAATTCATCAAGGGCTTTAAAGTGCTGCTTACGGTCACTTTGACAATATCGTTTGAGTATTTTTTCCGCTGAAGTATTTTTTGGGGTTAGAGAAAAGTGTACTAAGTTCGATGGCGCCATTTCCAGTGAATAAAATAGTTGTATAGATAGTCAAATGATAAACGTTTTCATCCATCTAGGAAGAATAAAAGAGTTACGATTCTGCATTCCAATGACTTTAGGAAAGACTAAACGCAATAAACAAAAGGCAGAACTAACTAACGAATCAAAACTTCGACAGTGGAAGAACTGGGAAGCTATCAAAACTTCAAATAAGCTAAGCGCACGAAATATTTTGATGACATTTCTAAAAACTCTGTGATACGCCGTGTTACGAAGTTTTGACATAAAGGTCGAACTCGAGTTTGTTCACGCGTCATCTGACCAGTCGGCGCGTCGAAAGTTTCTCTGATTTAGATGTCTGTTTCGTGTGCCTAAATGTCCCGATCCGCCAACTTGGTAACGTTACAAAGTTCGCAGGCCGTCGAACAAGTTACAACTCGTCCAACAGTTAGACAGATATAAAAGAGGGTGATGAATTAATCAGGTCTCATTTATATAGTGATAGATAAAGTACCTACAAATACATAATCATTGCTTCTACTGTTCGATAATATTGATGTACTTATAGCTCGTAGTTCGAGAGTGGCGGCGCGAAATGACGCGAATATTCTTGAAATAAGCCATCATTCATTCCTTAGTGTATTCAACTTACGTGTTTGTGTGTTATGGTGGGGGGGGGGGGGGTCGGATCGGGGTCTCGAAATTAACTAGGTGCAATTAACAAGAGAACAGTCATAAGTACGTAACAAGAAGAGTTACACAAATGATTTGTGACGGAAGGCCGACTCTCACTGACTCCATGATATTCGTTGTGCGAGCCGGGTGTCATCAAGTCCTTTTTACTCCGTAATAAGATGCAATTTATGTTATCAGAAGGTTTTATTTATTATTGGTATATCGATTTAACAATTTATTTTCGGTGATTTGAATGTTATGCCGTATCGTACTATATTGCCAGTATAACGTTCCCGAATATTTATCGCGACGCGCGGCGAGGAAGGAAAGGTTACCTTTTGTATCAGAGATTCTGTGTCTCCTCGATACTTGTTCGGGCCTGCAGGAGTGACAGACCTCAGCTTACTCAACTCGATAAGGAGGGAAGGATGATGTGGTAGCACTGGCTAATGCATTGACCGGCTCACGACGAGTCGTGGCTACAGAAGCACTCACTAGGAGATGATCAATCAATGATAATTGATTGGTCAAATGTACTGGTTATATACCCTGATACATGACGCAATCCTGAAAGAAGTGATGAAATAAGTGTGTCAATCCGATTGATTTGGAGAAATCGGCATGACTCACCGCCTGTGACAGCAATAATTACCGAAATTCGATGGAATTTAATAGCAGTGCGCGTGCAGAATAGATTGTATTTGCGTTTATGAATTTCTACAGAATTCATTGGTTAGTCATGCTTTTGTTGACTGTATGTTGGTACTGAAGTCCCTACAGATTCTTGCGTCGTCATGTAGATATTAAGGTATTCTGAAATGTGACCTGAGCAGAAAAAAAACTAAATTATCAGGTGAAAACTTATGCTTCACAAAGGACGTTTTCACAACAAAATATTACGGTAATGTAGAAATACTACCTACCTAAATTTTTATTATACTATGTTATTATATAGTTAGTACATATGTAATACTATATTTATGTAACATAGACTAAAGTGCTGTAAGTGTCTCTTTAAATAAAAAGTATGCTCGTGTCAGCTCCGATGCGCGACTGGAGTTTATTCTATAAGTGCTATTGTCATTGATTATAAAATAGGTAAATAAACTTATCTCTTATATTACTGAAAGTATATATATATATATATATATATATATATATATATATATATATATATATATATATATATATATATATATATATATATATATATATATATATATATATATATATATATATATATATATATATATATATATATATATATATATATATATATATATATATATATATATATATATATATATATATATATATATATATATATATATATATATATATATATATATATATATATATATATATATATATATATATATATATATATATATATATATATATATATATATATATATGTATATATATATATATATATATATATATATATATACATATATATATATATATATATTTTTTTATTTAATTGTAAGGTTAGTGAAGGTTGTACCTTTGCCGGACGTTTCGGAGCCCGTGGCTCCTTCTTCAGCGGCAAGAAGAATGCCGCTGAA
>OX155970.1:28313722-28438611 GCA_944548615.1 Micropterix aruncella
TTACCTGATATATATATATATATATATATATATATATATATATATATATATATATATATATATATATATATATATATATATATATATATATATATATATATATATATATATATATATATATATATATATATATATATATATATATATATATATATATATATATATATATATATATATATATATATATATATATATATATATATATATATATATATATATATATATATATATATATATATATATATATATATATATATATATATATATATATATATATATATATATATATATATATATATATATATATATATATATATATATATATATATATATATATATATATATATATATATATATATATATATATATATATATATATATATATATATATATATTTATATATATATATATATATATTATATATATATATATATATATATATATATATATATATATATATATATATATATATATATATATATATATATATATATATATATATATATATATATATATATATATATATATATATATATATATATATATATATATATATATATATATATATAGACTTTCGACGGTGCAATCTAAGTTTAAAGGTCCTTTTGCAGTCGACTAACTATCACTATTCATCCATATATCTCATAAATAGGGCTTATCCTTATGCAACACAAAATGCCTTCAATTGAGACGAATTAAGTGAAAAAATAAAAAAATAAACTATTGATCACTTCGGCAAAGCCGTTTTCTAAATGAAAGTGACATTACGAAATAATTCAAATTTCGAATGCTACCAACATTTAAAATATGATACAATTGGCTGAGTTTGATATCAACGAGCCATTAAATCGAAATAAAAATAAAAAAATCCATATGCTCAATGAAATGAAAGAAGAAACTTCAATCTTAATTTCTGGCAGAGGAGTTTATAAAAAAGATTGTATAATGTTATCAAAATATATAAGTAGCTTTATAAATATAAGTAGCTTTTACTATATGTATATATATATATATATATATATATATATATATATATATATATATATATATATATATATATATATATATATATATATATATATATATATATATATATATATATATATATATATATATATATATATATATATATATATATATATATATATATATATATATATATATATATATATATATATATATATATTGTTTGTGAATTTATACTTGCTAATCGATATGTTATATTTGCTATTCGAAATATTCATGTTATTGTAATTGTGGTATGATCGTTGGCAAATCAGTAGCTTCAATTTATCGCACTCACGAGCAGCGATTTAATTACTCGAACTCGATCGCCGTATGTAGAGATGCGTAACTCGCCCGATAGAGCGCGCCACGCGCCAATTAAGGAGTACTGTCTAGCGGCGTACGGAAATATGATATACATATTTAACATTCGACAATAAAATGAGATTTATAAACTGTAGTACTGTTTCATTTCTCCTACTCACTTAAGTGCGCTGTTGGAACAAAACATATTGGTCCTTCGAGCCGGATTATTTTGGATGTCACGTACTTAAACGTCAGTGGATCGCTGAAAAAGAAGTACGAAGTGAACACTGAACGAGCCGAAGTGCAGGACGAAGGCACCACACGGCGGAAGAGCGACGCTGGACGCTGGACGCTGGACGCTGGACGCTGGGAACTGGGACGGAGGGCAGCCTAGTACCAACGTGACGTCAACCCAGAAACCAACAGTGACGTGAGTGAGTGATTTTCAAGATCGGAAACCGTGAGTACAATTTTCTAGTGTTTGTCAATATCATCGTCTAAAGGTTTTTGGAAAAATATTTGCTACAATGGAGGGACTTATAAAATTACAAATGAATCTCAAAAAGAGCATTGAGAAGGCCAGCACCAATTATAGCAAATCACCAAAGGCCCGAATAACGCTAGAGTATATAGAAGTGAGGTCCGACAACCTGGAAACCGATTGGATTACCTTCAGATCAAACCATGGAAAGCTTCTTGAAGGCAATTATAATTTAGACAAGATTCCTTACATGGAGGACGACATTTATATGGAGGTAGAAGATATATATGTCGAATACAAAACATTATTGAAAACGGCAAGAAATAATTTATTAAGAGATTCAAGTTCAATTAAATTAGATTCTAGAATTAGTTCAAGTTCTGCTTCAGCTGTGAAACTGCCAAAAATTGAAATTCCGCAATTCTCAGGTAAGTATTCCGAGTGGACCACTTTCCGAGATTTGTTTGTATCTTTAATTCACAATAACAACTCTATTGATAAAGTTCAAAAATTACATTATCTAAAAGGACATATCACAGGTGAGGCAGAACAGTTAATTAGACACATACCCATAACGGAGAACAACTATAACCAGTGTTGGGATCTGTTAGAAGAGCGTTTTAATAATAAGAAGTATTTAGTAAATTGTATTTTTAAAAGACTTTTTGGTCAAAGACGGATTTTATCCGAGTCGGCATGTGCGTTAAAAGATTTGTTGGATACAACAACTGATTGTATGAATGCGTTAACCAACCTTGGTATTAATGTGAGCACTTGGGACATAATTGTCATTCATATAGTCACTTTTAAACTCGACCCAGAAACGCGTAAGCAGTGGGAGTTAAATAGTTCAAACAACATTAGTACAGAACTACCTACCCTGCAACAGTTCAAGTCCTTTATAGAGGGTAGGTTTCGGGCGTTAGAGTTTATAGAGCCCAATAAAAGATCATACGCCTCGCACATGCTTCCGGCTAATCCTAAAGTTTTGCTCAGCACAAACAACACAAGTTCAAATGGTTTACGTTGTGAATATTGTTCTGAAGGTCACAAATTATGTTTTTGTAAGAAGTTTATTAAATTAGATTATGCCCAAAGAAGTCAATTCGTAAGAAATAAAAAAATGTGTTTCAATTGTTTAGGAAGTAATCACTTCATAAACAAGTGCAATAAATCGACCAATTGCCATGTGTGCAAAAGGCGTCATCATACACTTTTACACCCACCTAGTACAAATGAGCATAAGGATCAAAGAAACAGTTCAGATATTTCTCATGAAGATATTGTACCTTCAGTGGAGAATGTTCCCTTAGTGTCATGTCTCTCGACAGACAAGATCAAGCCTAGACAAGTTTTATTAGCCACTGCGTTAATACAGCTACAATCAACTTCTAAGGACTTTCAAATAGTGCGAGCTTTGTTAGATCAAGGCTCCCAAGCTTCCTTTATTACAGAAGCTGCAGTTCAACTCTTGCGTTTAAAGAAAATTCCTATCCAAGGAACAGTAACAGGTCTTAGCGCGGAGAAGGTAATCGTGTCAAAATATATGGTTACATTAGTATTGAGGTCCTTAATAGAACCCAATTATGAGATCGAGTTTAACCCCTCACGTTGCGAGGTAAAAACTCACCTATCACTTTTGCGCGCGACATATTCGCGCAAAAAATCGACGCGAGTCAACGGCCTTGAGAAAAACGATCATAACTTATAAACCACTAATCGTATTAAAAAAATATAAATAGAAAAATGATCGCATTGAAATTTGACATATAAAACATTATAACCTTATCTCGTAAAACAATTAAGATAATAATGAATAAATATTACAAAATTGGCAAACTGAAAAAACTCGCCTATAAAATCATTTCGATTTTTTTGTAAATACAGTTTTTGTAAATATCAAAAATTGTAAATACAGTTATGTTCTTTATTAAATGCTTTACCAAAACGATATTTTTTTTTTACTTATTTGCATACAAAAATACGGAAAAAATATTTATTTATTCAGCCAAGAAAAATTGTATGTATTCTCGTAAAAAAAAATTTTTTTAATTTTTAATTTGTGACTACTTATGGTATTTTTTTATATGAAATTCTTTCAAAATAACTTTATTACTACATCACTTCTTCTTAGAAATCACACCAGAACTTTGAGCTTTGTCTGATATTATAGAAAAATCTAAAGTTTTGAGAGTTTCCGACTTCCGAACCTAATAATAAACTTTGAATGCCCATAATATAAAATTCGTTAGATTTTTTCAATTATATTGTCTTATCATAGACTTATTATATGTCTAATAACTAATTACTATACTCCAAAGAGTCACATTTCATCGAAAAACTACGGAAAATCGCACTTTTTTCTCTCATAGTAATTATCAAAACAAGTTTCATTTTCGGGAGCCATATTAGAAAACAACATATAATGTTCAAAATACGCCTAATTATGTGATAACTTAGGATGTAAATGAAGCAATACCTATTTTATTAGTAAATTAAAGCGACATTACGTCATGTTTCGCGATATAACGGAACATTTCACAAACATTACAAAATAAATACGGCCATATTTCGCTCGCCGTTTGGTTTCGCCAAAGTGTTTTCTTCGAAAATTCGTGAAAAACAGCAAATGGGCTGTGTAAATTGTTTAATCCTAAGGCCTAAACTACTTAAAAATGGAAATTACTTACTTTTATCCGGTATACACTTCACTTATATACACAAAACAATTCACAACACAAACACATCGCGGAATTATACGCCGCCAGCGGTGGGCAGTTCGCGACTGTTGTCAGAAATGAGGTCACCGATTTTGTAAGGGATGTAGTAATTCATATTTCTAACATCGCATGCGGCAATCGAGCAATTTCATAGTGTTGCATATTTGGCTATATTATGGCATCATTCGATAGAATATACAATCGCATTTCGAAATTTAAACGACATTTTCTTGAGCGGCGAGCGCGATATCCCGTATGGGATAGTTTGGATTTCAGCCGGCCGCCATACATATCCCGCAAGGGATGTTAAGTGCCGAGCGGGTTAAAGCTTATGTATTGAAGAACATCACGTCTTATCTTCCAGAAAAAAGGATAGAAGTGATAGATTGGACAGATCAATATCATCTGCAATTAGCAGATCCAGAGTTCAGCCAACCCAATAGGATTGATGTCTTATTGGGTGCAGATATTTATAGCCAGATCCTGAAAGATGGCGTGAAGAAGGATTCAAGCGGCTCTATGGTAGCACAGTGCACTACCTTAGGCTGGATTCTATCTGGCGTAGTTCAACCCGACAGTAGAGAACATAATATTAGTACAAGGAAGATCACAGCAATGCATGCGCAAGTCAACGAAACCGATATTCTTAAAAAGTTCTGGGAAATCGAAGAACAATTACCAATTGAGGGAAAAATATTTACCGTCGAAGAACAAAGGTGTGAAGAAATGTTTGCAAACACTACTAAAAGAATAACCGATGGGCGGTACGTTGTTAAATTACCGTTCAAGGAGCCGAATCCTTCCTGCATAGGCGGCAAAAGTCGTGAGATTGCGATCAGAAGATTCAAAGGCATAGAAAAGAAGTTTCTGGCAGATCCAAAATTGAAAGGAAGGTACACAGAAGTAATAAATGAATACTTAAATTTAGGTCATATGAGACAGGTAAGAGAAGAGAAAAATTTAAATAGCAGTGTGTACCTACCTCATCATGCCGTAGTCCGAGAGGATAAGTCCACCACAAAGGTTCGTGTGGTTTTTGATGCGTCCTGTAAGAATGATAACGGCGTGTCCTTAAACGACACTTTGATGGTAGGACCTACCTTGCAGTCTGATCTTCGTCACATTATTTTACGCTGGAGAACACACCCAATAGGTCTCGTGGCAGACATTGTTAAAATGTACAGACAAGTGCGGATTACCGAAGAGGATACCAAATACCAAAAAATAGTATGGAGGGACGATCCTGATAAAGAACTGAAAGATTACGAGTTGCTTACCGTTACCTTTGGTACAGCATGTGCACCGTACTTGGCGGTCAAGGTTCTGCACCAAGTAGCCGAGGACGAGGGAAAAGAATACCCATTAGCTGCAAATAAAGTTCAAGACAGTTTTCTAATGGATGATCTAATGACTGGGTGTTCTAATGTAGAAGAGGGAGAAAGGATATATAAAGAGATGAGAGATCTGTTAAGGAAAGGTGGATTCATCTTACAAAAATGGAACAGTAATAATAAGGAACTATTAGAGATCATAGATGGATATGAAGAAGATATAAAGAACAAAAACGAAAAGAAGGGAAGACCAGAACTAGAACAGAAGAACATACAAGAACGAAAGGATGAGAAGGACATATTTGAACCAGATACAACTAAAATACTAGGACTTATCTGGTCTCGTCGCAATGACGAATTCAAGTACTCCGTGCAGCTACCGCCGAGGTCTGGACCGGCAACAAAAAGAACTATTGTGTCAGATATTGCTCGGCTGTTTGATCCGTTAGGATGGATAGCTCCAAGCATTGTATGGGCTAAGATGTTTATACAAAGACTATGGCTCGCCGGAGTAGGATGGGACGATGAATTACCAGCAGTGCTTGTTGAAGAATGGGAAACCTATCGAATGGAGTTACCAAACCTCAATAAAGTTCACTTACCCCGATGGTTGGGGGTGACAGATAATGACATCACAACGGAGCTCCGCGGCTTCTGTGACGCGTCAAAAGCCGCATACGCGGCAGTAATATATTCGAGGACAATAAATGAAAAAGGAAAGGTTCTTGTAACTTTACTGACGGCTAAAACTAAGGTGGCACCGATTAAGCAAATAAGCATTCCGAGGCTAGAGCTTTGCGGTGCTTTGTTATTGTCAAGGCTGTTAGTAGAAGTGACAAACGCAATGCGTTTAGAAAAGGAAAAGGTGCATGCCTGGTGTGACTCAACAGTAGTTCTAGCTTGGCTGAACAGTCATCCTAGCCGATGGAAGACGTTCGTGGCCAATCGCGTATCGGAAATACTTACCAATCTGGATGCAAATCAATGGGCTCACGTATCTACAAAGGAGAACCCGGCAGATTGTGCGTCTAGAGGGGTTCAGCCAAAACTACTTCCAGACCAAAGCCTTTGGTACGAAGGACCCCAGTTTTTGAAGGAACAGAGAATTACTTACAAAAGAACTATTAGCGTAGACACTGAGTTAGAGTCCGTTAAAACACACTTAGGCATAAAGCACGAAGAGTCACCATGGGAGAAGTTTTCTTCCCTACAAAGGTTAGTACGAGTCGTAGCATTTTGCAGGAGATTTTTAACCCGTACAGACGACAAATGTAAATATCTGAAAGGGAAAGAAATAGATCAAGCATTAAAATGTCTAGTACGAGAATGTCAAAAGAAGGAGTTTTCAGAAGAGTACTTACATATGAAGGAGAACCGCAGTATTAGATCTAAAACCAGTAAAATCAGAACCTTGTGTCCTTATTTAGATCATGAGGACATTATCCGAGCTGGTGGCAGACTACAACAGTCATCGCTGCCCAACCAAACAAAACATCCAATAGTACTGAGCCATGATTCATACATTTCAAAACTAATAGTCGCAGACGCTCATGAGCGTACATTACATGGAGGCGTACAGTTAACTCTTAATTTTATAAGATCGGCATATTGGATAGTCAGAGTTAAGAGTTTAGTAAAACAACACATTCGTCGATGCGTCACATGTGTTAAAATTGGTGCTCGGGTAAGTAATCAACTAATGGGGTCACTTCCAGCTGTTCGTTGCACGCCAGCAAGACCATTTTTACATAGCGGCGTAGACTTTGCAGGCCCTATTAATATAAGAACTACAAAAGGACGAGGACATCGCTCACACAAGGGATATATTTGTTTATTTGTATGCATGGCTACGCGTGCCATACACCTTGAAGTAGTGAGCGATCTAAGTACACAAGGCTTCTTAGCAGCTTTCCGTCGCTTCGTGTCTCGGCGAGGGCATTGTGCCCAAATGTGGAGCGATAACGGCACAAACTTTGTGGGAGCAGCACGTGAGTTAGCAGACTTGCTCTCCTTACAGAAAGGTATTGTGGAACATTTAGAGGCCAACGGTACAGAGTGGCACTTCATTCCACCTCATGCGCCAAATTTTGGTGGATTATGGGAGGCTGCAGTGAAATCAACGAAATTTCACCTTAAACGGGTATTAGGAGATACGACCTTGACTTACGAGGAGATGAGTACGTTACTCAGTCAAGTCGAAGCTTGTTTAAATTCTAGGCCCATAACTGTAGTGAACAGTGAAAATGTTAACGAGCCAGTTCCTTTGACCCCTGCTCATTTTCTAGTTGGTGAACCATTAATAGCAGTACCTGATCGTTATTTAGAACAGACAAACGTCAGTCCTTTGCAAAGGTGGCAAATGGTTCAAAAAATGTTGCAAAACTTTTGGAGGCGCTGGTCGCAAGAATACTTGACAAGCATGATAAATCGGTACAAATGGGCGCATAAGGTCCCTGAACCAGGAGTAGGAGATGTAGTTCTTGTCAGGGAATCTGATATGCCCCCAAGTCGCTGGTTATTGGGTCGAATAGATCAAAAGCATCCTGGTCTTGACAATATAACGCGAGTGGTCACATTAAAAACCAAAAATGGAGTTCTTAAAAGACCTATATCTAAATTGTGCATATTACCTGTTAATAAAGAATAAGACTTTAAAACAACATTTATCTGTTTCTGTAAATTTGTTAATTTAAGTTGTTAATGTAATCAACTGTTTAGTTCATAATGTATCAGTAGTTTGGTAGATAAGTTCGGTGAATAATACTTTAATTAAGGCCATTATTTAGAATAATGCCCTTGGTGGGCGGTATGTTTGTGAATGTATACTTGCTAATCGATATGTTATATTTGCTATTCGAAATATTCATGTTATTGTAATTGTGGTATGATCGTTGGCAAATCAGTAGCTTCAATTTATCGCACTCACGAGCAGCGATTTAATTACTCGAATGATCGCCGTATGTAGAGATGCGTAACTCGCCCGATAGAGCGCGCCACGCGCCAATTAAGGAGTACTGTCTAGCGGCGTACGGAAATATGATATACATATTTAACATTCGACAATAAAATGAGATTTATAAACTGTAGTACTGTTTCATTTTTCCTACTCACTTAAGTGCGCTGTTGGAACAAAACAATATATATATATATATATATATATATATATATATATATATATATATATATATATATATATATATATATATATATATATATATATATATATATATATATATATATATATATATATATATATATATATATATATATATATATATATATATATATATATATATATATATATATATATATATATATATATATATATATGTATATATATATATATATTTTTATATATATATATATATATATATATATATATATATATATATATATATATATATATATATATATATATATATATATATATATATATATATATATATATATATATATATATATATATATATATATATATATATATATATATATATATATATATATATATATATATATATATATATATATATATATATATATATATATATATTGTAACGAAGCGCTCTCATCCCGATTGATCCAGGATCGCGTCGTTCTGGCATTAATAAAACGGTTTCCAGTTTCGAAACACATTTTCTCCTAATGTAAACAACACGTAAACAAAAGTGACGTTTGACAGGCATAAAGAAGAGAAGATCAGTACCATCGACAATAGACTCTCCGTAGTATACATTGGAATTGACGTCGGCCGTCAAATAATTCTTTGTTTCCAAAAATAAATAATAATTTAATATTACAGTATTAACTGAGGTCGTTTCGTAATAAAATAATTTATTAAAGTAATGACTTTCATTATGGTCGACGCAGCCGACGGCATTTCCTGCGCACGCGCAGGAGTTTCCGTAACGTCGGTCTTTGCCAGTAGTATAAATAATACCGTAAACATTTACAGTTTTTATTAAAAATATATAATCAACGGTAAATAAAAAAAGTTATTAAAACTAGGTGCATAGTCCCTGGAAAAATACTTGGATTCATAAGTCCACAGGGGAATTAAAATACGACAATAAAATACGACGCGGGATAGGTTTTCAAAATTTGGCGGAAATAAGCCGGATTTGAGAGGAAATCGTTCGCTATCTACCCAGTGTTGAAAAATTGTTAATTCAAAAATCTACAGCCGTCTCGGGCACTAGAGATCCCGGAAAGGAGTCCCGTGTAATATTTAAGTGGGATTACGCATATTATTCCGGTGAGTTCTTGCTTGTGACTTCAATGTCAATACGAGTCAATCGAATCGCGACACGGAACGACTAAACTATCAAAAACAACAAACGACTCACCAAAGTTGAGGCTGCAAGGCTGAAAAAGAATTTGGTTGTTTACTACCGCTTACCGCTTATATTTATTTATTTGTAGAATCATAGAAAAGCTAGTTTTATGAAGAAATTTTTTTTTTTATTTTTTTTTTTTATTTAAATTTTAAGATATAGTTAGTATATATATATATATATATATATATATATATATATATATATATATATATATATATATATATATATATATATATATATATATATATATCGACCGTAGCAATTAACATTGTCGGATATACATTTTTGCGATTTTCATTTTATTGCATTAAAAGTCTTAGAATAAGATTATGAATGCCCCCGCAAATTATTAAATTCCTTAAATCAACCATCTTTGTTTTTCCAAGTGGAAAAAGTTGTATGTGTTCAGTGCGCACGGTTAATATTGTCGTATAGTGCATTGAGACGTTATCTGCGGGGCGCGGGAAGGGAACATTCGCGAGCGGGTGGCGCGGATGTGCCAGTTCCGACAAAGTTATAGGGAGGAGCGCACGCGTCCGTTTTATTTTTCAACGTATAAATTTTTCACCAATTTTATTACAAATTCAATGTTTCCGTTATGTCGAGGTCAAGACGGATATTAGAATTATTGAATCCACCAATTCCGCCACAAAACGATCCAAATTTTGAATTAACGGACACTTATGACGTGGAAACTTATCTAAGAAAAAAGAGACAAAGTAAGTAAGAAATATTTATTTTATCATTTCATAATACCTAGCCTAAACATAATTAATTATTGATTATTATTAGCGTATTATTGAATTCATATTTTTAAAGAAATGTTGAAAACTACTCAGAACGGACAATAATGTCGTAAATGGCAGATACATCAATGTTAATGGCTTTCTATTTCGTTTACTGTGTCGGATGTGTCACATACTACATTATTTCTTGATCGGAGATAGTTTTGTTTTGTCGGATATGGTACTACAGACTTTATTGCATGTTCATTTGATACCTAATATTGTAGGATGTACCACTTCCTACATTATTGACTGCTGTTAGTTTGATTGTATTTTGTCGGATATGGCATTACTGACTTTGTTAACTGTTTATTTCTCATTTCTTGGTGTCGGATGTGTACAACATCGACATTATTGTTCGCTTAATGAACAAGCTACTATTGGATATGGTATGAATGACATTGTTGTTTGTTGAAAGTTTTATTTTTGTCTTATGTGATATAAAAGAGGAATCAATTAGTTTTTTTTTAATAAGTTATCTTTCTAACTGCATTTACTTGGTTTGGCTTGCTTGCTTTGTTTGCTCACATAGTATCATTTATTTTAGGAGAACCGTCGCCTCTTCCTGCTGGCTTTGAAGACGAGATTGTGCAACTGAAATATCTCATTGGAGACATTTCTGATGACAGTGCCAAGAGCCTCGTGGGAGACTTTCCTGATATAGTGAATCCCATCCACGTGAATCCAGTAACTCAACCAAAGACACCAACTCCAAGCGTTTCTGCTCTTGACAGCTTAGCAACAACTTGCAACTCGCCAAAAGTTCTGGAAACCAATGAAGACGTAGATTTCACACAATTTGATTACACAGTAATAACACCGATGCCGTCCCCGAGTCCCTTTTCTTGGCTTCCTAGCGATGGTGGATGTGTAAACATAGGAACACAGTCCCAGATCTCTTCTATGAATCACGCGCTTCCCACCCACGAGGTTTATGAAAACATGGGTATACCATCCGAGAACTCTTCTGTAACTCATGTTCATACGCCATCTTCTACAACCAGTTCCAGAAAAAAAGCCTTTAAGACTGATAAGGGAAAGAAGCGCCTTGCGCATAGAGAAAGGTGGCTTGTGGTCCAAAGAAAACTGAAGAAAAACAGCGGCGAAGAATTCGTGAACAAAAAGGGGAGGGTTGTCGAAAGTAAAGAATTAAAGGATCCTTGTAACGATAAGTGCCGATTGAAGTGTACCAAAAAAAATTCTCATGAAGATCGAAAGCGAGTCTTTAAATATTTTTGGCTTTTAGGTGAGAAGAAAAAACACTGGGAATTTGTTATTAAAAACACAAAGAAGAGTATCAAGCGACGCCAAACAACGGGAGTTACGAAGCACGACAGACAGAATACTTATCAATACTTTTTGCCGGATGCAGAGAAGAAACCAGTGAAGGTATGCAAGACAATGTTCCTCAACACTATAGCTCTAAGTGAACGCGTGGTGAGCACGGCCTGGAAGAAGTTTGATGGGAACACGGTGATAGAAGATGACAAAAGGGGTCGTTATGAACATGAAAGACGCATTTATAATGATGACATGGTCAAAAGTGTTTGCGATCACGTAAGATGTTTTCCAGTAGTTGAGGCTCATTACGTTCGTAAGAATTCAAGCAAGCTCTACCTTGAAGGCGTTGAGAGCATATCTCGGATGTATAAACTGTACTGCGAATGGTTCGATGCTAACAAAATTAAATATTCCTCAAAAGCAACTACGAAAAGGCAGTATAGAGAAGTAGTTAATGCCAACTTCAACCTGGCACTTCACAGACCTAAAAAAGATAAATGTGATGTCTGCCACGTGTTTGAGAACAAAATATCGACTGCAACAGACGAAGAGAAAGCTGCGTTTGATTTACACCAACATCGCAAAAAAAGGGCACGAGATTTAAAGAAATCCGACAAGCAAGAGGCTGAAGTCCACAAAGATGACTTGGTCACTGCTACCTTTGATTTTCAGAAAGTTTTAGTGACCCCTTACGGAGAAATCAGCGTACTCTACTACAAGAGGCGGTTCGCTATATTAAATTTCACGGTCTATGATTTAGTATCCAAGATAGGCACCTGCTACCTATGGCATGAAGCAATCGCTCGGCGCGGCTCTACCGAAGTATCTAGTTGTCTACTCAACTTCATCAAATTCCATGCTGAACGAGGCGTCAAGGAGTTTCGTTTTTGGTCTGATAACTGCGCAGGCCAAAATAGGAACCGGATCGTGTTTTCGCTCTACATGTTCGTAGCAAAAAAGCTCGGAGTAACTGTCACCCATCGTTTTCTAGAAAAAGGTCATACACAAAACGAGGGAGACAGTGTGCACGCGACAGTAGAACGGTATAGCAAATACAAAACGATTTGGGTTCCAGAAGAATGGTATTGCTTAGTCCGTTGGGCTAAGTCTGAAGGTGATCCTTACGTAGTGAAAGAAATAAGACAAGAAGACATTTTCGATTTTAAAGCCTTGCTAGTAAACAAGAATTGGACAAAGAATACCAGAAACGAGAAGGTGTCTTGGAAATCCATAATAGAGGTGAAAATAAGTGCAGAACAGAACGATAGAATAGAGTATAAGTACGATTTTGATGAAGAACCAAAGACAATCGTTGTGTTGCGATCTGGCACCCGAAACAAGAAAAGGCTGGAAAATAATCTTGAACTGAATCAGGCGTATGAAGGACCTTTGCCCATCAGTAAAGAAAAATATAAGGATATTACAAATCTATGCAGAGGGGGAATCGTTCCTGAGCGCTACCATGACTTTTATTTAAACCTACCTCACACCAACGCTTCTACTCGTGAAGAAAATGATTCAGAAGACGATTAATTTAAAACTGATTAGGTTCAATCTAATTTTATAACAGTGCTTTATTAACGGTAATAATTATATTAAGGTAAAACTGAACCGCTAAATGCAGAAAGGGCAATTTTTGCTTTTTTAAACTTTACAGGAGAGCCAAAAAACTGATTATATCCTACAATGCTGCAAAAATTCATGAAGCTCATCATTAATTTATTTTATTGAATAATAAAACAAACACAATAAAATGATAATTGATAATCAGTTTAAAAAAATGTGCCCTCTCTGAATTTAAAAAAAAAACGTGTGTAGATGTAGCTAATAATGTTGATTACACTAATAATAAAACCAATATTTCAATTCAAACACATGTATTTCTAAAATCAAAACATTGTTCCATCTCTACTCTCTCAATTATAATGTAGGCCAAGCAAAAATTTCTAGCTAGAAAGTTAGGTACTGGTCGGGCATGTACCGGGATAGATTTTTCAGGTCTTGCATCTTCTTTTCCTGTATGGACAACTTCTCGATGTACATTAGTGATTAGAGTACCAGGAAGGAGCAGATGATTTCTAATGTTTATCTTTCTTCTATGTACTCTTTCATTTTCACCATACTTGGAACGTCAGAACTGAATTCAAAGTAACGATACTTCGAAATTATGTTAAGTAAAATGAGGCTGGTCTCAAATGTAACTTACTAAGACTGTTATTTTTATTGTTATAATTTAGTTGCAGACATTCAGTGGTACATCCAACATAAATGAGATTTCAAAGTCCAGGTAATACTGCGGGTTGTGCCATATCCGACCAAATTCAGAAATTGTAGTTCAATTAATAATGTCGGATCTGCCATTTCCTACAAAATAGTTGGATAATTTATCGGTTAACAATGTTGCATGTGCAGTTTCTCATATTTCCGATACATTTTTGATAAACTTGCATATACTACTAGGTAAGCTAATTAATATTGTAATATGTCATACCAAATTTGGTTAAGGTACAATAGCTATTGTTCATTTTATACTATTTGAAACTTTGAACGGCCATATCCTAAAGTAGCGATTTTTCACATACGACTATGTTAATTGCTACGGTCGATATATATATATATATATATATATATATATATATATATATATATATATATATATATATATATATATATATATATATATATATATATATATATATATATATATATATATATATATATATATATATATATATATATATATATATATATATATATATATATATATATATATATATATATATATATATATATATATATATATATATATATATATATATATATATATATATATATATATATATATATATATATATATATATATATATATATATATATATATATATATATATATATATATATATATATATATATATATATATATATATATATATATATATATATATATATATATATATATATATATATATATATATATATATATATATATATATATATATATTATATATATATATATATATATATATATATATATATATATATATATATATATATATATATATATATATATATATATATATATATATATACATATATATATATATATATATATAATGTATTTAAATAATAAAAACAACTGCTTTGTTTAAATAATATGAAGTAAGTTACGTATTTTAATAAAAAAAGGGTATTTAATGAATAAAATATTTTTCAAATTCAACACTATTACTTTTTTCAGCTACTTAGAGTAATTTAGCTGCTGTGAAATGAAATGTTAAATTTTTAGTTAGTTTTCATTTGGTATATGTGACAAAGTATTACAACAACCTTCGCAAGTGGGTACTAAATTACCCATCGCCCTTTGTGTATATTATACCTCCTCCATAATGTGCTTTATAATCCGAATTCACCTTTGTATATCAAGCATTTTTTATTCTCGCAAGATAGGACCACATTACGCAAAGTAGGACCACTTTATATATATTTTCCCTACTCCATAAGATAATTGATAATAACACTTAATTTAAGTATCTTGCATTTCTTTAGTCAGGTATCAAGAAACAGTCTTTGACTTCGATCCAATCGGGATAATACTCTCTTAATCCCATTATACTAGTCATCTTCCTATTTGTATTCATCTACTATCTATGCAGCCCTATTATGAAACTAACTACCTTCTCACGTCAGAAGCAGTCCATCTCTCATCACTTTTAAGGAGTCATTAAATTAATATTTAACACAACTAGATCGTTAACTTTCTATCCTGTATTTTTTATCGTTTTCAATATGTATGGGTTATTTGAATATTTTTATTATGTAATACAATAAATATTTCATTCATTCGACTTCTTCCTATTTGTTAAATGCTGTTATTCTATATTATAAACAGTGGCGGATCTATATAAGGGTTTTTTGGGCTGCAGCCCAGGGCTCCGTGGATATAAAGGGCCCCAGCCTCCATTTAAAATAATGGACAATATTCTGAATTAAAAAAAATATCAAATTTTCAAAAATCTTATCATAAGGTTGGCAACCCTGAGATAAAATTCTCGCATCTATTCCGGGGGACTACCCTCCGCTTGTTTTCAGTGTATTTTCTCGCAAATGCAGTCATTCGCATCGAACAAGCTTTATGTATCAATTTTTCGGTGAATGGGGCGGACCGCTAGAGACATTTTTTTTTTCAATACCTTTTTTAAAAATTCTTTATTCATAGAAATAACATCTATGCATAGCAGTTGAGTTCCTACCAAGGCTAGTACCTTGTCAATGGGTAACTAGTAATGAATGTTTATTTAAATTTTACTTATATTAACTAGTTTTAAAAATAATCTTACTATTTGCTTAATTAAGCTACTAATTAAGATAATATTACAATTAGTATTAATGTTGTTTTGTCTATTTAAGTGGAAAGTTAAATGTGTGTGTGTGTATCAGTTATGTTTGTGTGTCTGTCATATTAAACAAATAAAATATTTTCTTGTCCTCTTTTTATATATATTGTGTACCTAGTGACCTAGACATCATTATCGAAAACAGTTTTTTGGCAAAATGGCAATTAGTTGATTAATTAGGCAGGCCCCCAAGTAATATTAGCCCGGGGCCATACAAACGCACGGCCCGCCCCTGATTATAAAGACAGGTCGTAAATAAAATATGATCCTGCAATGGTGAAGTGAATTAAAACTCCGCTACCATCTCGGACAGCAAGTACAACCGTAAAACTTGTCTATCTGCAGAATAAATTTCATTAATTATGGACAATCTCGACTACTTTTCGCAACTGCTGCAACAACTCGTTGCAGATAGAGAAGGAAGGCGCAGATTAAAACTTGTATTCTATATTTTAGAGTTGAGATCTTTTGTGGCGCGGTTGGCAGCCTTGGCCCGATGGATAAGTTGGTCGCTCGACATTCATGTTAAAGTTTGCGCCGAGTTCTGTGTCAGCTGTAAGATTTCATTGTGCAGCCGTCCGCTTCGTTAAGCGAGAACAATGCAATACTACGTCGGCGCACTTCACATAACTTGCCAATATACGATTACATCTGCTCGTAGTTTCGTCATTAGTTGCAGCAGCAGAGAGATATGCCGATCGTGAATATTCCAAGTAGCCTGATTTCAATTACTATACTTGCCCAGGTCGATAGTTAATCCGAACAAAATAAAACGATCTATATAATGACACACAAAATCATTTTATTCAAGTATAATTTTAAAGAACTGTAACGGGTTTTTAATTTCACCTTTAATGGGCTGGTTTTCAGCATTCTAAATCTTGTTTGTTTCGACCCTTTATTGCGAAATTTCACAATGGGCCGGTTTATTGTCATATTAATGACAATTTCTTACAACCAACCCTACTATGACGTGTTTATATGTAAGTGTGCGTGTAGCATGTGTGTAAGTGTGTGTCATGTTATTGCTTCCGTGTTAAGTGTGTCTCATGATCGACAGTATTGAAAATGCTATTCCTTTAATTAGATCCCAACGGAAAATGGTGACCCAGCCGGGAATCGAACCCGGGACCTTACAACGTAAGATCAGGCGACCTAACCACTATGCCTCCGGGCCGTGTCTTCATATTTGAAATCTTCATATTTGAGATTTTCTAAAATGAGGTATCATTTTTCCTGCTTTGACAGCTAAGAAGCTATAAAATCGAAGACTATCGTGGTTGTTTCACATTATAAATAGGATACAAACGAATTTATCGCGTGAAATTTGTAGCACGACACGACGTTTCGGTGACGTCGCAGCCGCCGTTATCCAGAGTAGACTGTCTACCCTGGATAACGGCGGCTGCAACGTCACCGAAACGTCGGGTGCTGCAAATTTTACGCGGTAAATTCGTTTATATCCTAGCTAAGAAACTACCAAAAAAGTACAAAAGCAATGCGCCAACATAAAAAACCATAGAAAAGTAAACATCGGATGTACTTATAACGAATACTAACTATAAAAAATCCAAATTTTATTACATAAGTGGGGGTTAATTAAAATGGTTAGGTACTAAATAGTTAAGATATAATGAATGAAGGAAAAATAATCAAATTTAATTAAAAAACAATGGCGAAAATTATTATCGGCAAAAAATACCAACCATAAATGGAGCAATAAAAAATATGATGTGGGTTATTTTTATTATCGACTGGCTACCAGAGATTTTAGGCCACCAGAGACGCGGCTTCCGGTCGTCTATTTTGCGTCATAATATATCAAGAGCTTATCTCCGCCAGTAGATTTGGTTTTAAAAAAATACTGGAAATTTAAGAGTTCGATGGACATTTATGGTGAGAATAATCACATTTATTTATTTTTATTTAATATTATTAAAGAAAAGCACATTTATCACGGCAGTAGGTACATTGTAAAATTAACTCTAGATGCAAATGTAAATAGTAGCAAAATAGAAAGCACCGCAGACCAATTTTTTTTCAAATCAACGCCGCCCAACTAGGCCTAGGCCCGTACTAAGGCAAGCATACCAAGTAGACAATGGCTTGTGCATACTTTAGACTACTTTATTAAAAAATATGCTAGGCATCAAATAATATTAATAATTAACTAATAATAATAAACACTAATGTGGGTGTTGTGTGATGTAACTGTAATTGTAGTGTGCTGGAAAAAAAACATTCAATAAATGGTGAAATAATTTAAATTGAATAATAATAATATAACATCGTAATAACTAGAAATAATTTAAATAATAATAATAATGAATCGCAATAAATGGAAAAATTGTATCGCAATAAATAGTTTAAGAATCAAATTTAAATAGCCCGAGGATACAATTATTTATAAAATGTCCATGTTACAAGTTAAAATATATATTTCAATATAATTCAATTAAAAAAAGAACTAAAACACAAGAAGGGCGATTTAACAAAATAATAATAATAGTAATTCAATTTATTTAAATTAAATTACATAAGAATATCAAATATTTGGTGGCTAATATCCCAACCTTCATTCAGAAGCCACCTGTGACACCGTTATTTAAATTGGTCTATACTGTATACGATCCTTATCGACTAATCCAATTTGTTGTATATCCTGGGGCCTATACTCATAAGATGCCTCTGACCAAAAGATGTTTTCGTTCGACGGACGTCTATCATATCCACCACGGATCGCCTTGTTCGGTGTGCTTATTGTGTGGGCGCTCTTTTATTTTGAAATTGAATAAAAACCAGGCAAAATTTTCGATAAAATTGTCTTACTTCAAGTACACCGAACTCTTCAAAAAGTTTTTTTTGAGGGGTATCTGTACGGTTTAAGATTGATAATTTTAATTTTAATTTTGAGGCATGAATTGGTGATAATCTGTAGAATCCACATAAAAAGTGGCTAGTTTTTACGACACGGTTGACGCATTTATCTAGCCATTTTAGCAACCGTTCCGGTACGCGTCCTGTTGAGGTTAATAATATCGATGTGACGATTTAAAACCGCATGGTAGCGAAAAAGCCTAGCTTCTCATTTTATTTTACTATATTGTTTAATCTAAATGCCCGCTTAGTTTGTTACTGTTTTGTAGTTTATAGGCCTGAAATATTCGTTAATACAAGGTGTTTATACAGTAACAATGCAAATAATTGGGGAAGTAGCTGAAATTTACCTGCATGTAACCAGGAACTTAGTTTTCTAAATTTTATTTTAATGTGAGGAAAGAGAGCGATACCAGAACAGTATTCGACGGTGCAAAGGTCTCGGCGCTTAGTCATTGAATTATTGGGATTTTTCGTAGCAAAACATGATGCACTTGGCAGCCATAATAATAGATTTATAATTTTCATAATGGCAGTTACTATTTTGTTACATTATGGCATTTGCTGAATTGATTTATCTGCCTTTACATTGTAAATTAAAGAGAGAGTTCCTCTTTTTTCAAGAGCATAAGATAAATATACAGTAATTCGATTTTCATTAAGTCTCTACGTTGAATAAAGATGCTAGTGACGAGCCTTCTCGCTCCACCTCATAATACAGGTGATTCAATTAAGGTCCTCCTCTTATCTTCCTTCCGAAGGCATAACGAAATCAATAAAAGTGAATCCAATTAGGAATAAGCCGCGGATCCAATCATCCTTTAATTATGGACCCCGCCTTAATGACAAGGGACGCAATTGCCCCCCCCCCTTCCCCACCCCCCACCCTCTCTCTATTCCAGCACACACAGACGCGCGCGCGCACGGATTGTTAATCACCGCACGCTCAATCAGAATGGCTTATGTGAGGATTAAACTTACGGTAATTAGGCGGATGGCCTTTAATTTTGGAGTGGTGGTAACCGTTAATTTAGGGGGCGCAATGGCGACTGACAACTATCCGATCAGTTATGATCAATGTTAGTCTTTCACCTGAGGTTTAAATTGTATTGCGATTGCTGATAGGTATATTTGATCCGTATATAGTATTAAATGGGTTTTTATATAAATTATATAGCTTAAATTAACGGCTTAAACATATTGTAATTATTTTTAGTCAAGGTAATATTCGACTTTTGTACATAAATTACTATAATCGTACATCGCCGTGCATTTACATACATTAAAAAAAAACGTCTCAACTGAATAATGAGGATTATTTTCTCGTGGTACCTATCGTGCAATAAAAAAAATTAATTGTCATCTTACACTCTTATCGATATACATTTTTTAATATTAATATATTTTAATAGTATTGCTTATATTTATATTTAATTTAAATATTTGTTACCATTTCTCATTACACCGATTATTTTATATAGGTACATCATTTTATTGAGTATTTCTACTGTTGAATCTGAATACCTACTTATTTATAATTTCTATTCTAATTATGTTCATTTTTGTGATGCCGGGTAGTATACTATACAATATAATACGTATCATGCGAATATACCTGCAATGCAAGTAATGAAAATATTTTTCATCAATATAGTAATTTACTGCACCATATTGCCATTTAAATTTTATGGTTTAGTTCTTTCTATCCTATATAAAGAAATTATAAATCTGAATGTCGCCAATCAAAAATATACAACAAAGATATGAATATTACCCTGATCCGGTTGGTTTTCAACAGGGCATGCCATGCCATTTGACAATTTTAATGCCCAAGCTGGAGTCCCAAAAAACAATGTTGCATCTTTTGATAAAGGAGGGACATTTCTTGCTATATTTTTGGGTTCAGGGTTGGTCACACTCAGGTTTGGTCACACCCATCCGGCAGCCTCCACGCATGAAGTGCGAGCCCAAGCAGGACTTTGGCCTTAGGGCTAGTTTCCCATAGGAATCAACCTTCTGGCGCTCCTGGACGGTCTGCGCACCGTGTAGCGTAAGCCAATCGACTGTGCACTCTGACTAACGGTCGGGGGAGTCTGGAAGCAGTAGTTTTTCCTATAGAGCGGGGGTAATTGCGGACTTTACAGCGACTGCTCTTGAAACGACCATCGGCTACCCGATCCTGGGTGAACAGCCGGGTAAAGCATGCCATGGTCCGCGATAGATTCGGTATACACCGTTTCACTGCTTCGTAAGGGAGAGGACCGCGCAAGCGACCTCGAACTAGTAGCCAATCGAGATACCGGAGTAATCTGGTCGCAAATGGAAGTAAGGGCGTGAGTGTAAGCCCGCTGGGTAACACACCTAGTTATCTCGCGGTTAAGGCGTTAGCCTCTTACGGGCACGTGACGGAGCTTGACGCTGGAGTGCTTTGTCCAAGTCTTCTGCGTTCACTTCACGGAAGAACGACTAATACTTAAAACTTCCTGAGGTGATGGGTTCGCCCGTTGTAGTTGACAACTCTATTTGCTATATTTTTGGTTTTAACTAGGGCGTTCGAATCGGTGGGCCACGATAAACGATAAACTCTTTCAGAGGTTGGAAGCAGTCGACATAACGGACGCACCCTTAAAAAGGCTCAGTAGCTTTCTGATATCACAGGTCACTTTTGTTGCGCAGTGTCCAACAAATATGGCGTACCGCTGGACAGTCTTTTGGATCATAAAAATCTTCTTAGTAAATATAATTAATTACATTAAAAATCAAGTAAAAATGCATTTTAAGTGTGTACTTTTTTATTTAATGTTTGATTGTATTTATAATTACATCATTGATGAAAATAGGTATTTCTAATGTATGTGATTTTAAAAATCCCGCTGTTATTGAAGAGTTCAGTGTACTTGAAGTAAGGCAACTTTATTTAAAATTTTGTCTGGTTTTTATTAAATTTTAAAATAAGAGAGCGCCCACACAACAAGCACACCGAACAAGGCGATCCGTGGCGGATATGTTAGACGTCCGTCGAACGAAAACATCTTTTGGTCAGAGGCATCTTATGAGTATAGGCCCCAGGATATACAACGAATTGGATGAGTCGATAAAAATCGTATACAGTAAAGACCAATTTAAAAAACGGTGTCACAGGTGGCTTCTGAATGAAGGTCGGGATATTAGCCACCAAATATTTGATATTCTAATGTAATTTAATTTAAATAAATTGAAATACTATTATTATTATTTTATTAAATCGCTGTTCTTGTTTTTCTCTTTCTTTAATTGAATTATATTGAAATATATATTTTAACTTGTAACATGGTCATTTTATATATAATTGTATCCTCGGACTATTTAAATATGATTCTTTAAATATTTATTGAGATATCATTTTTTCCTTTATTTCGATTCAATAATAATATTTTTATATTTTATTGTATTTATTACGACATTATATTATTATTATTCAGTTTAATTATTTCACCATTTACTGAATGTTATTTTTCTAGCACACTACAGCTACATTTACATCACACTACACTACACTACAGTTACATCACACTACACTCAAATTACAATGTTTATTATTGTTAGTTAATTTTTAATATTATTTGATACCTACCATATTTTTTAAATTAAGTATTCTAAAGTATGAACAAACCACTCTACTTGGTACGCTTGCCTTAGTACGGGCCTAGGCCTAGTTAGGCGGCGTTGATTTAAAAAAAATTGGTCTGCGGTGCTTTCTAGTTTGCTATTATTTACATTTAAGCCTATAATGTTAAACTTACAATGTACTGCCATAAAAATGTGCTTTTCTTTAATAAATAAATAAATAAAAAATTTTTTTTATAAAATATTTCAGACTTCAAATTTATGTGGGCGCTAGTCTTTTGTGGGTATTTTGTGGACTGTCGGTTCGACCTTTGTGAGGATATTTTTTCTTGAACCATTAAAATGCAAGTCTGTAGTACAATCATATTTTATGTACAATCTTTGCAGTGTAAAATTTTTATATTCTATCAAATGTACAATAATATTTTTAAATTCCTAATCCTTTTACCACAAAATGATTCTTCCAATAAAAAATGCATGCATACACTCGTATGAATGCACACACGTAATCTGCCATCAGGGAAAGACCGGTGTTTTTTAAAACGATTATTTTTGAAGGTAGGTAAACTGCTTACTTTTTATTAACCCCTAGAGCCCCGATTGGCCGATATCGGCCACAACACGATTTAGCGTGACGGCCCCGTTTTAATTTTATTTAAATTTAATTAGTTTTATTTTATTATATTTTATTATGTTAATATGTTTTATGTTAATTATGGGTACAGTGGTTTGGCAGTAATTAATGTTTTGGTGTAACATTGTCATAATTCATTTTTTTTACTAATTTTTACAAAATTTTTTTGGGACATCAACTTGTTAATCGGCCGAGGGGCCGAGGCCTGAAGGGTTAAACTGAAATTCTTGAAAGTGGTCAAAACAGTTTTTGTTTTGTAATTTTAAAACTCTTCGTTTATTACTATGTCCTTCATCTTGTCGTTATTTCTTACGTTGATTTGTTTGATAATATCGTCTCCTGAATTTATAATTTTTAAATAAACTAACTCATGGGCGTATTAAAATTGAATATTGACCAGACAATATGAAAACTCGAAACTTTCCAGTTATCAAAAAAACTTATCACAAAGTTTCCTCGTCCAATGCCAAATAAGTATCATCTTTTCATGTTGATTGGCGTTTATAGGAGTGGAAGGGTTGGTCCCTTTGCACAAAAATACCGTCGTTCGCATCCCCCTGATAGAAGTGAGAGGGATGGCGAGAGGAGAGATAGAGGGAGGGGGAGGGGGTGATTCGGTCGACCGCTCAAAATCACTGCTCTTCAAAGAGCAATGTCACGCTCGTCGGAGCGAAGTCGCTCTTTTCACGCGGCGTTGCCTCTCGCTTCCTACTTCAGAGCCCAAAGATCGC
This sequence comes from Micropterix aruncella, assembly GCA_944548615.1. Taxonomy (NCBI): domain Eukaryota; kingdom Metazoa; phylum Arthropoda; class Insecta; order Lepidoptera; family Micropterigidae; genus Micropterix; species Micropterix aruncella. The sequence goes on from OX155970.1 coordinate 28,338,208, forward strand.
CGCCCAGTGGCGCCCCGCCCCGCCCCGAGACACGGCGATAGAAAGACAATTGGAGATTTTATTTTGGACAGTGATAGAAAAGACTACGAATGACTGGGCCATGTAACAAGAGAAGCCAATGAGGTGACAGGCAAGAGTTTCATCGAAAAGATATAATAACGTTTTCGCACTTTCTGAATAATGGAAATATGGTTATTCCAAAAGTTTCATTCTAGTATTTGTATTTCTCCCTTTCATCCAAATGATACTAAACCCGAAATCTCTACAATTAACGCTGATCTGTGTACCATATCGGGGTGGTCCCTTGGATTGCTACTAATTCTATACCTCGACATGCATTGAGACGGATGGGATTCCGTATAGCTTACAGGTGAAGAGCCTTGGTGTCCATTTCGAGCAGAATTTATCCTGGCATCCCCAAGTTATCCCTAATTTATCCTGGCATTCGTTAAAGTGGTATCACAAATTTCTCCCGAAAAGTATTGAGACAGTGTGCCAATCTTTGCTTCTTCCTTTTCTTCACTAAGGTTACGTAGCCTTCCTCGATATGACCAAGTTGAAAAGGTTACAAAACGTCCATATCCGAGTTATTTATGGCTCATGAATATATGACCATATCACGGAATGCCGAAGTAGACTGCATTGGCTTACCACCAGGGAGACGAGACTGGTTAGAACTCTCTGCCTGTTATATAGATTCCTAGCGTATAGCGTACCGCTTCATCCCGCCAAAAGGTTCATCGCTCTATCGTGCACAGCTATCTCCTCAGATTAGAGCAATCGTCCATCAGAGCAGATCAGATCAGACAATAACTGGTTGTCCATCTCTGGTCACAGCAGCAACTTTTTCCGTTACTCCTATTTCCTAGAAGCTGCACATATATGGAAAGCTTTACTGAATAATATCATCCTTACCTTAGCGTTTGTTTCTATTTTTTTTAATAATTGGTCTTTATTTTGTTATAATATTTTTTTCTGGTTGTCTGTTTATTTTATTATTTTAATTTTATTTTCGTGTAGCCAATTCAAAACTTCTGATGTACACTTAAGTTATAGGTTAGCTAAAGGATATTGCAGCAAGGCAATAAGCGTGCCTTTTTTCATATTTGTTTTTCTTATCATTATTATATCACACAACTTCTACTAAGAAACTGCATATATGATTAATCTAAGTTGATGGTATATACGCAAAGCGGAAAACGAATTTCCACGGTATTTTTAATACCATATAAACCCATCATTGGAATCATTAAAAAGGCTACAGAATATGATTTTGAAAATAAGAGCGGACTAGTGAACAGATCTTGTATATTTTATTTTATTTTTAGTTTCAAGATACTGTATAGTTTTTGTATATTGTTCAATGTATTTTTATAATACCTATACATTTTGTTACAAACAGGGATTATTATTATTTTTTGAAAGTTTATTAAACGACTTGAATTACTCAACTTATTATTTAATTTTGCAAAATCTTGCCAAACACAATAAGTCGGAAAATATTTTTCTCTACCTGGCTTATTTAAGTCGGTCGTCTTTGTGACGCACTGACTGCCATCAAAGTATAGAAAGGCCAGTGGCACACTCCTATACTAGCGGTCTGCCGCGGGCTCTCAGCGCATGGATGTGGAAGTAAGTTTTCTTAGCGTTTTTTTTTTGTTGCCTGCAAAAAAAGATCTATACCATAAAAGGGACTGCATCAATGCAAATGCATTGATCTGTCATTGTCTTTCTTGCATATTATTATTTCATAATACGTCACCACATCGTGCATTTGGCGGAAAGTCGGAGGGGACACGCGATTTTCAGAAAATCGAGGCAAACGGGCGTTAGCAGAAGAGAATGTCATGCCGTGTAGGACCATTAAAAAATATGTAATTCGCATTTGATCCGGATTTGACTGGTGAGTTCCTTGTTTCGTTTGTTAATATTTTTTCCTCCGGAAAATTGATGTAACGCGTGCCTTTTCGTTTTTGCAGACCAATCGAAAAGTTTTTTTCCCTATTTTTATATTATCAATCTATTATATAAGTTTGATTGATTTGGGGAATCGCCTATTAAAATCCTTTTATTCCATGCAGCCATGTTAATATCTGTCAAGCTTTCCTCTACCGGTATTTTCATGTAAAAGAGTGCATTAACTGCTCCAGGAGAGGAAAAAAGTAATTCGAGAATAAATGAACATATTGATTGAGTTTACTTTTGTTTATTTGCAATGGATTTCTGCGTGTTAAACCTAGTTTACATGGTAGATTACTGTTGTTCGAACACATGACCTCAGTACCTTTCCATTATTTTTAATATCATGTATTTATTCAACATGTATTGTTAAAGAGTTTCCGCGTTTAGTGCTTTGTAGAACAACACGGTGGCAATTTCATAGGCAATTAGCGTTCTAATTTATTTTTAAGTGTGGTGTAGTTGTTGTGTAGGTAAAGTGAGAAAACTTGTACATACTTTCAAGTTAATAAGAAATGCCGTATCCAAAGATTTAGTACGACATTTATAATCGCATTGGCCCATAACTAACTAGCATACGGAATCATACATTGGGGTGTAGCGTCAATCCAAGCATTTGATCCTCTAATTAAGGCCCAAAAGTCGTTATTAAGAGTAATCCACAAAAGACCCTTCCAATAGGGTATTTTTATATTAAATCTTATATTACTTAAAACATAATATTAAATATTAATGACTGTTTCTTTCTTTTCTCACATTTAACTTTATTTATATTTTTAATCGAATTTTATATTATATTTATTGCCGATTTAATAATGGAATTGCATTTTTTTATTATATATTTTTAATATTTTTTTATTATTATTATTTTGTATTTTATTCTGAAGACCACATTTTAGGGCAATTTAGTGTCATTAGCTTTTTACTAAAACTTGTACATTTGTAGGCAACCAAGCAATCAAGCAAACTTGATTGTAATATTGGAGTCCTGTCCACCCTAGAACGGGCTAGTCCCAGTTGGGTGACAGAAACAAATAAGCAAAAGGTTAAGGTTTTGCCATTCGGTTCCTGTTATTTTTGTAAGCTAATCAATATTTTATAGTAATTAATTCTTAAATAAATAAATAAATAAAAATAAATATACTTCTGAGAGCTTGTACAAGTCCTAGACTTTCGTCATATATACGCTAAGGTAATCCTACTCTACTATTATAATCATGGGGATTATCATCTATATTCAACGCACTACTAAATAACACAAGTAACAACAAACAAACAGCACAAATTTTTCACATAAACATTCTTCCCACATTGGTCCTCGACTGTTCAACAAAATGGAATAGTGTTTTTCCTGCAAGACTGAAATCTAGGAATAGTCACGGAGTAAAGAAAGATCTAAGTCACTTTTGACTATGGGTCGAGAAGAAACGGAGAATCTAATAACATATAATTTATCTATAAAGTATATATGTATTTATGTATGTATGTGTATATCTATGTATATACTTAATTTTATATTATTACGTACCATTATATGTATACATATCTATCGTATGAATTTTATATAATAATTTCATTTATAACATGCTATGCTTATAAAGAAAATATACCGTTATTTCGTAAACTACTTTACATTCTTTTAAATTAAGCCTATCTTAGTACAAGCGGGGAATAGTTAGGATAGCTTTGCAACTAAAATATATGTAACTTTATAGATTTCATAAAGAATTTTAAATTTGAATTTGCGTTTAGGGTATAATAATTCCTAGACTAAATATTATCTAGGGAATAAGACATTTTTAATAACTTCCAAATTAGTCACATAATTCGTTTAAAAGTTATCAAATTTAACTTTTTTTATTCAGGAACAGATGGTTTGAGTAAAAAAAAAAATTGAGCTTTGATTAGTGTATCCTTTCCAAGAATTGTGGAGTTTTGAAAGGTTGCAGCCCCGTGATAAATACCTACTACTAGCTTTAGCTTATTTAGCTTTTTTATTATTTAATATACAAGTAATATCTGAAAATCCATGTTTCAAAGACAATATTCTAGTTTTATAGAAGAATTCATCAAGAGCTTTAAAGTGCTGCTTACGGTCGCTTTGACAATATCGTTTGAGTATTTTTTCCCCTGAAGTATTTTTTGGGGTTAGAGAAAAGTGTACTAAGTTCGATGGCGCCATTTCCAGTGAATAAAATAGTTGTATAGATAGTCAAATGATAAACGTTTTCATCCATCTAGGAAGAATAAAAGAGTTACGATTCTGCATTCCAATGACTTTAGGAAAGACTAAACGCAATAAACAAAAGGCAGAACTAACTAACGAATCAAAACTTCAACAGTGGAAAGAACTAGGAAGCTATCAAAACTTCAAATAAGCTAAGCACACGAAATATTTTGATGACATTTCTAAAAACTTTGTGATACGCCGTGTTACGAAGTTTTGACATAAAGGTCGAACTCGAGTTTGTTCACGCGTCATCTGACCAGTCGGCTCGTCGAAAGTTTCTCTGATTTAGATGTCTGTTTCGTGTGCCTAAATGTCCCGATCCGCCAACTTGGTAACGTTACAAAGTTCGCAGCCGTCGAACAAGTTACAACTCGTCCAACAGTTAGACAGATATAAAAGAGGGTGATGAATTAATCAGGTCTCATTTATATAGTGATAGATAAAGTAACTACAAATACATAATCATTGCTTCTACTGTTCGATAATATTGATGTACTTATAGCTCGTAGTTCGAGAGTGGCGACGCGAAATGACGTGTATATTCTTGAAATAAGCCATCATTCATTCCTTAGTTTATTCAACTTGCGTGTTTGTGTGTTATGGTGGGGGGGGGGGGTCGGATTGGGGTCTCGAAATTAACTAGGTGCAATTAACAAGAAAACAGTCATAAGTACGTATCAAGAAGAGTTACACAAATGATTTGTGACGGAAGGCCGACTCTCACTGACTCCATGATATTCGTTGAGAGAGCCGGGTGTCATCAAGTCCTTTTTACTCCGTAATAAGATGCAATTTATGTTATCAGAAGGTTTTATTTATTATTAGTATATCGATTTAACAATTTATTTTCGGTGATTTGAATGTTATGCCGTATCGTACTATATTGCCAGTATAACGTTCCCGAATATTTATCGGGACGCGCGGCGAGGAAGGAAAGGTTACCTTTTGTATCAGAGATTCTGTGTCTCCTCGATACTTGCTCGGGCCTGCAGGAGTGACAGACCTCAGCTTACTCAACTCGATAAGGAGGGAAGGATGAGGTGGTAGCACTGGTTTATGCATTGACCGGCTCACGACGAGTCGTAGCTACAGAAGCACTCACTAGGAGATGATCACTCAATGATAATTGATTGGTCAAATGTACTGGTTTATATACCCTGATACATGACGCAATCCTGAAAGGAGTGATGAAATAAGTGTGTCAATCCGATTGATTTGGAGAAATCGGCATGACTCACCGCCTGTGACAGCATTAATTACCGAAATTCGATGGAATTTAATAGCAGTGCGCGTGCAGAATCGATTGTATTTGCGTTTATGAATTTCTACAGAATTCATTAGTTAGTCATGCTTTTGTTGACTGTATGTAGGTACTGAAGTCCCTACAGATTCTTGCGTCGTCATGTAGATATTAAGGTATTCTGAAATGTGACCTGAGCAGAAAAAAACTAAATTATCAGGTGAAAACTTATGTTTCACAAAGGACGTTTTCACACAAAATATTACGGTAATGTAGAAATACTACATACCTAAATTTTTATTATACTATGTTATTATATAGTTAGTACATATGTAATACTAAAACTTATCTCTTATATTACTGAAAGTATATATATATATATATATATATATATATATATATATATATATATATATATATATATATATATATATATATATATATATATATATATATATATATATATATATATATATATATATATATATATATATATATATATATATATATATATATATATATATATATATATATATATATATATATATATATATATATATATATATATATATATATATATATATATATATATATATATATATATATATATATGTATATATATATATATATATATATATATATATATATATATATATATATATATATCGCACCCCTAGATGAAAACCCCGCTAACTCAAAAAGTACCCAAATTGAGTTAGTAGCGTTTTCGAATTCCTGACTTGAATACCTACACGGAGATACAACTCGCGTAACTATACCTTCAGCCGTTGTCGATAGATGGCGCTAAACGCTGCTTTAGTTGAATGATCTTACGCCGGATGGTGCGAGCACTATACCGACATTTTTAGTTACCTTCCGACCGTCGCGGTTAGAGGCCGTTTGCGTACTACCCGATTTTGAGTTGCAGGTGTTTACGTGAAAGTGATTAGGTAAGCCCCATCTTTTATTTCTAGTTGATTGGGTTTTGATGAAATTTCATTGAAATAATAATTGTTGATTTTGGTTTGCGGGGGTTTTGATGATATTATATCGTAATATTTTTTATGTTATTTCGAATTACTCAGCTTTACATGACAGAAAAATTAAATTTAGATTTACGCCAGTTTTGTTGAATGAAATTTGTATTTCGTTTTTCTTGTTTGTTTAATGAAATAAAAATATTTCATGGAGACAAATAGGCTATTTATTATATTTTAAACCAGATCTATGTTTCATTATGAAATTTTACAACCAATACGTGATAATAATTGGGTTTTTTGAGTTGCTTTACTTTACATGATTTGTTAAATATTTTGAACTTTATTTATTTTAGAACAATGAAAGGCCGAGGACAACTCATGTTAGACATATTAAACGCAGGAAAAGAGGATCCCGACCAACCAGCAGCAATGGATGATTCAAGAACACTTCCGTCCACTAGCATGGAAATGCTCAGTACGGTAAAGGAGCCTGAGTTGCCAGCTGAGGGTTTAAGGTCAGTTCCATCACCGATCATTCTCGAATCTTCGTTAAACCTTGACGAGCAGCCTTCTACATCTGACGGACGACGAAGAGTTTCTAAACGTCAGTATGCTGTTTCACCAGTCCACAGCGGCGATGGAACCGATTTCGACGATTCTGATGCAGATCCACACTACGAAAATCCGATTTCTAAAAGAAAAATAGTTTTCTCTCCTCCGCGTAAATCTCCCACTTCACTAAAAATATCACGATCTCGCTCTCTTTCATCTTCGTCCAGCAGTTCAATTTCTTCAAGCTCTAGTAATAGCTCAAGCAGAAGTTCAAGTAGTAGCTTAAGTAGTAGTACTATAAATCAACGTAACGCCAATAGCTTTCATTGCGAGGTTCCGAATCTAGACGATAAGATTAATTCAGGACTGAATGAAAATAACGCAACTAGCCCTAACTACGTTGGTCACAACCTACCTCAAAATACTACAGAGGGTGAAGAAACTGTAGTGCAAGAAGGAGTACTAAAGGGTAAGAAGAAGCTAAGAAAACCGGAGACATGGAAGGTCAATATAGCTAAAACCCTCAAAAATTCAGGAATGGCGTATAAGTCTCGGGGTAAGTTAAAAAAAGATATCCCTGCTCGAAAAATGCGACCAGCTTGCGGAGAAAAGTGTCGTTTAAAATGTAATACTAAGCTCAACTCAACAACTCGTCAAAAAATGTTTGATACATTTTGGGGACTCGGCGATCTTCAGCGACAGAGGGAGTACATTGTGCGGCATACCCACGAAATAAAGCCCAAATACCGATATACAAGCACGGAAAACTTTCGAGCTTTAAATACGGCCTTCTATTTTGAAGAAAATAGATCACGCATTCGTGTTTGTAAGAACTTTTTTAGGGCCACGCTTGATTTGGGCGATCAAGCAATTAAAACAGCGCTGGACAAAAGAACGGAGGCTGGGTTTATAAAGGGAGAGCAAAGAGGAAAACATAACAAACATCCCACGGTAGATCATGCAGTTAAAGAGAGTGTTTTTCAATTCATCAACACTATTCCACGGGTCGAATCGCACTATCTACGAGCTCAGACTACAAGGGAATACATACAAAGCGACAAATCATTGGCAGATATTTACCGCGATTATAAGGACTTACGCAAAACAAATGACGAGCCATTCGCTTCCGAATCGACATTCCAACAAATATTCAACTTTCACTTCAACATCGGCTTTTTTAGCCCAAAAAAAGATTTGTGTGATTTATGTGAGGGCTACAAAAATGCGAATGATGAAGAAAAAACTAAATTATACCAAGTCTATGAACAGCATCTGCATGAGAAGGACCTGGCTCGAAATGAGAAGGAAAAGGACAAAAATAAATCAGATGCAATCGTAGTTGTTTACGATCTCCAGGCTGTAATGCAAATTCCTAAAGGACAAGTATCTTTGTTCTTTTACAAGTCCAGAATTAACTGTTTTAATTTCACTATTAGTGATTTGCATGCAAAGAATGTAGACTGCTTTTTTTGGGACGAGACGGAAGGAAAGCGTGGTGCTGTAGAAATCGGAAGCTGTGTTTTATATTTTATAGAAATGCAGCTAAATAACCATACCAGCGGAGACATAGATCTGATATTTTACTCAGACAACTGTTGCGGGCAGCAAAAAAACAAGTATTTGTTGTCCGCTTATGCCTACGCTGTGTCCAATATGAGAGTGAAATCTATTACCCATAAGTTTTTGATAAGAGGTCATTCGCAGAATGAAGGGGACAACATCCATAGCGTTATTGAGAAGCAAGTGAAAAGGCACATAAAATCAGGTCCTATTTACACACCACTGCAGTATACAACATTGATTCGGGCTGCTAAAAAATCTGGACCAGCATACAAAGTGCATGAAATAACACATGACCGATTTTATGACTTGAAAGCACTGCAAGAAGCTTGGGGCACGAATTTCAATAAGGATGAAGATAACAACCAAGTCAAGTGGCATGACATAAAAGTCATAAACATTCAAAAGGAAAATCCAATGGCCTTTTTCTACAAAACCTCATTTGCACAAACTGATTTTAAAAAATGCTTGGTAAACAAGAAGACTAGACGTACAGTTGCATCTGAATTTCCGAAAAGTTTGAATAGAGCATACATGGAAAAAAATAGTTTGTCAGATGCAAAAAAAAAAGATATTAAAGAACTTGTGGAAAAAAATGCTATTCCGAAGCCGTACTATGAAAGTTTTTACAAAAATATTTTGTGAAACGACGGTGGTAGTTTACTATTCGTCGCAGCTAAGATTGTTTTTATTTCTGTACTATTGGTTCAGTGGCTGTAGTTATTTTAAGGAGTTTATTTTTACCAATGTTACTGTTAAGAAATAAGAATGCTCAAATTAACATTATTTGTAAGCGATGAATGTGCCTACATGATAAAGACTTGACCTTGCAAATGTAATAATTATTGCTGTGATTATTAAGTAATAATAATAAGTCAGGCGCAATTTCTATTTAATTATAATACTTCGAAAGTAATAACTGTTTTAATAATGGTAAATTTTAATAACAATAAGTAAGTACTTATTTTTATGTTTGTATAGAGAACAAACCACCTTAATTTTGTGTTTTATTTTATTTGATGTTAAATTTTTCTATTTTATTCATTTGAATAAATAAATAACAACTTTTGATTTGAATAAACAATTGTTTTTTTTCAATTAATTAAACCTTAAAGGACTTTAAAACTATAAACAAAAGCCAGTATCCCCAAACTTAGCAGGTTGTACCTAGGTATAATATTATTACAAATATACACCATTTTTTAATGGAATAATTCAAAATACTTAGAAGAAAAGTTGTATTTTTTTTGAGGTGAAAAGTAATGTAACTCATTTTTCTTTCAAGTAAAGTAAAGTAACTCCACTTAATGAACAAAAAAGTTGCTTACTGCTAGTATAAAACCAGAGTAACTCAAAAATTGTTTTTTATTAGGTTTTAATTAGACAATATAAAATATGAGTTAATTGAACAAACTTGAAAAAAATTTAGCTTCATGGATGTATTATTAGATTTTTTATATCTCTCATAGGTATTCTAAAATCAGTTTTTCGTTATTTCTGAAAAAAGCACTTTTTTGAGTTACCGGAGTTTTCATCTAGAGGTGCGTATATATATATATATATATATATATATATTATATATATATATATATATATATATATATATAGTTAGTTAGTTAGTTACTAACTAACTATATATATTATATATATATATATATATATATATATTATATATATATATATATATATATATATATATATATATATATATATATATATATATATATATATATATATATATATATATATATATATACTTTTATTCATTTAAAAATTCTTGCTTGCCTAATTGATTGATTGATTGAACGATTGAACGTATATTCATATGTTACTAAAAGGTTTTCAATTTTGAAATATTCTGCTTAGATAGCGCTAACATTATTTTTTTTATAAAAAAAAAACGCTTTTCGTTAACGCTGGATTTACTACCCATTAAATTGTCGTACCAGCGGCTTTAACCCTTGGAGTAAATGGGTATTTTCATGGATGCATCTGTCTCTTTTGCAGGATTTTCGGCGACATCGACCTTAAAGTACTATAACTACGAAACTACTACACCAATCATAAAAAGAACAACTGCACAATGATTGCATTGAAATTTCGAATATAGAATATTGAAATATCATTTTGTAAAACAATTAGATAATTATGAATAAATATGATTACATCAAAGAAATGAAAAAAACGCAGAACCAGATCTGGTCGTATCATACTCAACGGATAATTGTTTCAGAACCAGATTTGGTCGTATCATACTCAAGGGGTTATATGAAATCTATTCTAAAGGATTGAAATTCAAAAACTCCAAGAAATACCAAAAAAGATTTTTTTAATATTACATATCTTTTTTATATGGCTATAACATACCTATTATAACATTAGAATTTCATTCTTTATTATTCGATTCGAATCAAACCTAATTTCGCCATTCATCGAGCGGCCCTCTAATAAAAAAACACAGCTCTCTCCCTCTCTCTTTCTCGCGAGCGTGCGAAGAGAGACGCGCAGTCCTCGCTGTGCAATTTTCAATCCAATACTCCGTGATAAACGGGTTAAAAAGACAGCTCTTTTTCTCTTCCTTGCGTGCTTGCGAAAGAGATGCGCGCAGTCCTCGATGCGCAATTTTCGATCCACGTCTCGCAGTATTCGTTTCAAAATCAAAAACTTTACTGACATTGAACCTTAAGCTTTTGTTCAAATTCTTTAAATGAAATCGATTCTTAAGGAGTAAACTCCAAAAATTCTATTTCACTTTACCGAATTGGCACATATTTTGATATTAACGTAGATTCTAAAAGTAGAAAAATCCCCCTTCAATCGCTTGTCGTTCTCAAAAGGACGACTCCTATTAAATATACATAATAATAATAGCGGCATTGAGAGGATTGGGAGGAGGGTTGCGCTGTAAGCCGTGTTTCATGGGAAAAGTGGGAAAAAAGAGGCAAAGAATGGCATTCATGCCGCCGCGCCGCGTAGAAAAACGAAAGATTGGCCTCTGCATATTCCATCGTGCTTACGCCACTAGTAAATTGTCCTGAAAATTCTTCCGAAAAAGCTAGGAGAAAATAAAAAAAATCTCTATTAATCTATTCTTAGTATGTCACCTATAATTTATAATTCGTAATAAAATGCTTTACATAGATAGGTCCCAAAAATATTAAAAATTGATATTTTTTATTTAGCGAGGTTGGAATAGTACATTACAAATCAGACTTCTAGTCATCCTCGAACCAAATGTAATATTATAAATAGGATAGAAAACGAATATACCGCGTGAAATTTGTAGGACCCGACGTTTCGGTGACGTTGCAGCCGCCGTTGTCTAGGGTAGACTGAAGAGCTGTCAGTCCGTTGTTTTGCGGGTAGGCCGCAAACCGATGCCGCCACTGCGTAGGTTATAACGGTGGTGGGGGGCCGGGCTCGGAGCGCGGGAATTTTTAAAATCCGTCTTGCACACAACACTCAATGTATCCTGTTTTACGTCTTTGCGTTCGGCGTTCGGCGGCGGGAACATTTTAAGAAGAGGGTTCCACGTAAAAGAGAGTTTGTAGCCGTCATCTCTATTGAAGTTCGGATTTCTTCTTATTTCAATGGCTTCCCGGATCATGCGAGGAAAGTATAATTGTTCCTTGGATAGAACAATGGGATTTTGAAACTGCATCCAGTGGTTACTTTCGCTATCCAATATATGTTCGCAGATCGCCGATTTTTCTCGCTGAACGTTTTTAACAGCTTTGATGTGTTCTGTCAGTCGCGTGGCTATGGGCCGTTTCGTTTGTCCAACGTAGGCTAGACCGCAGCTGCATTCGACTTTACACACACCCGGGGTTTGTAGTGGTATTACATCCTTTACAGGCCTCAAAAATCGAGCTATATTTTGGGTCGGTTTGAAGATCGTTTTTATATTGAATCTGTTTAGCATCTTACTTATTCGATCAGTCACGCCCTTGACGTATGGTAAGAATGCTCTTGATCTGCTCGGTTTTTGAGTTTCATCCGTATTAGATCGTGTGCGTGTCTCATGATATTTTCCGTATCCATTTTTCCTAAGGACATCATTGACATGTTCCATCTCCTTCGGAAAATGCTCAGTGTCGCATAGATCGCGTGCTCGATTCACGAGCGACGTTTCCACTGAACGTAGATGGTAGGGATGATGGTGTGAGCTTGCATGCAAATATCTGTCCGTATGTGTGGGCTTCCGATATACCGTATGTCCGAGAGTATTGTCACTTCTCCTCGTCACTTTGACATCCAAAAATGGTAAGGAGCCGTCCTTCTCTACTTCATAGGTGAAACTGATTTTTGGGTGTATGGAGTTTAGATGACCCAGGAATTCTTTCACCGTTTGAATGTTGCCTTTCAGGATTCAGAAGGTATCATCCACGTAGCGAAGCCAGAGAATGGGTTTAATTTTGGAGGTTTTTATGGCTAATTCCTAAAAATATTCCATATATAGGTCACTAACTATCGGCGATACGGGGAATCCCATTGCTACTCCGTCGATTAGTTTGTAATAAAGCCCGTTCCATAGAAAGTAGCAGGATGTCAGGCAATGTTGAAGCATGTCGGCGTAGCTAATAGGGAGGTCCTCAGACCTTAGTTTATCTCTCACCACCGTAAGACACTCCGAAATGGGCAAATTCGTAAATAAAGATTCGACGTCAAAGCTCACCATTATTTCGTCTTCGGCCAGTTTTAAGCTTCTAATAATGCTTACGAAATGTCGCGAGTCTTTCACGTAAGACGTCGTTTTGCCCGTAAGCGGTTGGAGGACACCAGCCGGAAGCCCACACATACGGACAGATATTTGCATGCAAGCTCACACCATCATCCCTACCATCTACGTTCAGTGGAAACGTCGCTCGTGAATCGAGCACGCGATCTATGCGACACTGAGCATTTTCCGAAGGAGATGGAACATGTCAATGATGTCCTTAGGAAAAATGGATACGGAAAATATCATGAGACACGCACACGATCTAATACGGATGAAACTCAAAAACCGAGCAGATCAAGAGCATTCTTACCATACGTCAAGGGCGTGACTGATCGAATAAGTAAGATGCTAAACAGATTCGATATAAAAACGATCTTCAAACCGACCCAAAATATAGCTCGATTTTTGAGGCCTGTAAAGGATGTAATACCACTGCAAACCCCGGGTGTGTATAAAGTCGAATGCAGCTGCGGTCTAGCCTACGTTGGACAAACGAAATGGCCCATAGCCACGCGACTGACAGAACACATCAAAGCTGTTAAAAACGTTCAGCGAGAAAAATCGGCGATCTGCGAACATATATTGGATAGCGGAAGTAACCACTGGATGCAGTTTCAAAATCCCATTGTTCTATCCAAGGAACAATTCTACTTTCCTCGCATGATCCGGGAAGCCATTGAAATAAGAAGAAATCCGAACTTCAATAGAGATGACGGCTACAAACTCTCTTCTACGTGGAACCCTCTTCTTAAAATGTTCCCGCCGCCGAACGCCGAACGCAAAGACGTAAAACAGGATACAGTGAGTGTTGTGTGCAAGACGGATTTTAAAAATTCCCGCGCTCCGAGCCCGGCCCCCCACCACCGTTATAACCTACGCAGTGGCGGCAGCGGTTTGCGGCCTACCCGCAAAACAACGGACTGACAGCTCTTCAGTCTACCCTAGACAACGGCCGCTGCAACGTTACCGAAACGTCGGGTCCTACAAATTTCACGCGGTAAATTCGTTTTCTATCCTATTTATAATTTCAAACAACCGCGATAGTCTTCAAATGTAATATTTTGTTTCGTAGGGCTACTCTATGCGTTTTTTCGACATGAACGCTTCGAAGCGAACAAGCCGACAAGCCGGCAGGTCGACCGAGGTGCGGCAAGGAAAATAAATTCTGTCGGAGGCTTTGTGCCGATGTTCGCTCGCTGCTAATTCTTTGACGCTTAATTGTTAAAGCTCTCCATCGTTTATATGACGCTCGTTTTATCGTTTTAAACCTGAGCGAGTTTTTGTCTCGAGGAAATGCCGTTGTAAACGAATATTAAACCCCCTACAGGAATATAGCACACTTTATACGATGTTTCATTTTATAATTGCCACTTTCGCTACGAAACGGATTCGTCAATAAAAATAAGCAGATACTACAATAAATATTTGGGTGTATTTTTAAATTGTATAAGTAACTTTATTTTAATTAATAATCAAAGTTATCATCACCATCATTACCGTATTTTTATGGTCTATTCCTGGACAAAGGCTTGTTCCAATGTTTTCCACGCTCGCCGACCCTGAACTCTGCTCAACCATCCTCGTCCTATGTGTCGTCCAACATCATCCACCCATCAGGCAGGGCGGTCTTATATTCAGGGGTGGTCTTTATTCGAGCATCTTCTTAGTCTGACGAATATGATCCATTCCGCCATTATATCTAGCCTCTCTTCACTTCCAACTTGAAATGATTAACACCAAGTAATAAACTCTTTCTCCGGATTATAAATAGGATAGAAAACGAATTTACCACGTGAAATTTGTAGCACCCGACGTTCAATAGAGACGACGGTTACAAACTCTCTTCTACGTGGAACCCTCTTCTTAAAATGTTCCGCCGCCGAACGCCGAACGCAAAGTCGTAAAACAGGATACAGTGAGTGTTGTGTGCAAGACGGATTTTTAAAATTCCCGCGATCCGAGCCCGGCCCCCACCACCATTATAACCTACGCGGTGGCGGAAGCGGTATGCGGCCTACCCGCAAAACAACAGATTGACAGCTCTTCAGTCTACCCTGGATAACGGCGGCTGCAGCGTCACCGAAACGTCTAGTGCTACAAATTTCACGCGGTAAATTCGTTTCCTATACTATTTAAAATTTCAAATAACCGCGATAGTCTTCGATCTTTCTCCGGATGTATTTATTTATTATAAGGTCCAAAAATTACATTGTTGGCATTTAATTTAAACATGTTTTATATCAGAGAATAAGATAGAGCCTGTTCTAAGGCGAACACCAATTAAAATGTATATTAAAATTAGTAAAAATAGCTTCTAAAACAGAAGTTATGAATTTAATTAAATCAAAATTTAAACTTTCAGTAGCAATAACAAACTTTCAGTAGCAATATATAATTATTAGCAATATTAAGTATGAAATAAATAGTTAAATAGAATAAATGTAATTATGTGTATACAAAAAATATACATTATTTTAGTATTCTTTTCATATTGTTTAATAATATTCTTAATGTGTTTTCCGGCTCTCTTCTACCAAGGTTAATTTGCCATCATTTGAAATGATATTTGTAGGAGGTATTCGAGGCGATATTCTTTGCAGAATTCTAATCTCAGCTACTATTGATTAAGTCATGGTCACCTAAGTAAAGACAGGAAAGTGTTGTCAACTTCAACGAGCGAACCAGTCACCCCAGGAATGTATAGTGGAGTGTTGTCTGCTACAACTGGCGAACCCATCAACCCAAAAAGGTATAACGATGTATACTCGTTCTTTTAACCTGGGCTGAGCGTAGAGACATGGACACGAAATAATCCACCATTTAGCTCCACCAATGCCTTACGCGAGGCACTGAGAAGCACTCACCGGCCGCTCAGGTCTTTAGTATCTGAATCTTGTTATTTAGTGTTTTTTTAATGTACACGTCTACGTCATCATTGCTTTTTGTAGTATAACTGAATATTACAGTAGTGGTCGTGCCGTCCTGGCAGCAGACATCGTCTGTCATAAAATATCCCAGGTGCTTCCGCATAATTAAGAATATAATAGAATAGGGTATACCTTCTGTCGAGCTCTTTCACTATTCTTTCATTGTACAATGCTTGCCATCCGTTCTATTTCATTCCCACTTGCAGCCATTAAATTTTTCCTCGCGGATAGTCGTCCATTTTCAGCGGCCGTTGGGCCATTATCGCCGGCGGCGCCGCATAAACCCTTTCTCGTCTATTTTAGCGAACCGAACGGATTTCGTGCGCTCATTACTGGGGACCCGGAGGGGACCAATTAGCCGCACGCGAGCTCTACTCCGCGTAGCATTAATGGATGCATTTACGGCCAAGCTACGCCGCTACGACGGTGCTACAATTAGATGCTACGCTTAAAAATAACCGATCCGCAGTCAAGGAGTAACGACAGTTATGCTTCAAAAATTAGTCAATTAACTGACTTTAATGCAGCCGATACTTAACCAACTTAACCCGGTATTAGTGCAGCGGGTTTTGGCGGATCCCAAAGAAATAGTTTTAGATATCTCAGGTAGGAAATGAATGAACCTCTAAGGAAATACACAGTGTTTTCAAGCACAAAGATTGACGGTTTTGGGGCTACGCAAAATGGCGACCGGATTTTTTTGGTTTCGTGAGGTCTATTAATCATACCATAACAAGTCTCTTCGCTTGTGTCGGATTTCTCGAAATCACTTGAAAGCAGATATTTATATTCATAGGCAGAGATTCGCAGATTCGCATAGAATTGATAGGATGTAGCACAACACGCCTTTCAAATGGTTATTCCATATGTGACAAGTCTAGAAAAATCTTGGAGAAATTAAGGAGAA
This sequence comes from Micropterix aruncella, assembly GCA_944548615.1. Lineage (NCBI taxonomy): Eukaryota > Metazoa > Arthropoda > Insecta > Lepidoptera > Micropterigidae > Micropterix > Micropterix aruncella. The sequence continues at coordinate 28,355,283 of OX155970.1, forward strand.
AATTTAAAATATAAAAAAACATGTTTTTAGTAATAAAGATTTTTTTGTACTGAAAATTATTCTTCCTGAAAATACAACTTGAAAATAAATTACAAATATTTTATTTAGGCCTTATTTACCAAAAATAAGCTTTTTCGGCTTTCGCATATTCAGAAATTTATTCTATTCGTATTCAAATACAAATAGATAAAAAAGCGATGAACGACTACATATGGGAATGAAGATGATATAGGTGAATATTCTGATGTACTATAAACCTGCATTTAAATTATTATGAGCAGGACATTAATTTCCATGATGACGTCTTAATTTTTTTAATTTTTTTTTTTATTAAAGAAAACACATTTTTTCACGGCAGTACATTGTAAGTTTAACATTAGAGGCTTAAATGTAAATAATAGCAAAATAGAAAGCACCGCCGACCACATTTTTTTGAAATCAACGCCGCCTAACTAGGCCTAGGCCCGTACTAAGACAAGCGTACCAAGTAGACAGTGACTTGTGCATACTTTAGAATACTTCATTTTTAAAATTTGCTAGGTATCAAATAATATTAAAAATTAATTAATATTAAAAAATTAACTTATCGCAGTAACTATTACTAAGCAATAAACGTAATAATTAGTAAAAAGTGAACGAATGATTTTTCTCTCCTTATCTAATAATTCTTATTATTTTCCCATATTTCAATATAGTTTTATATACATTACCTAAATTATATTCCTTTCAAATATAAACAAATTTGAATGTACTTTGAAAACGTTTTCTTTTTATTTATCCATCAATTATTTTACTTTAGACCAGTTTCGATATTGACTGACGTTCAGCAAATATATCAATCGTTCAACGAACGACATCGTCTATACTAATATTATAAAGAGGTAAAGTTTGTGACGTTGTAGGAAGTAACCTCTGGATCTACTGAACCGATTTTGAAAATTATTTTACCAATAGAAAGCCACGTTACTTGTGAGTGTCATTTTTCCGAAAAATGAAAAGACTTTTTCGTGGTAGTCGGATTTCCAAAGTAAGTCGGAAAAAACGGTCGAACGAAATTTTTTCTAACTAACGCTGCCTTAACGATGAGAGATATATGATTGAGTTCTACAGAAAAGTTGTAGAGCTTGATAATGCCTACAAAAAAGTCAGCGATAGCATATGTCTAACTTTTATATTTAGGTCACAAAAAGTAGTTTTTGAAATTAAAAAAATAATTTAAATCGTTAGGTCATATTATCAACAATTATGAATTATTATCAAAATAAGTAAATGTATCGTCTCAAGTGTTTAAAACAAAAGATTTTCCCTTTGACTGCATAAATAAAAGAGATAACACGACATAGGTATGGAACCGCGACCGTGTCGTCTATCTATACTAATATTATAAATAGGTAAAGTTTGTGACGTTGTAGGAAGTAACCTCTGGATCTACTGAACCGATTTTGAAAATTCTTTTACGAATAGAAAGCCATGTGAGTCATTTTTCCGAAAAATGAAAAGACTTTTTCTTGGTAGTCGGATTTCCAAAGTAAGTCGGAAAAAACGGTCGAACGAAAACGTTTCTAAATAACGCTGCCTTCAGGATGAGAGATTTATGATTAAATTTAAAAGAAAAGTTGTAGAGCTTGAAAATGCCTACAAAAAAGTCAGCGACAGCATATGTCTAACTTTTATATTTAAGTCACAAAAAGTAGTTTTTAAATTAAAAAAATAATTTAAATCATAAGGTCATATTATCAACAATTATGAATTATTGTCAAAATAAATAAATGTATCGTCTCAAACGTTTAAAACAAAAGACCTTTCCCTTTTACTGCATAAATAGTTAAAGAGATAATACGGCATAGGTATGGAACCGCGACCGTGTCGTCTGTCTCTATACTATCTATACTAATATTAAAAAGAGGTAAAATTTATGAGGTTGTAGGAAGTAATCTCTGGATCTACTGAACCAATTTTGAAAATTCTTTTGCCAATAGAAAGCCACGTTACTTGTGAGTGTCATAGGCTCTATATTAATCCGAAAAATGAAAATACTTTATCGTGGTAGTCGGATTTCCAAAGTAAGTCGGAAAAAACGGTCGAACGAAAACGTTTCTAACTAAAGCTGCCTTAACGATGAGAGATATATGATTAAGTTCTAGCGAAAAGTTGTAGAGCTTGACAATGCCTACAAAAAAGTCAGCGACAGCATATGTTTAACTTTTATATTTAAGTCACAAAAAGTAGTTTTTCAAATTAAAAAGTAATTTAAATCGTTAGGTCATGTTTATTGGTCATATTATCAACAATTATGAATTATTATCAAAATAAGTAAATTTATCGTCTCAAAAGTTTAAAACAAAAGACTTTTCCCTTTTACTGCATATAATTTTACTTTTACGGCATAAATGGTTAAAGAGATAAGACACTCACAAATAAGACAATCACAAGAAGACACTCAAAAATAACGGTAATATAGTCAAATTGGCATGCAAATACATACATACATATGCAGTAAAAATACAACCCTTCTTTAGGCAGTCAGGAAATAAATTATAGCACTCAGTACTAAACAAACCACACTCATAATTTCATCACAAGTAAAAAGTTTTACAGCCCAACGAAGTGGGCACAGGTCAGCTAGTTGTGAAATATAGTAAAAACCTACATTTTACACTTCCTTGTATCTACTAGGAAAGTTTAAATCCAGCTCGTTGAACTTCTATGCAGGAAGTACAGTCCCCGCAAATACTATCGCCAACAGAATTATATCCCTATCAAAAGCTCAAAAACACTCAGTTTTTAATAGAATAGTAAATAATAAATGATATGACATAAGAAATGGGCATTATAAATAATGAAGTAGCAGGTAACGAAAATACTTGCTTTTATTCAACTGTATTGTCTAGAGACTGCTTTAAATTGCAATCGCGCGCATGCAGAGACACTCTTCCCTCCCAAGAACATAAGATCGGTCGAGGTACCACAATATATAACGCCCAGGAGATTTAAATCGTTTTACAACATCACTATCATTACCTTGCTCCAGGATTATTGAATATTTTAGGAAAACACTTAGATATTTCAGGGCTGACAGAGGTGGTTCTTAAAAAATCATATTTAGTGGTTAATTAGTAAAGGAAGATAGAACCGGAATGTATCCTCATGTCATTTAAAAAATAGCAACACATTTACACACTCACATTTTTAACAATATAAATTACCTACGTGTAAACAATAGTGAAGTCAGTTGTTTTTCTATTTATGACGTAATAATTTGTATTTGGATTTATTTTATATTTATTTTCTACTACTTTAATTATCTATTATTATTTTATTTTATTTTATTTTTTCGTTTATTTAATTTTATTTCTTTTGATTTACTATAACAATGCTTAGCATAGTTTTCATAAAACTAATTAATATTTTTTAAATTTCAATAGAAATAATGTAAAATTGGCGTTTTCCTGGGAACATGCACTCCCTAGTTAGAAGTAACGCAATAGCATTGTGTAAAATTACTTTATATATTTTTTTTAAAAATGAAAAATAAAATTAAACGAAATGTTGAAACAATATGTATCCCAACTTCTTTAAAAAATATCGGATCCAAACTGTTTGCAATTATTGGTTTGATCGAGAAAATATTAATTATATTTTTTTTGGGTATATTTTGATACCAAAATTGGTATATTTTGTTATGTAGTTTTGTTATTTTTCTAGTGAAATCTGACAGATCCCTCCAAGCTACTAGCATTAGTAGTCAGACCTCATCTACGTCAGGTTATAGGTCAATCGCTGCGAACATTTCTCGCTATCTCTATTCTCGATCAATAAAACAGCGTGGATTTATAGTCGCAAGTAACAATTTATGATTAAAAACGAAGATAAGACGAAAATAGTGCAAATATTAGCGTGACTGGAAAGCATAAAGGGGGGGAAATCGTGAAATGTTCTCAGCATTTAATCCGTCCTCAGGCGAGCATTTGAAATGGGCCCTTTTCAGGCGCATTCAAAAGCTCCGTCCCACGAGAATCGCCCTTAACGACTTGAGCGATAGTCGCCATTCATTGCGGAATTCATTACGGTATGAGATTCAAGCTATTACGGCGACCCTTATTAACGCCAATTTTAGGAGGTTTCTCAAAAGGATTTACGCAGCGCCTGATTGGAAGTGGATGTAAGTCGGTCTTCGTCATCTTTTCTTGTTCAAATGTGCATAACAGTAACTGTCAACTCTTATTCTCTCGCTGTTGGGAAACGCTAATTAGCTGGGAAAACGTTACAGATGCCTTTGTAAAAAAAATATTATTTGCCGATTGCTGCGGTTTTTAGCCGGCTATTAAGCTAGCAAAAGTCATATTTACCAGTCGATTGCAAATTGACCACTACATGCTACCCACTAGGATCGAAACTGGCATCTAGAAAAAGCTCATAGCTTACAAACAATTAAAATATTGTTATTACTATCCGAATTCGCCTTCTTAATTATTATATTATATTATATTAATATTACATTTCTCAATAATCGAGAAAGCTTGAGATTGGATTATGGAGGTCGATTCTGTCTCTAAGCAGTATAAATTCCCTGAAAGTCTCGGATGCACAGCCCTGCGTCCAGATATACTCTCTATCTCGGAAGGGGGCCCTTATCGTAGAATTAACTGTTCCATGGGAATCAAATATCCCAAAAGACCACGAGTACAAATTACATAAATGCCATGATCTCGCAAATGGCGTCACCCGGAACGGCTTCATTGTTCACCTTCACGCGGTGGAAGTTGGCGCTCGTGGCCTGCCAGCTAAATCTCTGTTTCACCTTTTTAAAGATCTTGGTCTCTCCAGGAAAATAATCAACGGAACAATTAATAATCAACAGAAGAATTATCTAAAACCGCGATTTCCGCATCTGAAATTCTATGGCTTCGAAGGGGGAGTGAATGGGTGGTAAGGTGAACGCTCACATGTGGCAAGACAGCTGTCCTAAACCTACCACAGCCGGTCGTTAGTCCGGAATCCACTGCTCACCCCCCAGAAGTGTAATAACACTATATGATGGGCCCGACTTCGGTCGGTGAATTCCATGGCAGCTCCGTTTGTATTTTATTGAATTGGCGGGTTTTCCGATGCAATTGCGATTCGTGTGATGTTTTCCTTGTTTTTTTATTTATTTACATATACATATACATTCAAATTCATGAGCACAAAAGAAAATGAAATGACAATTTAGACAATGTCATCGCATGCTTTTAAAGTTATATACACATGATACATCTGTCTGAGCCCAGGTTACATAGCGCATACATTAAACGCAAATGATAATCTTTCTATTATGCTAAGCAAAGAGCAGCCGAGCCCGCCTTGCTAGGCACCCCTGTGTTAAGGCGTGCTCACTTCGGGAGTCACACTAGAGTGCCATGGTTGTGTCAAGGAAAGATCTAAAATATATATTTTTTTGTTAATATTTTTTCTATTTTAATTTATAATCATTATTAATATTATTATTATTATTATTATTATTTTTTTTATTATTATTTTATTTTTCTATTTCTTTAAACCGCAGAATAGAATCTACAAGCGCGAATCCCCTCTTTTGCAATATAGATGTGATTGTCGCATCGTATTCATGCGAGTTCCGCTCGTTTCCCTGTAAATATTGCTATCCATAAAGCAGGTAGGCAGATAGTTTCGTATTGAACGCAACTGAACTGATTGACTAGTGATTAACGACTTCAGGGGTTCGCAGCAAGCGGTTTTCTAACAACGATAGTTAAGATATCTAATTATTATTTGATGAAATTTGGATTAGAAGCCTGACCTATGCATATCGATTTTTCAAGCAAATTAAAATTAATTACTGGCTAAACGTCAAATAATGTTCCTCTTGTGGGATGATTAATCACGCTTACTAAGCTCACCTCCGAAATCCGTGGCTCGAATTTCTTCGCTACGCTAACACGTCTTCTGATTCAACTTGAAAATGAACAGCAGTAATTTAAATTAATTAATTCGTCGTGATACAATACAAAACTACAAGTTCCGTGTAGAAACCGACAGCCAGATAAAAATAAAAGACTAATCATCGTCTTCAATTTTAACGTGGATATTTTCATTGCTTCATTTTTCCAAGAATTTGGCGAAGTTGAGTGCGAGTTTTCGAAAGGTTTTTCTATTGCTCAGTAAATAACTCGAATTTTTACAAATCCCACACAGGATAGTAACACAAAATTGCGAAATATGTCAACCTATGACTTAATTCATATAATAAATTATTAGAAAAAACACTAAAAACACGCTTTTGGACTATGATTCGATATTCACATACACACGGCTATGATACGATATTCCATCATGGAATGCCAGTGCCCATCTTCCGGCTTCATCATCAGACCTTGAAACCTAATCGTGGTCAAAGTTCATTCCAAGACTTTTCTAACAAGTTCAAACACAGCTATATCATAGCGATGTTCCATCATGAAGTTCCAGTTCATATCTTCCGACTCCATCATCAGATCAGTTCGACAGTACCATATTATTGTATTGTCATCAGAACTACATACAGCTGCCAGTTTTCATGACGCTACGATCCTTGTAATATGGTTAAATTAGTTACCTTAGATTCCATTACATAGTTAGTTACATACAGGTCGACCTAATAAAAGCGTGTTAAAAAGCAACTATTGCAGACTTTTTTTTTTGTTACGAGTTTTACATGATATTTATTATAAACTAAAATTGAGTTGAAAATCAACCATTTTTTTTGATTTAGGCCTTCGTTGCTGATAAAAAAATGTATGTCACAAAGCAAAACTGACTAAGCTTTTTTATCGGTAACTAAAGCATAAATCACAAAGAGTTTTAATGTATTTTTAAATATTTTTTTATGTAGAATAATCGAACGCAAAATTAAATGTCGTAACTTGTAAAATTAAAACTTTGGAAAAAATGATCTCAAAATAATTATTTTCATTTTCTTGTTTCTTCCATGCATGATAAATCATCACTTACAATGTTTCACAATTCTCTGTCAATACCCTGTATAAATTTAAAAAATTGACCATTAGAACCAGATTAAATTACCAAGACAACTAGGGTTGTCGACTACAACGGGCGAACCCGTCACCTCAGGAAGTTTAAAGGATTAGTCGTTCTATCTCCCTGGAGTGAACGCAGAAGACTTGCACAAAACAGTCCACCGTCTAGCTCCGCCACAAACCCGTAAGAGTCCAACGCCTTAACCGCGAGATAGCCAGGAGTGTTACCCAGCGGGCCTACACTCACGCCCTTACTTCCAATTGTGACCAGATGACTCCAGTCTCTCGATTGGTTACGAGTTCGAGGTAGCTTGCGCGGTCCTCTCCCTTACGAAGCGGTGAAGCGGTGTTTACCAAATCTATCGCGGACCACAGCGTCCTTTGCCCGGCTGTTCACCCAGGATCGGGTAGCTGATGGTCGTTTCAAGAGCAGTCGCCGTAAGGTCCGCAACCACCCCCGCTCTATAGGAAACAGTGCTGCCTCCAGACTCCCCCGACTATTAGTCAGAGTGCGCTATCGATTGGCTTACGCCGCACGGTGCGCAGACCGTCCAGGAGCGCCAGAAGGTCGATTCCCAGGGGAAACTAACCATAAGACCAGAGTCCTACCCAGGCTCGCACTTCATGCGTGGAGGCCGTCGGATAGGTGTTGACCCGTGAGTGTGACCAACCCTGATCAGAATGGGGCTTCGTGGCCAACCCAGCAAGGGCCCATTAACTCCCAAATTACCAAGACAATGCCTAGGCTTCTAACAATTCTGGTTGTTTACAGTATTATCTCTTTGTGCATTAGCTGTGTGAGCCCCGTGGCGATAGACTGCCTCCCGAAATGTCTAGTGTGGCTCTTATTAGGGAGAGCGCCGTTTGCGCATACGATAGTTGGTGTTATAGAGGCGACAGGGGTTCCCCAAATATCAGCTACTTCATGGGCTAAGTCGAGATAGTTCGATATCGAGCTTTATGGGCTAAGTTTCGAATAGCCGAAGATTATTATTTGGATAGTTTCACCGGACAGAGGGCAAGTCAAACATTTTTTTGAAGTATTTATTTTTGATGATGAATAAAAATTAAATATAGAAAAAACCAAATTAATCACTCTTAGTATTAATGTTAAAGGTCAACCCTCATTGGAGCACAATGTTGTTACACACATGCAACAGACAGAACGGTTGCAGCAGTCATATTTTAGAAAGAGTGTAATCAATTAAATATCTCGGTATCACCATAATATACTAAGATGGCATGAACACACGGATAAATTAGCATCTAAAGTTCGTAAACTAGGATACACTTTCAAAGAGGTAAGAAATATTTTAGACCCGAGAACACTAAAAAGCTTTTATTATGCATTGTGTGAGAGTATCTTGAGCTACGGGATGATAGGATGGGGCGGTTGTTCTAAAACCATTCTTTACCCCTTAGATATTGCACAAAAGTCGATTTTAAAGATTATCATGCGAAAGCCGTATCGTTATCTTTCGGAAAATCTTTTCAATGAATATAATGTGTTGGATACTAGGCAACTATATTTAAAAACATCACTATCAACATTATGTAAGTTCAATCACATAAATATTATTTCATAAAATACCCTATCAACGGGGTATTCCGAAGATTTTATTATGATAGTACCCAGAAAGTATTACTTTTGGTCAGCGCACCTATACATTTATTGCCCAAGGTTTTTCAATTCTCTTCCTGGCGAAATAAAATCGGCGCAAAATAAGACCTACTTTAAAAGGCTGCTTAGAAACTGGCTTGTAAAAGAGGGAAGACAAGGAATTTTAAAAGTATTGGACATTATAATCTAACCTGGACATTTGAATATTTTGAATCTTATATTGTATTATGTTATATTATTATTATTATTTTATTTTTTATTAATATTATTTTTTTGTTTTAACGTATAGTGATAATTTGTTTTAGTTTTAACACTATTTTATGTTAGTTTTAAGTAAAATGTAGGACTATTTTGTTTAAATTATTATTCTAAATTTGACTATTTAAAATTGTATTTTTTTCTGATTTCAATTTATTTGCTGACATTTTAATTTTCCACTTCTAACTCTAATTGAATTATTTAATTTTAGTATTTAGTCATATATAGTCATATATAGTTTTGCAATTCTTTTATTTTGTGCATACATGGATTATATGCCATTTTTATAAACACGGTATTGTTGCAAGCACATTCAAAAATAAATGTTTACCTTAGAACAGGTCCCGGCCTAGTTAGGTGACGTAGCCACTAGACTATGCGATGTATTCTTTTTTTTCTGCTTTTGATGCAATTTTGTAAGTATTTTTGTGCATAATTCCTACGCTGAAATTGTTTACTCTTATTTTTTTATATTTGCATTACTTATATATATTATAAAATATATCCTTTTATTTAATGTATGATAACCTGATCCTGTCTTTCACACGTGACACCCTCGATCTAAAGAACGAGATTCCCCAAATATAAGCATTGGACGGAGAACCTTTTATGGTGTTAGTAGCATTTATTCTTTTATAGGAAACATCAATGGAGGTTCTTGAGACGCTGTGCTGTTGTCATCACTGGAAGCGAGGAACATTCGCCCGCCAGGCAAATGAAATGAATTTGCTGTAACAGTGAGGTCAATCACTGTGTCCAAACACATCTCAATTGTATGCTGTTACTTCTAGTTCTACTTCATTATTTTGAAGGTTTTCATATTAAGTAATCCCCTGCCTCCTAAACCTTTTTAAGGCAGATATATTTTCATGTTGATAATTTGGGATGATGCTCCAATCGTGGTGAGTATTATTCAGACTGAAATTATAATTTACACTAAAATTATATCCAACCACTGGAATTTCCCACTCATTCAGTTATCTGTTTTTTTGTTCTGCTCAACATTGATCTGAATACAGATTTGAAGCGGGTCCAGAATTTATTTTGAACAGTATTGTTCGTATCGGCATGTCGTATCGCCATGTAGTGCGTTTTTAAGATATCGATATTTTTGTAGAAAGTATAATTATTGTTATATTGGCGATTCTTTCAAAAACATTCTAAAAACACGAGGCCTAAAATGTATCCTTATAGAACAACGGTTAGTTTAAATAAATCCTGGAAATATCAATAGATATACATAATGAAAGTCGTAGTCGACTTACCGGGGGCGCAATGAGTAGGTTGAGCGCGGCGCTGAGATGTTTCAAATTGAGGGTGCTGTGATCGGACTCGTCGTCTTCCGCTAGCTGGAAGCTGTTCTGCCTTCCGCCCAGAGCCTCCTTCTTGGAAGACTCGCCTTTGCTGCTGCCGCTGCCGCCGCTGCTGCTGCCGCCGTTGGCCAGCGTCTGCTGATGCTGCGCGGACGCTCTCCGGAAAGGACAAGCCATCGCACAACAGCCACATACACTTCACCTAAACACTATGTTCGACTGTTGTCCTTGAGCATATTGATATAGTGGTTTTTGATTATCCTGAAACAATAAAATAAATAAGTATTAGAAATAGAGGAAGACTGAATAAACAATGCCCTCCAAACATCTCAATTTTTCGAAAATTCAAATTTTTCAAGAAAACGACGTCATGTTATAGCAAGCATCTAAAGCAAAACTATTACTGAAATTTAAATACGTTGGTTTGGCCAGAATTATGTCAATTTTTGCTATTAACAAATTACAATGTTTGCTATCCTTATTCAAAAACTGAGCCAATTGTACTACAAAATGTGACGACAACCAATCCTATTTGGTATTGATCAATTTCTCCAACCAAACGTTGTCGGGTTTAACTATTGTTTATACAAAAAATACTTGTGATATTTAATTGGGCGTACCTTAGTACAGGCGAGGCCTACTTAGGATGGCTTTGAATTTAAAAATATATGTAATATTATAGATCAATAAAGAATTTTAAATTTCAATTTGAATTGAGTGCAATGGCGTGACTAGGATAATCTTTGCCTTCCAAATTTCTTTGGAATATCTGAACTGTAGATTTTAATACGCTGTGACATCTAGGTATGTATATGTAGTCCAGTAGTAAAGGCAAGTCAGCCTGGAGCCAAGCATCTCGTTTATAACTCGATAAGAGAGCTACTATGACACGATACTGATTTATTATGGTAACAAAAGCGTGCTTTGTAGCCCGCGATATTCTTCGCATCGTTTGCCAACGTGTCTCGAAAAATCTGCCGCTATATGTGAATGTCTAGTGAAACAAATGACGCTACGTTGGAATAAAATAAATGCGACGCATTGTCCAGAAAAGATGGCACTCTTGCTGTGGCGACAGGCGCTAATGCACGAGCGTCCATTCCATACTCCATCCATCAACGTTTCCAGTGGAGAGGAGATCCCCGCCCCATCCGACTATTCCATACATCGAGAAAATAGCAGCCTATGCCTGTTTACATCGTTAATTATAGCGAGTGCGAGCAAGACAAAGGCGTCGGTCTCTTCTATCTCTGACTTAACACCCTAAGAGCCTCCCGCCGCCTCGCGTATATCTCATGCGGGACACGCTTTCCTATATCCATTTTAACCCTTTAATGGCATCGGTTATTTATCACCGGACCGCATTGTATTATTGAATATGCGCCGCTATTGACTGGGTTGTAAATGTTTAAAGCGGATATGAATTTTGGGTTTAGGATATATAGGATATCACATAAAATATTATATGATGTTGGCAACAGATAAGCTGCTACTTCGTAAATAATGCATATGATTTTTGGTTTACTTTTGTTTATTTTTTAATTTCTTTTTACAATCCTTGCTTCCCAATCACTGATTCTTAACGTCCACAAAGCTTTATTATTCCATCTTCGTTCATAAGCCGAATATATCTTAGAAGGAGTAGTAGAGCTTACCAGTTATTGTGAAAAATAAGTGAGTTATTTAATAAGTGGTTCCCTTAATATCAGATAGATACTACATACAAAGAAATTTATTTTAAAAAAAACCCACAGCAAAATAACGCTGATGACATAGTAACGCCTCAATTTTGAATAAGTATTTATACATTTTAATCATCATATTTTTCTTTAACTTATTTAATAGGCTAAGTTAGCAACTATCCGCAAACAATATTCACAAACCAGTACAGGATAAGTGTAAAATATTGCCTATATGCATTAAGTTTGCCTTTTCTTAATAAAACAGAATTTTATTATTAATATTATTTTTATTTCACACTAGCAACATACACTGTCACCATAATACTATTGTATCTGGTTTATCTCGAAGCCCGACTGCTGATCTGCCCAACGCCAATCCGAATGATTTCCATACGCTTTCGAGAATTATTTTATTTTATTTCATGTTTTATCTTCACAAATCAACTCAAGGGAGTAAACAATACTTTGATATGGACTTGAATGCTCACAACAACAAAGTAATACAGAAATTAATTATACAAGCACACATATTATCCATACGTAAACAATTAATTTATCGCATATAGTTTAAAACAATGAGGTGCTGCCGAGATCAACTCATTAGAATAATACTCGAAGTATCCCAAAACATAAATCCAACTATTTTTTATACTCCTTCTCCGTACATGCAGCTCGACTGTGGAATCAGCTTACTACAACAATTAGAGGCGCTAGCTTGCTGTCCACCTTTAAGCAATCATTGAAAAAGCACTTCCTTTCACAATCAATATGAATTATAAATTCTAACCTTTCCGTTATCCCTTCTCTTTCCTTGCCTTGTTTTGGCAGTTTAATTTACAAATTAATATATAATAATATATGTATGTATATATACAAAATAATTTATTTATATGATTTTGGCTTTAGACACGCATACAATGCATAAAAATTGCTATAATTTAAAATTTCATTTTATATTTTATTGTATCATTTTGTACTTTCGCTTACCCTTCTTTTCACATCAGCATGTTGGTTGACTGGAAGATATTGTTATGTAACAATAAGTCCGCCATTGTACCTTCTTTTAATTGTGCAATAAAGAGTTTTTCATTCATTCATTCATTCATTAAAGTGCCTAAGCGCGCGCTACGACCACGATTATAATTACTGGGCACAAAGAGACTTGTTATAGCTAGAAAACCAGGATTGCCGGATTGACAAAGATTATTTATAAAATATATGACATGGTCGGAAATTCTGTTATAAATGCGAATAAATTATAACTAACCACATAATAAATGCAGTATCACATAAAAACGGATAATATACATACTGCTTGAATTAAAGAAACCATGAAAAATATTTTAGAATTTTCAGCAACAAAAGGATATTTATTTATTTATTAGTTTCAAATAGAATTCAAGGGCATTACAGATGAATCCAATTCGCCTTTGAACATTAAAACTAGAGTGTAAGTCTAAAAATAAATGACTACATAACTAAATTAATGCTAACATTGAACAAGAAAAAAAACATAAAAATATAAAACTAAATAAAAGACAGATTATGATAAACATGAGATAGCAGGGTGTTGCCTTTTTAGCTGCCAAAGGGATATACAAAAGATATCTATTTCTGTGGGTAAGGAATTAAGAAAAGCTATAACCCTTTCCACTGGCCTGTCTACAAAAATATTTGTACGGTGGTACGGTCCTCGCTGTGTAATTTACCGGTACGTACAATTAAAACGTACATAGTATCTCTGGCAAATAAATAGTTCCTTGAATTAATTTATATGCAAATATAATTAGTGAAATATATCGACGCGTTTCAAGACTGTTGTATCCTACCATTCCTAGCACAAAATCGGACGGAAATAAGTATGGATAAATATTGTAATTTCTGTAATAAATATATCTTAAAAAATTTCTTTGAATACGCTCTATCATCTGAATGTATTTGTTTTCACTTGTACACCAGATGACCGAGTTATATTCAAGTATGCTACGGACTAAACAATTATATAGTAGAAACATTACAACCTCAAAGAGAGGTTGTTACCAGTAGAACTGCCGGGTTGAAACCTAAGCTAGGCGTCTGACAATGTCCTGAATTACAATACCAATTCCATAGTAAATTGTTTGGAATAATGAAATTATAAGGAGTTATAAATCATATTTTGTAAAGTGAATAAAAAAAAAGTTAACATGTGTCCGCAACACAGGGTTAGACAATTGCGTTTCTTTATCTCAAGTTCGCATATTTGCGATGTTCTTTACATGGCTCAGCCTATATAGGGTGTGAAAGTGGGACGGATGTGGGAGGGGGGTACGAGTCGTAAAAAATGGTCCCCCTTTCGGAAGAGGGTTCTCTCGGCACCTTGAGGACGAAATGAAAGGTACACGCCTGAATGGAAATGTTTCACCCCGGATCTGTGTGCCCGTTAGTAAAGGCGAGTTGTGTGGCTTTGGAGCCAGGATTACCTAAATATACGGAGAAGTCTCTCTACGCGAAGCCCGCGTCGTCCCGCCCTCAGCGCCGACAGACGACTTTAATTATACTAAGACGCGGCTTAGGGTTCCTGTTTTAGTGTCAAATTATTTCTCTAATAAACTGGGCTGAGATGCCATCCCGGTAGTTTATATAATCATTACTTTAAGTATCGTTCAAGCTCATTTCCATATTTATTAGTGAATTTGATTAAGCTCGATTGGGGAATTAAACATGTTTATGCACATATAATGTTTGTTCCACATTAATCACAATTGTATAGCGAATCCAAAGCCACAATTAAATTTATTTTTTTATCATAGTGTCACATACTTAACAAAGTGCAAAATATTTACTTTAGACAAACTTAGCATAATATTCGTGCCACCTAAGTCTACTTTTTAAAATAAAGTATGCATCCTTTTTTACTGCCCTAGTTTAGGTATTTAACAGTTTTTGAAAGCCAGCTTCGAAAGGTTCAATCGTGCAACCATTTTTTTTATATTAAATAATCAACTTTTTACATTATTAAAAAAAAATTGACTCAATAAAATAGTTAACTATTCAATTTGTATGGACTTTATCTCCTCACTAGCTTTATTTCATTTTAGATTCATAACTTTTAAAATATATTTTTCAAAAAAAATCTTGTTACTTTTTTTAATACATTATTTACTTTTCTATTTATATTTATATTTCCATTGTTACATTATTTTTCAGCGAATTCAAACCATCTTACCATGAATAGAAATAAGATAGTCTATTCTTTATTATGGTGCCAAAATATTTTAATCTATTGTAACGGGTAATTATAGTGGACACAATCGCTCCTGACATTCCAAGTCGTAAAATGTGCGAGCACGACAACACAGCAGCGTTCTCGCTCTACAAGAGATATGGCGCATGGTGCCAGGCTATCGATATCGATTGATTCTTATATCGATGATTACATACAAGAAAACTATTAAAGTCGACTATTATCGTCAAAACCGGGCTTTAATAACAAATCCAGAAAGAATTGCGAAATTAAAACGGATATTCTATCCTATTGCAAAATATTAATGGACTGAAATATTCTAAATTATCTGAAATGTCGAAACACAGCAATTAGTTATTGCCCTAATGGTTACATTTTTAATAGGACATTGTCTTGAAGAATAATTAACAAATCCAGAAAGAATTGCGAAATTAAAACGGATATTATATCCTATTGCAAAATATTAATGGACTGAAATATTCTAAATTATCTGAAATGTCGAAACACAGCAATTAGTTATTGCCCTAATGGGGGCATACTTAATAGGACATTGTCTTGAAGAATAATTAACAAATCCAGAAAGAATTGCGAAATTAAAACGGGTATTCTATCCTATTGCAAAATATTAATGCACTGAAATATTCTAAATTATCTGAAATGTCGAAACACAGCAATTAGTTATTGCCCTAATGGGGACATACTTAATAGGACATTGTCTTGAAGAATAATTAACAAATCCAGAAAGAATTGCGAAATTAAAACGGATATTTTTTCCTATTGCAAAATATTAATGCACTGAAATATTCTAAATTATCTGAAATGTCGAAACACAGCAATTAGTTATTGCCCTAATGGGGACATATAGGACATTGTTTTGAAGAATAATTAACAAATCCAGAAAGAATTGCGAAATTAAAACGGATATTCTATCCTATTGCAAAATATTAATGGACTGAAATATTCTAAATTATCTGAAATGTCGAAACACAGCAATTAGTTATTGCCCTAATGGGGACATACTTAATGAGACATTGTCTTGAAGAATAATTAACAAATACAGAAAGAATTGCGAAATTAAAACGGATATTCTATCCTATTGCAAAATATTAATGCACTGAAATATTCTAAATTATCTGAAATGTCGAAACACAGCAATTAGTTATTGCCCTAATGGGGACATACTTAATAGGACATTGTCTTGAAGATAGTTAATTATTTCACTAATGTGATTAGTACTATGTACAATAGTACATTATTACTATGTACAATAACTCGGTTAAACTACGTCCGTTTTTAAAAAAATCTTTCGCTTCTAGAAATCGCTATAGATTCTGATAACCTAAAATAAATTCAAATTGATAAATAATTTTGCTGCTCCGAATAATGCTCTTGGACATTGTACATATCAATTTACATGTAATTACATGCAAAGTAATGAAAGATTCATTCTTATCGACGATGTACCTTTGCAAAAAAACACAATATCTTTGCCTTAACCAAAGAATTTCCTTCTCTAACGGTGTATTCAAATTTGTAAAACTAAAGAAAAAGTAGGTTTCATAGACTGAAAATTATTTACATAGCATTTCATATATTTTTTTTAATTTTATAATGTTTATTGTAACACCGATCTTTGTGTGGTGACGGTATCAAAGTGACTCGTATCAACTACACAATGTTTTTGAAGAGCTTGTTCTCCTAGAGCAATTAAAGCGGAAGATTATTTGGAACGTTATGAGATTAACATTTGGCGTAACATTTGAAACCCTTCCAGAGAGTAACTCCGTTTATTGAGGGTGTATTTACAGGACTGGCAATGAATCTCTTATGGTTTACGAGCTAAGTTCATTTAGTTGTTTTGGACTACCCTGAACATCCTAATATATTATAAATACATACAATAAAGTAATTTGTTTTGTTTGTTTGTTTGTTTCTACTGTTTATTGTGAAATTTCTCAATGAGCGGGTTTATTATCATACGACAATCTCTTACAACCAACCCTAATATGAAGTGTTTATATGTGTGTGTGCATGTAACATGTGTATAAGTGTGTGTCTTGTTATGGCATTCGACCGACAGAATTGAAAATGCAATCCCGTTAATTTTATCCCAATGGAAAATGGTGACCCAGCCGGGAATCGAACCCGGATCCTTACAATGTAAGATCAGGCGACCTAACCTAACACATGGGCCGAAGTTTGACAACCCCTTCGGTTTCCTACCTGCCTGTTTTAATTATATCATTTTTCATTTAAGTACTGTCAAATATTACTATGTATCCGTCCATATCAATATCGAAAATCCATCGATATTGATAGTGAGGCGTGGCCGGGGATAGCGATCTCTATATCTTGTGCGAGGGCGAAAAGTGATGTGCTGTCGTGCTCGCACGTTTTACGATTCCGAATGTCAGGAGCGGTTGTGTCCACTATAGTCTCATTGTTAAGGAACCTATCATTAAAGAAGAGATTACAAGCATCTCCCTTTCGGCGATCGAGGCATTACGGAACAAACCTCGCAAAATCGTTGCAAAATGTATCAACCGAAGCACTCATTTTTACTTTCTGATAAATGTCAAATTGTATAACAAAAGACCAAAGCAAATAGTCATACATTAAATAGAGACCTACTACAAAACTGGACCTGCCACCTGACGACGCTGTCGAACCGGTCTTCGTATATAAGATTTTTCTCTTATTATAGCTTACAGGTACCTATATTCACGTACGAGAAATATTGGCCATGATAAAAAATATTATTTTTTTTGGGTAAATGTCGGCCGTGCGTATTTTTACGACGATCCGAAGGCATATCCGCTGATCATTATCACGTATGAAAATAAACTTGTGAATTTGTGACCTCCACTACTCTACTTTCGAGCCCTGCTTTGTCTGATTTTGTTATCATATAATTACTACATTTGTCATAAATAGTGTCTTCTTTGATATCGCTATACAGGTTGAGTTTTAATTAACCGGAATCCTTAAAGGGGGTGAATTTGTACAAGCAAATAAGCAATTCTGATTAAAAAATGTGGGAATAACAAAAAAAAAAATGTTTTATAGTATAAAAAACGTTCAGCACGATGCATCATTTATCTGTAGGTAAATATTTATAATATTGCTTATAAGTGATATTTTACCTACCGTTAGATGGCGCAGAATGCTCAAAGGCTTGCTAAACTTATATTTTATACAGTCTTATCTTAACTTATACAGTCAAGCTCTTAAAATTTTCAAATGAAAAAAATTAAATTAAAAAAAAATGTTTTCTCCTATTTTTTTAAAATCAAAAGTTGCTTATCAATTCGTACTGATCCACCCCCATGAAGGATGCCTATTAATTAAAATGTACCTGTATTAGGAGAGATCTTCTTGCACTAGATATTAACACAGGTCGTATTATCACATAAATTCCAGAAGACTCAGAACCGCATAATCCACAAAATTTATAGGATTTAGTTACGGAGGAAGTTTACATATGTTGTGATTTCGAATTATTTATTGTCAGTAATAATATTGATATGTGGACTAATTAATTATTTGTCGAAAGCATATCTAATATATTTCTTTTATGTAAGTATTTTTCTGGTGGTCGTTTTATTTACTTTGGTACCTATTTATATTTGAAAAATGTCTATTTAATACAGGCTTTTGTTTCTTTATTTATCGCTAGATAGTATCATAAATATGTGTACATAAAAAAAATTATATATATTTTCATAAATCTGCTTTTCGTTCTCTCTTCTGCTAAGGTTAATCCAATCCATATTTTATTATGGATTAATAATAATCCATAATTTAAGGCGATACCTTTGCTGTTTCCGTGTTAGCCATTCTAGGAGCAAGAAAGCTGTAGTGACGTCGTCCAAAAGACGTTAAACGTTTCTGTACTTGAAAGTTTTCCTTGTAACGACATGTTCTCTCACTGTTTTCCAGAATACTTGTGGTATTTTTTATATGAAGTATTGCTTTAAGGTAATACAGCTGCCTTAAATCCAGCAATTTTGCCTCAAGAAACAGGTCGTAAGAAGGGTAACGTCTTGGCTTTCTTAGCATGATTCTAATTATTGCCTTTTGAACAACGTTCACTTTCTGGAGTATGGTTTTACCGCAAGCTCCCCATCCAAGTATACCATTTGTCATGATGGCTTGGCATAAAGCGTAATAAATAATTTTAAACAAAGGCAGATCGAGAATATCTCGCAATTCAATAAATATATAAATAATTTTTCTGAGTTTTTTTACTAAATACTCGATTTGTGGTTCCCATCGTTGATGTTTGTCTATTATTATTCCGAGACATTTTATTTGTCGGACTGGTGCGATCAGTTGGCAATGACATGTGGCATCTCGCTGGCAGCCGTGAATGATGACCTGATTTTGATCTTCCGGCTGGCCTCTTAGTCGATGCTAAATGGAATGTATTTTGTTTTAGTACCATTTTACGTAAGTAGGTTTAGGTCCAACCAGGTTTTAATGGAATCCATGGCGATGTTAGTGCGATCATATACTTTTTTCCAAGTGGAACCGGAAATGACTAAGACCTTGTCATCCGCATACGCTATTGTTCTTCCCAAACCAAGCTCACAAAGCGGATTTATGTACATAGTGAACCGAATTGGTCCGAGCACGCTGCCTTGAGGAACCCCAAATGTTAGCGGTCGTGCTACACTTTGATCACCGTTAAGGTTAACAGTTTGTGTTCTGTTTTTAAGATAATCTGAAAACGAATTCAAAGCGATGCCATTGATACTATATCCCACTAATCTTTAATAAAGTATTTTATGGGACATAGTATTAAAGGCCTTCGCTAGATACAAAAATACCGCATTTTTTTTTCGAATCTAGTGCATCCGTTATGCTTTTAGTAAACTCAAGGATAGCCTCACCTATACCGAGGTATAAAAGCCTCAACCTGTCGGAAGCAAGCCTTCACGCGTAAAAATGGCGCCACACATTTTTGGTCAATATCGTATATAAAAACTAACAATATGATTTTTTTAATGAATTATTGCTTGTTACCTAATATTTCATCTTGATAGTCAAGTATTTCATATATATATTTATAATATACATGGAGGCCGGAAGAAATGGCTACGCGTGGATCTGTCAACCACCAAAACCACCTATTGACGTTTTAAGAAACGGTTTTGTAGTTTTCTCAGCATTACTGCATATACATAGCTCGTCATGAGGATCCAAATCGCAGCATTGTCCTCCTCAATATCGATCCGTAAAACAATCTCAACACGTAGATAACACTGAACTTTATCACATCACATCATTTCAGACTCTAATCTCATTTTACCAAAAAGCCACTTTGTGACGCCTTTTTTAAATATGACTTTGTTTGTTGCCAATCGATAGTCGCTAGTGAGCGATTCCCTGAATGCATTGATAGAGAAGGGCACAAAAAAAGAGCCTTTGCTGAAACCTGGTAATTATTTCATTTTCGGTTTGCGTGGTTTTATTCCTCGAATGTTTCGTACGGGTACATGTAGCATGCCGATTGGTGTCTTTGTTATGACTGACAATATTAGTTTTAAAAAATTCTTACTGGCTTTTAGGATATCAATTTTTTTTGATAATTCTATCGTTCGCGTATCTACAATGACATTTTAATTATTATCCTAATCCTAACTATTCCTTTCAGGAGTTTTATTAGTGAATCGACGTAGACTTTAGTTGAACTCGATTTTCCGAATGCAATGGGCTCGATTGCGTTTCTTCCTGAACTAAAATCGGAAATTAGTCCGTGTGAACGAGACAGGGCAATACGCTAGAGCCGAGTGTGAGATAACCGGTTGTCACTTTTTCACATTTAAACTGCGCGCCAAGTGTTTATTTAAGTGTCACATTTAAGTTCCGCGCGCCCACTGGAACATTCAACTTCTACGCTTTTTTAGTATTTAAAACCTCGTCTTCAGATATATTGCTGAGGCTGAACCTTCGGTTATTGTCAGTAAATTTTCAGTCATAATAAATTTACAAACTATTTTTTTCTTTTATTTTTGCAATTTTACTGCAAACATTGACGCCAGTACTTTGTTAATTTCGGGGAAGTGTATATTTAGCGTATGTTACAATTCGTATTTTATTAGAAAATTGTGAGTGATTTGCTCTGAAATATTTATATTGCCATTACTTTGCTGGCTACATTCCTTGACTATATTAAAGGTAGGTTTCGGTTGTAATTATCGGATTCTATTTTTTGTCTGTAGTAGCAGACTTTGTTAAAGGTCTTGTATTTTAATACGTAGCTTAGAGTATATTATCTATCATATACTATCTGATCGCAATTTCGCAGCCTCTGAACCATACGATTCTGCTTTATTACCAGGTTATTTGTCTTTTTTTTATTTTTTTTTATTTGTTGAGTGGGGCTTTTCTAAGGTCTTTATGAGCCTTGTAACACTGCGACCATTACTGATCTATTGTGTTCGTCACCTACTATAGTTCTACGCTAAGCCTCGTGTCATTTAAGAACCGCAGCAGGCTTTTGGCGCCAGATTGTTATACCTCCTCAGGTTGGAGGTAATGACGACCCAAGTGGGTGTACCTTTTACGCATCAGCGGGCCACACTTGCACATGAGGTGCTGGGGAGTTTCCTCTACCCCTTGGCAGAACCTGCACATTTTTGTGTCTCTGAGCTTGAGGTTGAACATTTGTTTGTTCAGGCTACAATGCCCCGTAAGCGCCCTCACCAGTATGCGTGGATTGTTCCTATTTAGCGATAAGGCCTCACGGGCCGGGCCGTCTTAGGGCCGTAGGTTATATGTCATAATACTGACATATAATCATCGTATCTTCGCGTACTTCGCATACAAACCGTCCACATACATATGTAAACATCTCAACGCTACGAGTCGAGGATCGCTTCAAATGTCGGTATCCCCCACACATAATGCTTGGAAAGTACACAAATAATTAAATTAATAAGTGGGCGATGCGGAGAGGAGGAAGGCGCGACTCGAACCCAAGGAGGGTAGCAATGCGGTACGAGTTATGTATCATGCATTAATTCTCCAGCCATTGTAAGTTCAAATGAGAGAATTTCCCGCGAAGAATCTGTATTAAGACGCCACCTCTCCGGATGCTCAGCGGTTCTTATTAAATTCCTCTCTCTCTCACACACTCTCTCTGTCCTGGGGGGACGGGGAGGGTATGTTGCCGTCGCCGAGTCGCAGAGTCACCGGGAGTGGCGGAGAGGCGGGAATTCCCTGATACGGATTTAATTACTTCTCTGTAGTGTAACGCAAACTTCTCGGCCCATAATTCGCAGTGGCTTTTATTAAGACGATCATGACAAAGGCAAACAATTGGAAATCGCCGAGTAATTGGTTCGACTGCGGCTTTGCGCTAAGAAGCTCTCTTCAAGCGACGAGGAGTTTCGCCATGCGGATTATGAGATCAGCGAAAACACGCCATAATTTACGCTTACGGAATTATATACTTGAGAAATGAAGATTGTATATTTTATTTAATGCAGAATTTTATATTTTAGATAGTAATAGTTGATATTCGAGAGCTTCTTTTCTTCATGATCTGGACCATAGAAATTTCTGGAAAAGGAAACCTCGGTATTTTTTTATGGAATTCACTTTGCTCCTTATTTGACTAGGAACCAATAAGTAGCTGTCATAATAGAACATTGGAAAGCGGTTTAGTTTGTGGCCCGAAGGTGTTTATATTACAAAATAAATAAATATTTCTCCCCCCCCCCCTACCCTTTTTTCGTTCTTCCTTCCGATTCATTCAACATTGGAAATCATTTATATTTATATATTTTACTATGAATTATTAATATATTACTATTTTCATTATTAATATCTGTTTATACTTTCCTATCATAGTACTTACATATCATATTATTAACCGTTATATGTTTTAAATACAACAAAATTCTTGCTCATATTCCTGCGGAAATAGAATAAACACAACCCTGATGGTTAGGCCGGGAAATAATGCCACTAAGGAATAAGCCCGCCATATGGTAACACATAGGACAACAAAATACTTAAACAATCAACCAACAAATTAGTTATTTCAGAGACAACGCGCTGCCTGCTAAACCACGGACAATTCGACAATTTCCTAATTATTTCGATCTCTGTTACGCACGCTTTTCTTTCCCTCTCTGGCGATGTCGCCACGTAAATATGTTCGTTTTTGCTGTTGGCGCAAGTATTCGTTCGACCGCAGCAGGAAGCGCACACCCGTTGCTACGGCAAAGTTCCTTTTTTAAACTCGCTTCAGTGTCGCTAGCTGTAGAACACTGCAACGATAAAGAAGGAGACGCCAGGCCGTCCGCATCCACTATGCTGAGCGCTACTCCTGCTGCTATCCTTAACCTTCGCCTCATGCCTCTTACAAAGCGCCATAATGCTCTGTATTTGATGACGGGAAAGTAATTAGCAAAGTACCTCCGGAACGACTGTAACCATGTTGTGCGGCCGTCTATTTATGCTGTGTGTATTGACAGTGCTTTCCGATGAGTTCTATGAGTTGTTTTATTATCCGATGAGAACAATAAAACAACTTTACGTTGTTTTAGTTTCCTATTATAGCGATAGGATGAAACACCTTGTTGAAGAAAACAAATATACGTTTAAGAAGTAATGATCTGATTTGAGTCCATAATAAATAATTGAAAATGTCGAGTGGTAGGTAATTTAAGATCAATCACTTGAGAAATTCCAATTTAACATTCGTTTCGGCCGATGAGGAGCAACGGAGAAGAAGACAACATCAAAAGGCAATTACCCATTAATTTGGAACTCCCTGGGCGGGGTTCTGGGTGGCCATTTCCATTGATGAAGACGCTGAGAGCGGCGGACAAAAAGTATTTCCCGTTTGAGAGGGAGCCTCGTATTTCGCCAGAGCTATTCGATTAACCTGCCTAAAGTACTGCGCGGCTTTGCCTGTGCTCCGCTCGCTGCATAAAGAAGGTTTCAAATCCATCTTGCGACTCATTTAATTCAAAATTGCGTTATTTTCGAATCTTTAATCTGCGCAAAGAAAGTCTCTCTGGAGAAGGAAAGTATTCTCGTATTATTTTTAATGTTACATGTATACTGTATACTGCATATACAGATTTGTATATGCTTATGCAGAATCGGCTCAATGGTGTGCGATATGCAGAATGTTAAAAATGACTGATGTTTATTCGAGATAGCTCTGGCAAAAATATTCACGACTTTATCGATGGCGTTTAGTGAAAGTGGCGATAATAAATGTAGAAAACGTTGCCGTTTCTATAATATAAATATAGGTATGTATAATAAGAGCGATATGGCATCAATTTTGTGAATGCCATCTGGTACAAAATTATTTATTGATTTTATATAAAAGTGAATTTACTACATTACATTACATTACATTTACGTCGTGTCCAATTGGTGGCTAAAAACCGCTCTTGGACGTGTCAAAATATTTCTGTTTTAAGTAGTAAGTGTCATTACTACTTTAATCTTTACGTTACATACATATATTAATTTTTTTAAATATACGGTATCTAAGAAACTTTGGAACCTACTA
Organism: Micropterix aruncella; assembly: GCA_944548615.1. Taxonomy (NCBI): domain Eukaryota; kingdom Metazoa; phylum Arthropoda; class Insecta; order Lepidoptera; family Micropterigidae; genus Micropterix; species Micropterix aruncella. Next base: position 28,379,940 of record OX155970.1, read on the forward strand.
AAAGTTATTCGTCGTAGAATCGTATTACAAAACAAATTAAAGAATATTCAATGGCTACCTACTAAACACACAATAATTAAAATAGTCAGTTAAAAAGTTGAATAATCAAAGCAGAAGCCTAACAATTGAAATAGTCAATAAATCAAATATATACGTACTAAAAACTTTACATAGTAACATCCAAAGTAGTAAGTAATTTGTTAAACAATCAAACTAAAGCTAAATCTTAAATTTAAATACTAGAAGTACATATATAATTATCATTCAAATTGGTACAATATTTGCAAAGTCATGGCCCTCGAATTCGGTCAGATTATAGAAAGGGTGGCCTATCAGCATCTCCTTAATGTTTTTTTTAAATTGTTTGTCCTCCAGTTGTTTGATAGTGGTAGGGAGTAAATTGTAGAATTTAATGCTAAGGTATAAGTAGCTCTTCTGTACTTTTGCCAGTCTTGTTCGGGGTACGCATAAAAGGGAATTACCGCGTGTATGGTAAGAGTGAATGTCCGCTCTAGTTGCGGTTTCTGTTAGGTGCTGTCTGGCATACATTAAGCACTGGTATATGAACGCCGAATACATGGTCATTATCTTTGCCTTACTGAAGTATGCTCTGCATGAGGTCCTGGGCGTTAGCTGATAGATGCTGCGCAGTACTCTTTTTTGCAATAGGAAGATTCTTTTACTGTTTGCGGCATTTCCCCAAAATAGTAGTCCATAAGTCATTAATGAGCCGAAATACGCAAAATACACTGATTTGGCTGCCGCGAAGCCACAAAGACTTCTGATTTTTTTTATTGAGTATATAGAACTACATAACTTACTAGCTAATTCATCAATATGGGTATTCCATTTTAATTTGCTGTCAATTCATAAACCTAAAAAATTTATATCTTCTGTGATGTCAATTTTGAAATGGTCATATAATTCATTTAAATAGTCGAAATTGGTCGGTCTTAAGCGAAAGGGAATTATTTTTGATTTTGTAATATTTAGACGTAATTCATTAGCACTCTACTCTCTTACTTTCTTCTCATGCATCTCTCTCACGTCACGCTGAGATATTTGCCGTAGTTTATTGATATCACATCGAGGACTCGCCGAATAATTCTATATTTTCCCTCGCTGTCACTATCTGTCGATGTTTCGGTGTTTCGCTTTCTTACTCATCGATAAAACGATTACAAAATTGACAACAATCGAGGCGTGGTCTTCAATTGGATCGCCGTCACGTTTCCTCGGTCGGCGATTTCCCCTCGCTCCTTTATATCAGTGTAGCGGTTCTGTATTAACTTGTGACCAGACGCACCTCCGATGCAATGATCATGTATTTTAGAATTGTCTGCTTCTTCTGCTATATGCGTGAAGGGGAAAGTTGGAGATTATCAATTTCTGCAGGCGTGCCCGCCGTCCTAGGATGTTGTAATTGCTGTTATCTTTTTATCCCTTGATATGAGTATCAACGACTATAAGCTGTAAACAACATCCATTTCTACTGCGACTAGATATAAGACTTCCTCAAATGGCAAGGGCACTAGCCTTAAAAACCCATTGTGCACATTCGCCCTCTCTCTATCAGACATGGACTTATTTCTCCACCTTCTAGTCTGGTTTCGTCGAAGTCGCTCCCGCGGCATTAGTAAGCGCATCCTCGACATCTACCTGATATCAGTGGAAACTCATCTTCGACCCGCGGTATCCTGGACCTGTAGCTCGCTTTGACTCGAGATTGGGTAGCCAATTAGGTGTAATGAGCTGCAGCCGCCTGCAATCCTCTTTATTCTTCAATCACCTGGTTTTTCGCTCGTTTAGCGTACGGTTGAATAAATAATTACTATGATGTTGTTAATATTGTTAAGATCGGAGGCCAATTGACCTAACCGATGACTAAGTATTATGTTGCTTTGCTGATAAGTTCTAAGATACTGTCGCTAAAAGGAGGCTTGAAGGAGGAAATAGGTCCTATTTCTATTACAGCTTGATGATTTTCTTGAAAAATATATTGTCTTCCCCTTTCTCGTAAACGTAGATAGCGTTTCGTGGAGAATAACCGAATTTATGGCAAGAAACAACGCCATAAAATACATATATAGATACCTAAAATGGCGATAAATGATTTTCGTGTAGAAGATTCCCTGCGGTAAGCCACTTAAGGCCATACGGTGTGCGTCCTCCTTCAGCGTCCCCTGAGGCTAGTCCCTCCCCGTCCGCACCTACGCAGCCGGCGAAGCTTGAAGAGCGCCTCATATTTTTATTTGGTCGTAAATAGGCGCTCGGCAGCCTCAGTGAGATCCCTTTAAAAGTTGTATCGCCCTACGCGATAAATCTGGCGCATATAAATATTTCGCCCCTTCACATTCAAATTGGATACAATTCTTCGCCAAAGTGGGAAAACGCTTAACAAACACCTGCTCACCAGTCGAGCATTACGGACGCCTTATATTTTCGATATTGAGGTTTAGACATGTGTTCACTGGTTGTGAGTGACGTGATTCTGAGGTAAAAAATTACTAGGTAAAAATGGATTCACCCTTTCAACTGATGCGATACGCTGCCCAAGCAACAATTTTGACTGTGAATTGGTGAAAAACGTGGAACTGAGCTACAGGTCCCGCAACGAGAGCTGGCACGTTCACAGTACTCACACTAATGCAATGTCGTGACGCGCGACGTGACTTTCACTTGATGCGCATCATAAAAAGTGTTTCCGTCCCTCTCGCTCGCGCACTGTATAGTGACATTGCATTAGTGTGAGTACTGTGAACGTGCCAGCTCTTATCGCGTGACCTGTACATAGACTGACTAGGCAAACTAAGGACACTTGGTGGCAAGAAATGAGCCAACACATTCAGTGGTTAGCCAATACTAACAAACTCGGTGCCTTCTACGTAGAACTGCGGAGCTTTTGGTAAACTCCGTAGCTCACACGACATCAAGTTGGGAACAAAAGTGTCTGCCTACATGGCAGGGAGCTAATGGACCCTTGCTGAGTTGGCCACGAAGACCCATTATGTTCAGGGTTGGTCACAATCACGGGTCAACACCCATCCGGCGGCCTCCACGCATGAAGTGCGAGCAGGGCTAGTTTTCCCTATTAATCAACCTGCTGGCGCTCCTGGACGGTCTGCGCACAGTACGGCGTAAGCCAATCGACTGTGCACTCCGACTAACAATCGGGGGAGTCTGGAAGCAGTGCTGTTTTCTATAGAGCGAGGGTGGTTGCGGACCTTACGGCGACTGATCTTGAAACGACCACCGGCTACCCGAGCCTTGGTGAACAGCCGGGCAAAGGATCCGCGATAGATTCGGTGTGCACCGTCTCACCGCTTCTAAAGGGAGAGGACCGCGCAAGCGTCCTCGAACTCGTAACCAATCGAGAGACCGGAGTAATCTGGTCGCAATTGGAAGTAAGGGCGTGAATGTGAGCACGCTGGGTAACTAACCTAGTTATCTCGCGGTTAAGGCGTTGGCCTCTTACGGGCATGTGGTGGAGCTTGACGGTGGACTGTTCTCGTCCAAGTCTTCTGCCTTCACCTCACGGGGGATAGAACGACTAATCGTTAAAACTTCCTGAGGTGACGGGTTAACCCGTTGTAGTTGACAACTCTATTTATTTGTCTACATGGCGATCGTCCTCCCAAACCTCCTTTACTCTACAAAGACATGGTCCCCATACCGAAAAAACATTCGCGCACTTGACAAATTTGCACCTTCGATGCCTACAAGACTTAATGAACATCAAGTGGTCGAACCGTTCGAGGAACACGGAAGTTTTTCGATGTGCTAAAGTCTGCGGAATAGAAGCATACATTATAGGACGACAGCTGAGATGGTGCGGATATGTCTCCCATATGGCTGATGAGAGAGTGGTGAAGCGTATCTTCTACTCTGAACTTAAGAACGGCAAGCGTAAACAAGGCGGCCAGCTCCTCAAATACAAGGATGCTCAGAAGAGACACTTGAAAAAGTGCAACATTGAGCCCTCTCAGTGGGAGCGTAAAGCGGAAGATCGCCCAGGATGTAGACTACTAGTGCAGGGCAATGTAGATGATTTTAAAAAGAAAAGGCTGCTCGACTTAGAGCCAAGCGCGACCAGCTAAAGGCCCGACCACCGGCGGCCATACAATATAATTATATCAATAGTGTCTTGACGTGCGCCCAATATTCACGCACATTCCAGCCAAGATCGGCTACATTAGTCAACTGAGGGCGCACCAGCAAAACCGTCAACAATAAGAAAAGAGTATAATGCAGTCGCTATGGTCGACACGGCTAGGAGGATATATGAGAAGACCGTGAATTATTTATTGAAAAAGCAAGTACTTGCTCAAGATTGTCAATATTATGCTTTTAAGCTGTTTCATACAAATCATATTTATTTTAAATTTCCGATTCTTCCTTACCGTTAAATCACAGGGAAATTTTAAAAAAAAATGACAAAGTAATGTCGCCGAAGTTGAAACGTGTCCTTATTTAGAATTTTCGCCTCGTACTACACGCGCTTCCTGGGGGATTATTTATCCTCGCAGGATATCGTGCCGTGAATAAAGTCGAGCAGATAAATGGCCGATGTCAGCAACGTAATCGACAAGGCTGCAAAAAAAAGTGTTTAGATGCAACGCTATATAGGTTATTCCAGCATTTTAAAAACCTGTTTTATCATGAAGAACCAGGGTTGAATATTGATAGAGTACTAAAGGTAAAGGTTTGAATGATAGTTTTGTTTTATTAACCGTACTTTAAATCATTTGCATTCCAATATAATACACTTTTTGAATATTCTTTACGAATGACTATTATTTTGTGAATTTAATATTTATTTGAAAATTTCTTTATTTCTACTTATTTTAATCTCAATTTTAATTTTTATGATTACTTTTTATTTTCGGCGTATAATATTTAAACACTATCTATTTTATTTTTTTTTGTTTCTCTTTGATATTAATTATCCTATTTCATTTTTTAATACTTATTTCGATTATTCAGTTATTAACAATTAGTTATTGTATAAATTGTTGCAAATTCATAATTTTGATTTGTACTTATATAGTCATAAGTACTTATATATTTATATGCACTTTAAATTCAAATCTTAGAACAGGATATTAACTAGTTAGGCGATATTGAATAATGTCTCTGGCGATAGATAAATTTTTGGATTTGATGTTAGTTTTGTTTTGATATTTTAAGTGTGGATGAATATCCGTCGGGTTTATTTTCATTTTTATTTTATTTTATTTGGTACCCAAACAGAATATTGACAACATATACAGTGACATATATATACTACAGTTACATGACTACATCAATATCCTTTTTACATGAGTACACAATTAGCACAATGCATGAACAATGGTTGAATTTTTTAAAAAATACGTATAAAAAAAGGAAAAAAACAAAAAATACCAGAATTACAGTATTTTAAAGAGGGACGCTTTAAAGGAGCATAAACTATCACGAGGGTTGTTGAGGCCCTAGTAGAAGCCTATTCAGAAATCCAATTTATTATCAAAAAGCAGAGCCGAAAGACCGGGTTCTACTATGAAAATGTGGCACCGACTAGTTATTTCATTCCATGGAGCCGCTTTAGCTCCATCACTCCACCGCACCGACGCACTATGATCAATATGGACAAATTAGTTGGACTTAATTATTCAATTACAGAAAATAATTCCATCATTAACTTTTTATTTTATTTGAGACTTATAGCTATTGCTTTCTTTATATTTTTCGCAAGATGACATTAGGGAGTTCGAAAACCACCCACCGGTCGTTCAGTCCCTAGCCGATATTAGTGACGGTACGACGCGTTGAGTATTAATTGTGGCATAGTTTTTGTAATTAATGAAAACTTTGTTTTTGTAATTAATTTAAACCTTATGCACTTTGAAAAATGCCGGGGAATGTAATATTATTACATTTATAAGTGACAAACATTATCATGACAGCAATTATTATTTTATAATTGACAGCTAAATTGAAAATATATCAAAATATATTTTATAAGTTCGATTAGAGCTATGAAAAGTTTCACGCCAATTCTGTCATATTACTAAAGCCTGATTAATACAAAACACAAACAGAAAATTTGTATTTTGCCACTAGTTCCAATTTCATGTTCGAGGCCTGCTTGTAGCTGTAAGGAGTTGTACGAACTACTATGATCTAAATATTTGTTAAAGTGCGATGCAACAAAAGAAGTAACAAGTCATATACTACAAAATACTGGATTATTGTAAATAAACTGGAACTATGTAAGTATAAGGGCGGCGAAATTATTTTTAAGCCAGTTAGAGTGTTTTTAGCTATACTTTGAAAACGGACGAAATCCTGTGATTACAAAGAAAGTACTTAAATGCATAGAAAATTATCACAGATAGCTATGTGAACCATTTTAATTAGATGACAGTGAACAAGACATAAAATTTCCAGAACATTTAGAAATCTGCACCGAGAACAAAAAAGTGAAAAGTCAAAGGCTTATAACACATTACCCATTACGTTACAGGATGAGTACATTTCTTGTGAATCAGCCAGAGAAATGCGTAAAACAAATCATTAAAAGAGCTCATCATTCTTCAACACGCGTCAAGCGTGAGCGCATATATAAGCAAGTTTACCTAAATATAAACGCAACGAGATCAAAGCATGCACAGATAACAGGGCCTTAACCCTGATAATAACCCTCAAATTTACAAGAAGCCAATATTCAGGGTTCCGAAAAGGTGCTGAGAATATGGGCGTTAATTTGTATTCCTGATACTTAAAGATATTATGAACTAAAGAACGGTGGCGTCCTTAATGTATTACCAGAAGTTCTAAATTAACCAATAAAAGATCAATTTGAATGCAAATAAGTTGGGTAGGTATTTTGATAAAACAAATTTGTCCACCTAATTCATAAAAAAATGGGCGGAAATATCGTGCCCTTTCGACAGGAAATATACAATTTCATTTGGTACCACCTCGATACAAGTTATTCCTAGTGAGGCGGTAAACCATGAACTATCATATCCGAATCTCTTTCCGAGTTAGGCAACAAAAATAAAAATTTTTAATTAATTATTAAGCGAAGAGAATGTTTTTGTGTTGTCATTAAATGTAATTTTATAGTGCTTAGATAAATTAATAAATTTCTTCATATTGATCACTCAAGCGTTTAGAAGTTATGGGGAAATAAAAAACGGAAAATATACATTTATGAACCCTGAACACATTTTACTCCTTTTTGTTGGGCAGTCGAGTAACGGATAAACTATTATTCAGAAAAAATCTGGGTTGCACTATTAACACGTACTGTTTTTTTCCGAGTACACTTACATCATTTTATAATTTTTCAAAATGACAGAATGAAATTAATTCGTAAGAACCAAAGACGGTCACTGAAACATTGATAGTATTTTGTGGAGTGGAATAATGAAGCATTTTGTTTAATTTATTTTGCTAAATAAATATTCCAAAAACTTCTATTCGTTACTGGCCCTACAGTTTTATTCCTGGCGACAGTGAAGAAGAAGAGCAAAAACTGTTAAACGATGGCTGGACAACTAGGTAATACGGCAATTTATATTGAAGACGTTACTTTCTTTTTATATGAGAACAAGAGGTCGTCGCACGTACCCTATGATACTCAAGATGACATAGCGATTCTAACATAACCACACACTTCTAAATCGGTTCAAGGATTTGGAAGTTACGGTAGAATAAAGAAATGGAAAACACGGATCAAAAAACAGTCATTATCTCGAAAAAAAAAAATGCGCTTTCTCAATACTTTCACTCTGCCAGAAAAGTAAAAATTCCGATTATCTGCTACAAGGGCGGATGACAAATCACCTGGTCCGGCAAAGAAATACTCAGTATAACGTAACTAAATAGTTTTTTTATTTTTCGATATAGGCAGTTCCCTTTAAGCTCCAAGCATGCATTTAGTCCATCTTGACCCAAAGCTGTTTTTCCCTCCTGCAAAATACTCCTTTACAGCATCCGATAGGTCGCTACGCGTCTCAAATGCCTTGTCTTACTGTTTTAAGCTTGTGGAACAGGCCGATGTTCCTGGGTGCTAGGTCAGACGAAAAAGGTGGATAGCGCAACAAATCATATTGTAATTCGTTGATTTTCGCCATAGCCTTAACGCATGTGTGAACCCTCGCATTGTTTCGGTGGAAGCTGATGTTTTTTTGAGCCAAGCCTGGTATTTTTAACTAAATATGTTCCTGCAGTGTGCATGTACGAGTATAACGGATTAACTTAGTGTTCAATAGTAATATTTTGAGCTTTCAGAAGATCATCTGTCGTTAAAATTCCCATTGCATCTCAAAAGACGAACGCCATTACTTTCTTTGCCGATTTCACGTGTTTAACTTTCGTTGAAACTGAACAATAATATTCTGTAAAATCGAAGACTATCGCGGTTGTTTGACATTATAAATAGGATAGAAAACGAATCTACCGCGTGAAATTTGTAGGACCCGACGTTTCGGTGACGTTGCAGCCGCCGTTGACTAAGGTACACCGCTTACGGGCAAAACGACGTCTTACGTGAAAGACTCGCGACATTTAGTAAGCATTATTAGAAGCTTAAAACTGGCCGAAGACAAAATAATGGTGAGCTTTGACGTCGAATCTCTATTTACGAATTTTCCCATTTCGGAGTGTCTTACAGTGGTGAGAGATAAACTAAGGTCTGAGGACCTCCCTATTAGCTACGCCGACATGCTTCAACATTGCCTGACATCCTGCTACTTTCTATGGAGGGGCGATTATTACAAACAAATCGACGGAGTAGCAATGGGATGTCCCGTATCGCCGATAGTTAGTGACCTATATATGGAATATTTTGAGGAATTAGCCATAAAACCTCCAAAATTAAACCCATTCTCTGGCTTCGCTACGTGGATGATACCTTCTGCATCCTGAAAGGCAACATTCAAACGGTGAAAGAATTCCTGGGTCATCTAAACTCTATACACCCAAAAATCAGTTTCACCTATGAAGTAGAGAAGGACGGCTCCTAACCATTTTTGGGTTTCAAAGTGACGAGGAGAAGTGACGATACTCTCGGACATACGGTATATCGGAAGCCCACACATACGGACAGATATTTGCATGCAAGCTCACACCATCATCCCTACCACCTACGTTCAGTGCAAACGTCCCTCGTGAATCGAGCACGCGATCTATGCGACACTGAGCATTTTCCGAAGGAGATGGAACATGTCAATGATGTCCTTAGGAAAAATGGATACCGAAAATATCACGAGACACGCATACGATCTAATACAGACGAAACTCAAAAACCGAGCAGATCAAGAGCATTCTTACCATACGTCAAGTGCGTGACTGATCGAATAAGTAAGATGCTAAACAGATTCGATATAAAAACGATCTTCAAACCGACCCAAAATATAGCTCGATTTTTTAGGCCTGTAAAGGATGTAATACCACTGCAAATCCCGGGTGTGCATAAAGTCGAATGCAGCTGCGGTCTAGCCTATATACGTTGGACAAACGAAACGGCCCATAGCCACGCGACTGAGAGAACACATCAAAGCTGTTAAAAACGTTCAGCGAGAAAAATCGGCGATCTGCGAACATATATTGGATAGCGGAAGTAACCACTGGATGCAGTTTCAAAATCCCATTGTTCTATCCAAGGAACAATTCTACTTTCCTCGCATGATCCGGGAAGCCATTGAAATAAGAAGAACTCCGAACTTCAATAAAGACGACGGCTACAAACTCTCTTCTACGTGGAACCTCTTCTTAAAATGTTCCCGCCGCCGAACGCCGAACGCAAAGACGTAAAACAGGATACAGTGAGTGTTGTGTGCAAGACGGATTTTCAAAATTCCCGCGCTCCGAGCCCGGCCCCCCACCACCGTTATAACCTACGCAGTGGCGGAAGCGGTATGCGGCCTACCCGCAAAACAACGGATTGACAGCTCTTCAGTCTACCCTGGACAACGGCGGCTGCAACGTCACCGAAACGTCGGGTCCTACAAATTTCACGCAGTAAATTCGTTTTCTATCCTATTTATAATAATATTCTGTCCACTGTTTTCATTGAATTGTAGCTTCTTGGTATAGTAGTGGACTTACGTTGCATTTGTTGTTACAAGTAGTAGATCAATTAGTAGTAGTAGATGGAGTGGGGGGCTTGTTTCCAGCCCTTGATGTCACCTAGATCTGTAAGGTCTTTTGTAACTACCCACTGTGTGGTTAGGTCAATTGTCAGCTAGTAGCCCGGTACTTCTTACCAGACTAAGTAGGTCACTGACCTTCAAGTTGGGCAGATCGCTGGGTTCGAGAAAGGCTCGTCCCAGTAAACTGTGTCTTTTGGCGGCGAGCCCTGGACAGCGGCCAACAATGTGTATGCTGTCTTCAGGTTCCTCGCCACATATTCGGCAATCCTTGCTCTCAGTCAAGCCAAGGTTGAATAGATGAGCTCTAAGGGTCGTGTGTCCGGTGAGGAGACCGATAGTGGTTCTAAGGTTCTTCTTGCTCATGTCAAGTAGGGCCTTGGTTTTCTTCTGTAGTGGTTGCTCCATCATGGCTTTTGCCTGGCGACATCCCTGACTCTGTTTCCAGGAAGCCCGATGTTCCTGCTCCAAGAAGTCCCTGATGATTTTCTTACCTGTAGCGAAGGGGACCCCTACAGCTGGCTCCACTGGGTAATCCAGTGTGCCCAGTTTTGCCAGTCTATCGGCCTCTTCGTTTCCGGGTATGCCTTGGTGACCCGGTATCCACATTAGGGTGATTTTGTTGGATTTTCCCAATTTGTTGAGCTCCTGCATGCAGTCCCAGACCACAGAAGATTCTGTGGTGGCTTTAGCCAGAGCGTCCAGTGCTGCTCTGCTGTCAGAGCAGATGAGGATTTGTCTGTTTTTTACCTCAAGTCGACTTTGTAGTTTTATGCATTCCAATATGGCAAGTACCTCGGCTTGGAAAACCGTAGCGTATTGTCCAAGGGGGACGCCAGTTGCAGCCCTCAGGTAGTTACCTTGAAGGCTTTTAAGCATTTTTACTGTCTCAAGCTTTTTCACCCTGGACCACCAGACTATTGCAGCATAGGTTAGTCTAGGCAGCAGTACTGCCCTGTAGAGCCATAAGGCGACCCTGGGTTTGAACCCCCAGGTTTTTCCCATGACTCTTTTGCACGTCCACAACGAGGCATAGAAGGTTGTTCTCTTGCGCTCGAGGTGGTGCTTCCAATTGACCTTTGGGTCTAGATAGACTCCAAGGTATTTAACTACTGTAGCGTATTCTATCTCCTTACCCCAGAGCTTGAGACACTCAACGGGTTCGGGTTTGTATTTTCTGGTGAAAATCATGGCCTTAGTCTTGCTTGGATTAGCGGATAGACCTCTGGCCTGGCACCAGTCTTGGGTGGTCTTAAGTGCTTTGTCCATGAGCTCCTTAAGTATTGATAGGAAGTTTCCTCTGACTACTATGGCCACGTCATCAGCGTAGCCGTAGACAGAGAGGCCTAGGTTTTGTAGATCTATTAGGAGTTCGTCTACAACGATGCTCCACAAGAGGGGGGAGATGACTCCACCCTGTGGACAGCCCTTAGCAGGGATTCCCGTGATGGAGGTGTCGCCTTGATAGACGGTCAGATTCCTATTTGATAGCATACTCAATGTCCAGTCAATAATGGTCTCTGGTATTCCTCGTCTGTGCATAGCGTTTTTTATAGTTGCATATGATGTGGTGTCAAACGCTCCTTCGATGTCCAGGAATACTCCCAGAGCGTAACCTTTCGCCGCTAACTGTGTCTCTATTGTGCTCACCAGGTGATGTAGGGCAGTGTCCGTAGATCTGCCCTCCCTATAGGCATACTGAGCATCAGCAAGCGGTTGAAGAGCTAGGTGGTTGTTTTTCAAGTAGCCGTCAACTAGTCTCTCCAGTGATTTCAGGAGAAAGGAGGTGAGGCTAATGGGTCTGTAGTCTTTGGCAAAGATGTGGCCGTTCCTGCCTGCCTTTGGAATGAACGTGACTCTTGCGCTGCTCCAGGCATGAGGGACGTGTCTGAGGGCTATGCTCGCTCTGAGTACCTTTGTTAGAGGGCCCAGCAGCTGGCTTAACCCTTTTTGTAGTAGGACTGGGTATATTCCATCCGGTCCAGGTGATTTGTAAGGGTCGAAGGTGCTCACGGCCCATTCTACTGCTTTTGGATTAACTATCTTGGCTGCAAGGGCCCACTCCCTGGGCTTGTGGAGCCTCTTGGAGTTCTCCCCTGCGGCAATTGGGTGTGAGGATTCCTGGAAGCCCGGAAAGTGTGTTTCCATTAGGAGCTTCAAGGTTTCCTTGGTGTCGCTTGTGTGTCCCCCCTCTGGTCGTTTAAGGCATCCCAGCTGGGGGCGGTTGTTAGAGCTGAGGATCTTGTTGAGCCTGGAGGCTTCGGAAGCTGTTTCCACGCTCTCACAAAAGTCCCTCCAGCTTCTTCGTTTGGCTTTAACAATGGCCTTGTTGTATTCGTTTCGGGCGTTTTTGTATTCCTCACAAAGATGTTGCGAGTTAGTGTTGTGATTTCTCGCCCTATTGAAGCACCTTCTCAGCGTAAGCCTGAGCTTGGTCAGCTCTGGGTTCCACCATGGGACCTTTTTTGAGAGGTTTTTTTGTTTCAAAGGGCAATTCTGCTCGTAGGCGTCTATAACGGCATTAGACAGTGATAGTGCAGCTGTTTCTAGTTGCTCTTTGGTGTGGAATCGATTCGGAACCGTGGTGAGCTTGATAGCCAGGTCCCTATCGAATCCTTCCCAGTTGGTATTTCTAGGGTTGCGAGCCCACTGAATTTCCAATGAGTGCCGAAGCGTTAGATGGATCTGCCTATGGTCCGAGCCTGAGGGTTCATCTGAGACCCTCCAGTCTTGAACCAGGTCGGCCACTTCTTTTGTGCAGATCGTGATGTCCAGTACCTCCTGTCTTCTTGAGTCTATGAAGGTAGGTTCTGTTCCTCTGTTGAGGATGGTGAGTTCATTGCCTAGGATAAAGTCATGCAGGCTTACCCCCCTCGGGTTTATGTTGGAACTACCCCAGCACACGTGGTGGGAGTTCGCATCGCAACCCAGAAGGAGTTGGATCCCGCGTTGTTTCGCATATGTCACTAGGTTGGTTATATCTTCTTGCGGTGGCAGGTCAGTGGAGTCATAAGGCATGTATGCTGACCCAATGAGTAGATCCACCGTTCTGTCTCCTGTCAAGTTGATTTTTGTTAAAACGACCGTTAGGTCATCGCCGCTGAGTTGTGGCAGAAAAGTGGCTGTGACGCCCTTAGTGACCACGCAGGTCCTGAGTTTCCGAGTCGGTTGGGCCTTATGAATGGTTCCGCAACCTCCTAATCCACTTATAGTATCCCTAACAATCCAAGGTTCTTGGATTAGTGCTATACTTGTCTGCGCCACAGCCATGCTCCTGGTTAATATCGCCGAGGCGCTTTTGCTGTGGTGCAAGTTGAACTGGATTATGGGGACTTTTAGGTGGTTCATTTTGCTGTACCTCCTTCCGTTCCCTCCACTGCGTCCGACTCCTTCCTAGGCTTATTATCGAGCAGCCTTACGGATGCCCGTGCTAGCCCACAGTAGGGTCGGAAGTTGCAGGCCCTGAGAGTGGCCAATGAGGAGTCGCTCACCAGACAGGCGAAGTGGACGCTCGAGGCATCCTTCTTCGTGCTCCCCCTGGCGACGGCCCACCCATCGGTCTTCAGACCTGGGTTTTGCTTGTCGAGGAGTAGAAGTACTTTCTCGACAGTGTACTTGGGCTCCTCCACGTGGACCACCACTCGATGGCGTTTGGGCAGCTCATCGACCGGCAGCACACACACGGATTCACCTTGGACGAGTAAGTCCGTGGAAAGGCTTCTGAGCCAGTTCCCCGTCTCCTCATCTGCGCACGAGAAGACGATTGCACCGTCCCTCTCCCAGCTGCCGGTAAAGGATGGTGTTTTAGTGCCAACAGGAATTTCCATGATGGCGTCCACAATCTTGTCCCGGATGGCTTCTATGTTGCCGGCTTCAAGTTTTTTGTCAGGGTAGCCCCTTATTATGAGGGCTAGCCTGAGGAGTCCTTTCGTGGCCTGGGCGTAAGAACCTTGGTCGGAGACTTTCGGTCTTTTCCCTGTCGCCTGATGGGAGGGGCTTGGTGTGTTTGGCCCTTGTCTGGGGCGTTTAGGAGCCCCAGGGGCCTCTGCAGTCCCGTCCTCCGGCTTAGAGTTAGCACTGGAGGCTCGGGGGTTAGCAGTTAGCCCCTCTCTCATCAGTTTTTTGTAGCGACGCCTTGCGGCGCCGTTATATCTAATGCGGGTTTTGGGTGGGCTTTTTGATGGGCCCGCCCCCGCGTTGGGTGCCTCCTGTGGTTCGCTTTGAGACAAAGCCACCCCCTGGAGTGCTTCAATTAGGTTTATTTTTGGTGGTGTACTGTTTATTAGATCCATTTTGTTCCCACGAGTTCCGCGGTAGTGCGATATCACCCGGACAGAGCCGCGTATGACCGGGGCTTGGCTTATACTACCCGGAGGACGCCCGGTATCCGGGAGGCACCGTAAGAGACGCAGCACTCCCTGCGCCATGCAGCCATTAGCACGGTAGCTTACACCTCGGCTTGGAGAGTTGGTCCGCGGTGGGGCCTTCCACACACAGTGTATTAGCCACCACTACCCGAAGAGCACCCGGCCTCGGGTATCATCCCTCGAGCCGGGGTCCCTTCGGGCGTTCTCCTATCCGCCACCTGGAGACGCGCCCGGTTGGTGCTCAGCCGCCGGGTTGTTGTTACAAATAACCGCAAAATATTCGCTCTAATAAACTTCAAATAGTGTTGAGAGTTTTGCATTCGAATCATTTTATAATCGTGAGTAAGAAAATGCGGCACCCGACGGGCGGAGAGATGCAATGCTTTACTCAGGAGGTGATGCATCTCTTCTTTAGAGGTGCATATACTGTCAGCTTTTCACACAATTTCAATCAGCAGAAATTTAAAGATCATTACCGAATCCATGACGCTTTTTGGATACCTGATTCGGGGTTCTTCTTGGACACTTGTACTGGACACGCGTTTCAACTCAGCAACCCAGCTTTTGACTGCCGCGTAAAAGAGAGTACTTTCACTCTAAACATTTTCCGCATCGTCATACATATCTGCTCCCTTCATACCCGACATAAAAAGAAACGTTCTCATAGCTCTTTGTTTTGTTTTATCCATTTTAGGGATAAAAAAACAAGAATCTTTAAAATGACAGCTTGCTAAAAAGTACACTCCATCGATTTTAATTTGCCAAACCAATTACATGCCATTTAGTATAAATACCAGGAGTCAAACTACTACTAAAAACACTATCCTAGTACACGGGTGCGATAGCGTAGAGTCTGTGAGAGTGGCCACCCTTCACTAGACTCCAATTGATTGTGAGCGAAGGGTGGGTCTCATCGTGAAGTTTTCTCCGTGAATCAAAATCGTGGATGTCGAAGTAGAAGTATTTAATCAGAAGGTTGAAGTGAGTCGCCAGTTCTTAACGCCTTGATTGTTATTTCGCCGTAGTGTATTAGTGTGGGCACGAGGTGAAGCCGTAGTAGTGTGTCCGAAGTGTGTAGTCGAGGAGCGAGGCTTGACGATCGGTATCGCGGGTAATGCAGGTACTGCTTGATAATGAAGCGTAGTCGCGGTAACTATCCGCCGAGGAAATGATATATAGCCGTGTACTTGTCCACCAAGGGAATGATGCGTAGAGCGCGGTAACTATCCGCCAAGGGAATGATATCGATTGATTGAAATGTACTACGTTTTATACCGTGAGCGGTGATGTAATAGCTATGAGTGGGGTGCGACATGTGTATCGATCAGAAGAAATGACATGAGTCATCGCTTGACTGTGCATAAATTGCCGAATTTAGTTGCAAATTAACTGCAGCTGACTCGTGTAGATTTGAGCGAGTTTGCGGTTTCCATTCTGTGGAAATTACTTTTTTGTTGTGGGAATGTTGGACCGACAGGATTCCAACAAGTCCTCCAACTAGGCATCGCTCGTTGGGACTCTCAATATCTAGGCATCGCTCGTTGGGACTCTCATATCCTTGCTTAGTTTACGAAAATGGAAGATCGACATAGATATTTTGAGTTAGCGTTCTCCGTGAAATAACTCTTTAGTGAAAATTCTATTGTGGACAACTAAAATTTTAACAGCAGTCGGTCCGCGACCAAGCAACTTATAATTCTTTGGATTCGTTTATTGCTTTACGGCAATCTCTTACAAAGTGTAAGTAGTGTATGTCTCGTTATTGCAAACGAACGGCAGAATGGCAAATTGAAAATGGTGACATAGCTTCGAATCAAACACGGAATGTCACAATGTAAAATCAGGCGACCCGACCACTGTGCCACCGGCTACTGTGTTTTCCGAAACGAAGCGACCAACTACGTGCATGGCAACGCGTATGGCAACGCCAAGCAACGCGACGACGCGGTCTGTTTTGCTGGTGATTTAATTTGCGAAGAGGCAGGCCCTGGCCTGACGAGAGCCGCGGACGACGAGTAAAGAAAATACCGCGCCGCAGGGCGAGCGTTAAATTGGCATTCCAACACACTCCTAGCCGCCTGGAGCATACAGGCGCGTACGAGACGCCCGTACGTCGAGGCGAAAAGGGAGAGGTGAACCCGGAAATGATAGGTTAATACAATTACATTTGCCTTTTACGAGACACCGTATCGTAGCAGTTTACTTGCAAAAGTAATTTTGTTACCTAATATAATACATTTTACTAATGTTGGTTCTTTGGGTTGTGTAAGCTAGATTTTTACTTACCTATTATAATATACTACTACTATTTCTTTATGTCTATTTTATGAATCAATCTTCAAACAGCCCCACTAGTTGGGACGCCATTTGTAAAGAAAATTTTTACTACTACTTTTTCTTTATCTGCGAGATATGATTTTATAATCTATTTCTCGATATGTTATGTTACGATGCTTTCAATGTCTATTGGCCCACCACATTGGGACGGCATATGTCAGAGAAGATTTTACTATATCTATTTCAATATGTTACCACCATACAACGACAGTGATAATATTACCTTCAAGAGGATAGGCTTCCAATACCTTGCCTAATAATTTCCCTCCTTGTATTTACTTCCTCAATGAAACAAATCTTCTCCAATTAATAATCCATATATTAAACCAAAATGCATATTTAAACAATTAAAATTATAACTTTTTCTATTTTAGTTTAAGTACTATTATTGTGAATTATATTTATAATAATGAGCGCCTAATTCACCACAAAATATTTACAATTTATTCTTTGAGTTATTTTCGATCGATTATTTGTCGATGACAACAATGGCTGCGTTCAGTCGATTGTTAATAAAATAATATTAATAATGATAATGCATGAGTTTAAATCTCCGCCGTGAAATTCGACAATTAGATTCTAATCCTTTATTTATTTAAATGTGTTCAATGTCAATTTATATTGAAACATGAATCGTAATGTTTACATACAACAATAAAATTACTTATAAACTAACACACTGTTAACTAGTCGATGGCGTTCCAGTGATATAATGAATTTAAATGACCGCAGTCGCTAATGCCCGATATAAACTACGACCTGGTTACCATTCAGTCCACTGAATGTCCATATGGTTTTCGTTCTATTATTTCTATTAATACTATTCCCTCCCCGTTATCCTTGAAACCCCATCGATCAGTCAAAACAAAAAACCTTAATATAATCTACAATTTCCTTATCTTTAATCTTATTCTAACATTCAGTATAATTCGAATGTTTCCTTAACTAGTTTCCAAATTAAAAGCACATTTATATAATGGCTGATGTCTAAATCATGGAGTTAGCAAAGGCTAACTCTCTTCCAAATTAAATAATAGTCTGACTAGAGGTTTACCTCGTAGAACTATCAACGACTATTCATACCAATCGATGTTAAATGCCTCATTTTTAGTTAACGTGCAAATATGTAGAAATCACGCATTTACGTTACAACTACTTAACATTCTAATAATTTCAACAAACCCCACAAACTCTAATATTTATAACCCCAAAAATATACAACAATGACAATATTGGTTGCTAGCTTCGTCCCAAATAATTAAATAACGCCAGCTTCGGCAAAATAAACTTACATATTTTTAGTACATCTTTGCCGACAATGACTCTCGGCTATACTTCCCGTATTTACAGCTGCATTCACATTATGCACTTATAACTAATGTCAATTTCTTCGATGCGTGTCGCCTTTCTAGAAATCTGCCATCACCAAGAAGAATGTCTCTTTAGAAACCCCAGCCGCTTACTATCGTACTGCAATTTTCAAGCCGTTACTGCATTCTCATCAATGTTTTTCCCTTATTTCGACGCTAATTTATACACCTCCGAAGGACGTTCGCAATGTTGTGATCTCAATCTGACGTTTCAGTTTGATTCGTTCGCCATCTTAGATATAATTTCCGTATTGCATCCCGACGAATCTCGTACTTCTATTTTATATGAAATGTTGGATTTTTTTACAGCCAACTCGCGTAGCTCTCTCGATTCACATTTTTAGCACTGGATTTCTATTATTTGTTCGTTTTTTAGTGTCCTTGTAAAAAGCGCATCAATGGCGATTGCGATAAAGCGTTTCTGTGATATTCGATCTGTACACTTTATACGAATTTAAATGAACTGGGCACTAAGATGCTTCACAGCATCTCAGTGCCCTTATTTTAAAACTGTTTATTCTCACATCTGAGCACCAAAATATACTTTTCTTTCCCAAACTTCCGCAGCTTTAGAGCGTGCAACTAAAATTTCTTAATGGATGCCGGAAGCAACACGTCCATCCCTTTTATAACACCCTTATCGATGTGACCTTTTTTTGATAATTTAACCCACAACTATTGACTAATCAATCATAAAACGATCTGATTTATCTATTTTTTCGTTAAATAACGCTCTGCCACATTGCTAACAAACGAATTTCTTAACGATAATTCGTGCTTCTAATTATACAAATGATTTTAAGTATTTATTTTACGTATTATGAGAAATTGATGTTTCATATTCGGCGGGAAATCATCATACTTTGACTTAACCTTGCCGCCTTTCTTGCGCGTCGTTTCCGCTTTCACATTTGAAAGCGAAATAATATAACTATTTTATTTCAATTTTATTTATTGCTAGTATTTTTATCTAGTAATTCATTTATTTTAATTAAGTGTTTCTAAATTTCCTCAATTTAACTATTAATTTTTATTTTGGCTGGCAATTATTCGGTGAAAATTCTTTTGGACATCATTGATTCGGCTTTCTTCCATCGATGTCGATTATGTTTTCCAATTTCTCTTAATAATAAATCAAATGTTCTTCAAATGACTTTATCAATATTGCTATTAATTCTCCCATAATTCCTACTATTTAATGAACCCCTTTTTATATTTCTTTGAAAAACCAATCGGTCGACTTTTTAAGACCATAAACATGCTTCTATTGTCTATTTGTCAATTATTGATATTTACGTCGATTTTTCGTAAAAATCTCAAAATATGCTAATTTCTTGCCAAATATTCCTGATTGTCTATCTTTAAACCCCTAATGATGTCCTTAACTCTCAAAAACCACTCAAAACCCCTTTATTTATGTGACGCTGGCACTGCACTCTATAGTTTAGCAACTGACATTCTTCATCTGTCAAGTTTAGTTCCTAATTAAATCGCTAGATGTCACTATGATCTTTTTAAAGTACACTTTAATTTTAAAAATTCGATTAATCTATTTCCGGTTAGCTTAGAGCTGCTAAGCGATCATGTGATGATTTTCAGATCATTACAATACCCCCTCCCAAAATCTCAGCTTGCCCTCAAGCAATCATATCACATATCTTTCTTGTTATCTGTTAAATCTCCAACCGCTTATTCATGATGTTTGTAATATAATATTAATGTTAATAATTTTATAGAAATAACTATGTAACTCCTCCGATATGTTTGTACTATAATGTCAATGATAATAGTTTATGTTTAATTCACGTACCTTTACGATATGTTTTGTGCTATATGTTAATTATAATATTTTACGTTTAATTCACGTACCTTTACTATATATTTTGTACTATAATGTTATGATAATATTTTACTTTTAATTCACGTACCCTTACGATATGTTTTGTTCTATATGTTAATTATAATATTTTACGTTTAATTCACGTACCTTTACGATATGTTTTGTACTATAATGTTATGATAATATTTTACTTTTAATTCACGTACCCTTACGATATGTTTTGTGGCTTGCCTTCCCTCTTCAAGTCTATAATTTCTATCTTGTTTCCATATAATACCAATCTCCTAACCCAGATCTTTTAATGATAATACTTTTAATATAATTTCTCACTTTCTCCTCTATATCTCACCTCAATAATATGATACCTATAATAATAATAATGATGAAGATTCCAAACACTCCTGTTGCAAATTTTTAATATTTATTTAATATATTCCAACTTCTCCTCCTCTCTTTCGCTTCAACATGCGTCCGCTCAATTAGGAAATAAACCCGAGTCCTCGACCATGTCTCCACCTACTTATTCTGTTCTATCGACCAATCTATAAATAATCTCAATACATTAATATAATAATTATAATATTTCTCTCCGTTGCAAAATTTAAATTGATTCCGTCTATTTATTCTCCGTTCACCCACTCCGCTCAATTAGGATTTCTCCCGAGTCCTCGATGGTGAACATTTTAACTGTCTAACTCTTCAAAAAAAAATAGTTTGAATATGCCTAAGTCAGAACAATGCACTCGAACAGGCTCTGGTCGTCCCTTAATGTTCTAGATTCTTTTAAAATCGTGACATTGTCCCGACCAGTCGCATAGTAAGTTTTTATTTAATATAGTATGCTATTTCACGCTGGGCTTGTCCTTCTGCTATTTACTTAGACACAATCTCAAGTTAGATAACCTGACGATTGTTAATAGGTTCTTCACTAGTCTATTGTTTGTGATTTTAACGTACACTGTAAATGGTTTCTAATTCTCATTCGTTATTTCAAAATTTGGAAACTGAATTTATCCTTTCACCGTTCTGCATACTTCACGTTCAAAACGCCTTTCATTCTATCTTCATACCAAAATCAATCCCCTCCTTCATCACAACTTATGTTGGTTTACTAATTAACAATGTATTTATCGTCCTTCTTCTCTCACCCTCCTGGATCGCTACTATTTATCTCCTTCATAACATAAACTAAATCAATATCCGGCCTATTCCAATTTCGCAACACCATAATAACCCCCTTGGTGCATGTAACCATAATGCCACCGTAATAAAAATAATCCCATTGGGTATCTGAGCTCCTCCCTGTCGAATCTAGACCATATCCGACTCTGGGTGTCAACTCGTCCAAAAGCGTAGACCTGATCAGGGTCACGCGTTGAGGTGCGACCTCAACCTTGCCGAGACCTCCATATATACTCCCTCGCAAGTTACCAAATACAAAACAAAACCATGGACCCGAGCAGTGGCTCCAACTCCGAAGACCGCCCACTTCAGATAAAAATTCCCATAAATATTATAGTCGCTCTAAAAATTAGCGCTATTTTCGATTCTAACTTCTTCATCCCGCTCTAAAATAGCGAGACGTCGACAATACCACCAAATATTCTATACCAAATAACAATATTCTACGACTCTTCATTCATCTTATAGTCGCTTCCTATATAGCACTATAACTCAATTCCTCAATATATAATATTTTATAATAATTATAATAATGATTTTAATCAGGCCCTATATAGCCTCAATAATATAACGATCAACCAACTTTATCAATAACAATAATCCATCGACTTTACTAATAATACTTTGGAATCTTCTCTCCAATATAATAATCGTATCCCGATACTGCTTTGCCATTTAGTTCTTACAAACAAAAAACTTATTACACTAATGAGATTCCTAATCGTGTTCGCTTGTATTTCTTCGCTTTAGGTAGGAATGATTGGACAACAAGTTGTAGGTGATTAGGATAGGATTTAGGATAAGATAGGATAGGATAGGAAAGGAATACTTGTTGCTTAAAACGAAGAGATTCAAACAACACAACGCTCTCCTTGTTATAACTCTTTTCCCAATTTTGCAAAACAATATCACTCCACTAGATACCCAAATGAAAAAAAAATGTCAGCTTATTAACAATATTTTACAACCCAACGATTTCACGAGGTGCATTCTTCCATACATATACGTATCAATGGATAATATGTTTAGTAAAATGTAACTGTATGCTATATATATATACGCAAAATAATGTGTGATTCTAATGTGAAAAAATTAAACTATACTGCTCAACTAAACGTGTAAGCTAATATGTATTGTAATTAAAATATTTCTGATTTATTGTATACTGCTTTTGGTATGGTATTAATGATTTGTTGCTATTAAGACTTTGGTAATGGAATAGAAATAAGGAATGTGATAGGATAGGTAGTGTATGATAGAATGGTAGGATAGGAATGGTGATAGGATGATGGATAGGATGATAGGATAGGATATCTAATCTATTACTAGAAAGGAACAGGATAATGATATTATCTGTAATGTAATTTATAACTTGAAAAATGATGAAATCTAATGTTTGATATATCGTGTTAAAATAATTTATTATTTTAGTATAATAATACAATACATACACAAGAACACACACCCCGCTACAATCAATAACTCTGATATTCAAAATAATCTGCCGGTCATTCTCTCAATAAAATAATAATAACCGCCATGACAGCCAATATAATAATATTATAATGCTATGACAACCACAAAACATACCATCAAAAAAACCGTGAGTTTTTTTTTTATACTCCCCATAATTTATTGAGCTTCTACAACTAATCACTCAACCGATAGAATCGTAAGGTTCTTTAATCACCCCTTACTAATTTTTTATCATATCTTTTATGTGGCATCGCCCTATGGCTTTACCTTCCGATTTTATATATAAGTAAGTATTTCAAGTATGTATTTACTAAGTATGTATTTTAAACGTCGGCAAACGTCCTCATATTTGATATCTATATTCAATTCTCCTATAATATTCTGTATCGTACCATCCGCCGACATCAATTGTATATTATTGCATTTGTTATCAAACGCACAATCCTGAAATAATGTTATATATTTTCTCCCTATTATATTAACAGAAGATCCTGTATCTACTAATGCTTTTAATTTAAAATTATTTAGCCTTACATAAATATAAGGTCTCTGATCCATATCATTACTATTTAGGGTATTATTAAAAATGCGAACCGACGACCCCCTCCCAGCCATCGAGTTCTCTATTCGTATTTTATTCGAGATATATTTCTCTCCAGCCTTCGTTTTTTCGATGACGAAGCTGTTTGAGACATTATGATATCTACGTCTATTCTTAATTTATTTGTCGTATTTAATTTATTTTATTTTAATTTAAAATAAATTTAATTAATTTATTTTATTTATTTTTATTTTGATTCAAAATAAATTTAATTTATTTTATTTTTTTATTTAAACGAATTTATTTTATTTTATTTTATTATTGATTAAACGAATTTAATTAATTTATTTTATTTTGATTCAAAACTAATTCAATTTATTTTATTTTTTAATTAAACGAATTTAATTTATTATATTTTATTCAAAGCAAAAGGTTGACGATTGCTATTGTGCCAAAGGTTATTATCCGCGGCGTCCTGATTACAATTATTTTAATTTATTTTAATTCCAGCCTAATTCTTAATAAAATCTATTTCCAATCAAATTTGTTTATTTTATTTTTAAACTATTCTTATTCCCGAGGTACTATTTTAATCGTTGATTTAATTACGACGAATGCAGTCAACATGTGTACATAATGTACAATAAACGTTAAATTATGTATATAGGCAGATTTCTAGAAAACAACACACATATACAATATATCAACAATTCGCAATGCTAAATATACAGTTATATCACACGATTCATGTTTCTATATTTCTTATTTATCAAATGCCCAAATTACAATCGATCGAAAATAATTTACTATTTATTTTATTTAGAATCTATCAAGGCCCCACCCGTTGGGTGCCATTATAATTGGATACCATAATATTTTCGATCGATTGTTAGTAAATAATAATATTAATACGAATGGCATGTGTTTAATACGATGCACCAAAATTCGATAATTGGGTTCTAGTGCTTTATTTGTTTAAATGTGTTCAATGTCAATTTATATTGAAACATGAATCGTAATGTTTACATACAACAATAAAATTACTTATAAACTAACACACTGTTAACTAGTCGATGGCGTTCCAGTGATATAATGAATTTAAATGACCGCAGTCGCTAATGCCCGATATAAACTACGACCTGGTTACCATTCAGTCCACTGAATGTCCATATGGTTTTCGTTCTATTATTTCTATTAATACTATTCCCTCCCCGTTATCCTTGAAACCCCATCGATCAGTCAAAACAAAAAACCTTAATATAATCTACAATTTCCTTATCTTTAATCTTATTCTAACATTCAGTATAATTCGAATGTTTCCTTAACTAGTTTCCAAATTAAAAGCACATTTATATAATGGCTGATGTCTAAATCATGGAGTTAGCAAAGGCTAACTCTCTTTCAAATTAAATAATAGTCTGACTAGAGGTTTACCTCGTAGAACTATCAACGACTATTCATACCAATCGATGTTAAATGCCTCATTTTTAGTTAACGTGCAAATATGTAGAAATCACGCATTTACGTTACAACTACTTAACATTCTAATAATTTCAACAAACCCCACAAACTCTAATATTTATAACCCCAAAAATATACAACAATGACAATATTGGTTGCTAGCTTCGTCCCAAATAATTAAATAACGCCAGCTTCGGCAAAATAAACTTACATATTTTTAGTACATCTTTGCCGACAATGACTCTCGGCTATACTTCCCGTATTTACAGCTGCATTCACATTATGCACTTATAACTAATGTCAATTTCTTCGATGCGTGTCGCCTTTCTAGAAATCTGCCATCACCAAGAAGAATGTCTCTTTAGAAACCCCAGCCGCTTACTATCGTACTGCAATTTTCAAGCCGTTACTGCATTCTCATCAATGTTTTTCCCTTATTTCGACGCTAATTTATACACCTCCGAAGGACGTTCGCAATGTTGTGATCTCAATCTGACGTTTCAGTTTGATTCGTTCGCCATCTTAGATATAATTTCCGTATTGCATCCCGACGAATCTCGTACTTCTATTTTATATGAAATGTTGGATTTTTTTACAGCCAACTCGCGTAGCTCTCTCGATTCACATTTTTAGCACTGGATTTCTATTATTTGTTCGTTTTTCAGTGTCCTTGTAAAAAGCGCATCAATGGCGATTGCGATAAAGCGTTTCTGTGATATTCGATCTGTACACTTTATACGAATTTAAATGAACTGGGCACTAAGATGCTTCACAGCATCTCAGTGCCCTTATTTTAAAACTGTTTATTCTCACATCTGAGCACCAAAATATACTTTTCTTTCCCAAACTTCCGCAGCTTTAGAGCGTGCAACTAAAATTTCTTAATGGATGCCGGAAGCAACACGTCCATCCCTTTTATAACACCCTTATCGATGTGACCTTTTTTTGATAATTTAACCCACAACTATTGACTAATCAATCATAAAACGATCTGATTTATCTATTTTTTCGTTAAATAACGCTCTGCCACATTGCTAACAAACGAATTTCTTAACGATAATTCGTGCTTCTAATTATACAAATGATTTTAAGTATTTATTTTACGTATTATGAGAAATTGATGTTTCATATTCGGCGGGAAATCATCATACTTTGACTTAACCTTGCCGCCTTTCTTGCGCGTCGTTTCCGCTTTCACATTTGAAAGCGAAATAATATAACTATTTTATTTCAATTTTATTTATTGCTAGTATTTTTATCTAGTAATTCCTTTATTTTAATTAAGTGTTTCTAAATTTCCTCAATTTAACTATTAATTTTTATTTTGGCTGGCAATTATTCGGTGAAAATTCTTTTGGACATCATTGATTCGGCTTTCTTCCATCGATGTCGATTATGTTTTCCAATTTCTCTTAATAATAAATCAAATGTTCTTCAAATGACTTTATCAATATTGCTATTAATTCTCCCATAATTCCTACTATTTAATGAACCCCTTTTTATATTTCTTTGAAAAACCAATCGGTCGACTTTTTAAGACCATAAACATGCTTCTATTGTCTATTTGTCAATTATTGATATTTACGTCGATTTTTCGTAAAAATCTCAAAATATGCTAATTTCTTGCCAAATATTCCTGATTGTCTATCTTTAAACCCCTAATGATGTCCTTAACTCTCAAAAACCACTCAAAACCCCTTTATTTATGTGACGCTGGCACTGCACTCTATAGTTTAGCAACTGACATTCTTCATCTGTCAAGTTTAGTTCCTAATTAAATCGCTAGATGTCACTATGATCTTTTTAAAGTACACTTTAATTTTAAAAATTCGATTAATCTATTCCCGGTTAGCTTAGAGCTGCTAAGCGATCATGTGATGATTTTCAGATCATTACAGTTGTTAATAACGAGAATAGGGAAATGTTTAGAGTCGATCGAAAAAAGAGTGTGGATGATATACATAGATTGATGAAATTAACGATAACCCAAATAACAACCCATCTTTCGAGGTCATCAGTCTATGATGTCCTTAGTGAGTGATAGCATTTGCCGTATTGTAAACCATGATATTTTCAGTGTAATGATACTTTTATTTCCTCGATACGTAAATTAGCTCAATTAATAATAGTTCAGCGCCAACGTCGTATTTACATGATTCGGTGCGTTCGACTTTAGGACGATACTTTTCGTCTCAATCTTAATGTATAAGTCGCTCCGAATATCTCAGATCACACGTATTGCATTTATTGA
Organism: Micropterix aruncella; assembly: GCA_944548615.1. Lineage (NCBI taxonomy): Eukaryota > Metazoa > Arthropoda > Insecta > Lepidoptera > Micropterigidae > Micropterix > Micropterix aruncella. Next base: position 28,406,904 of record OX155970.1, read on the forward strand.
ACAACAATGCACGAGACCAAAAAGTGAGACCACATATATTCCGGGTGCACCAGACCTAACAGACACATATCCCGAAAGAACAAGCACGAGGGACATTTAGCTGTACGAAAATAAATAGTCACTCGTTTGTGTGTGTACAAAGCTAATATTAATTGTTCACACCCGCGCAGGTAAAGTAAATACTCGCCTCTTTGTTGAAGTAAATACTGATGCGGTAACAATGGTGTAGATTTAAATATCTGCGACAATGGCATTCATAGTGCTCAGTCAGAGTCTGTTGTAAAGCGGTGCGAATAAAGCGGAGAGGGCTTTGAATTGTGTGCTCACGCCCAACTGTATCTATTGCGGGGAGGATTAGGCTGATCGATGGCAATCCATCGAGGAGCGAGACAATCCATTTTAGCACTTCGCTTCGTTTATTTGAACTTCTCTCGCGGAAGGCGTTGCTTTCGTTTGCATTTGAGCATCTGAATTTGAGTCCGGAAAGATTTTTTCAAATGAGAACTAGATAACGATTTTCTAAACTAAAGTAAACTAGATAAGGTTGTCGCCTGACTCATCTAGGATTAGCTATAATCGTCATACGAATCTGATGTATCCAAGTCCCTTATCTTGGGTATTTGCTATCAATGAAGTTTCTAACTGTTTGATGTTCTTCTTGGCAATTAATTTAACGAAGGTTGGCAATCATCTTGCTGATTTCAGTCTTGGAGACCGTCGCCCGAAACAATGCGCCAGTGCTCAGCTGGAACCACTGGCGTAGATGTTGCAACCATGATATCATTGACCGCCCAGGCCTCCTTTGCCTTGAATTTTCCCCTGGGTTACTATTTGTAGGAGTTCGTATTTGGGGTTGCGCATTATGTTACCGAAGTATTCGAGCTTGCGTCTCTGTACGGTTTTGAGTACCTCTGTCCCTTTTTTATTTAGTCTTTGAAGGACTGTTGTTATACTGTTAGATATAGGTACCACTTATAACTTAGGTTTCAATTTTAAAAATATCTCGGTATTCGTATAGTTCGATAGCTCCGTTTTATTTACTGAAACTGAAGATTTTTTTTGAAAAATATTGAAATGTAAAATATTTCAAACTTTAAGGAAACTAATTGGTATAATATACCAAACTGAAAGAAAAAAGTAGTCGGAAAATATAAAGATGAGAGCGCTAATAATATTATAAATTGTTTTATTGGAATATCCTTAAAAGTATCTTCACATTCAAGTAAAAATTATAATATGGTTAAAAAAATACCATGCGAATGACGAGTTTTAAAAATTACATATGTAAGTTGTTAAAACACATACAGTATCATATAATAGTAAAAGAAATATGTATTTAATATGTGTACAGAAAATAATAGTAAGAATGCATTGATAAATTTAAACGGTAAGAGAATTAATAAAGTGGGCAAATGCCCCTATTGGAAGGTGGATGGTCGGTTCTTTCTGATGCTGTGCGAAACCAGGGTTCCAATCTTACGTAGATTTTTACCTCAGCGGACAAGAGAGCAGATAAACACAAACATGAGCATTAAAACAATTTCTTATATATTTAATTAATGTATCCAGGCGCTTACTACTTGTAGTTGAATCGAGTGAAGAAAGAGAGAGTGAATAATACATAAAATATTGCAGTTTATATAGTCAACATTTTGATGTTGAAATGTCCAGAATGACGCGGAATGCACCTTCGTGATATTGAAAGAAACGTTTGAGAATGCTTATGGCGAAATATGTAATTAGAATTCTGGTTAATTATGTTGTTTAATGATGTCAGACCAAATTCATGACAAAAAATGTTACACGTGTTATACTAAAAGTAGTCGCTAAATTATGCGTGTTGCTAACCGTTACACCCCTAAGCTTACGACCATATACTAAAAGACATATGGTATAACATCGCTTTCGTTCTAATTGAAAGAAATTAACATATAATTTTTTATCCTTCAATATCTGTAGCTTCTCACATCCAGTCGTAAAACGCACATGTGACGATACGGACATCTGACGATACATCTGACCATATCGCCTTATTAAACGCGGCGTGAATGGCACTGACGGAATGCATTCACTCTTTCCTATTGTACATTTATGCTAAATTGGAAGAAAAAATAAACTTGACCAAACTCATGTAGCCCAAAGTTAAAACAGACCAAAAATGATTGCAAATATCGGCCATCTGAAAATGGTTAGTCACACCTCGTATTAATTCTTCTAAGCAGCTGCGTAGAGCGCTATTTGGTGGGCTGACAGCTAATAATGCTGTTCTTTTTATTGCTGTCCCTTAACTATTCATGGTGGGAGTGAAGTGGAAGTCAAGCAGGAGCAAGTGGGGAGGCGGCTTGTTTGCGAGTTTATATTTCAGGACGCAACCCGTCCTGAATTATTTGGTAGCAGCCGAGGAGAGGCAGAGGCAGAGGCAACCCCCATAAATTATGGCGATAAGCGCCAATCCTAGCGGAGAGTTTCTTCCACTTTTCTTACTTGGATTGCCAGATACTTACGGAATAAAGAAACGATTAATAATATACGCGTTATGCGGGGAGAAGCTCACTTGTTGTGGCTTCCTTTCGTGGAAGCCTCCGTGAGTTATCGTAGGACGGAAAGTCCGTTGCTTTCGGGTAGCTACATGGAATGATATTTATATTATTACTATGACTTGGAATTTCTCTAGTTCTTATAAAGTATCTATATTGTTGTTTTTGAAAATTATAAATTGTGGAATTTCTTCATATAATATTATAAAATCATCTACTACATTTAAATAGAACTTATTTTTTATTATATGCTTTATTTACAAAATCTGTAGCTAGAATTTTAATGGTAATAACTCCAAAATTTGGCTGTTTTGACTACAGGGAATTTCTGTGTCATCAAGTAAATATATTATAAAAGGTAAAAAGAGAGTTTTTGGCCGAAAACAATAATAAAATTTGAATAGTGATATTGAAATAACTGATTAGAAAAAAGAACTTTGATGCTAAAAAAAAAGTGGTTCACCGGTTCTCGTTTGACTTGATGTCGGCTAAATGCCACCTTTTATAGTGGCTTTTCCGTCACTTTAGCCTTAAGTACACAGTTAGCTCATTACTTTTGATGCGTAATGACTAATCACCGTTGCTCTGTCGGTTGCTGGGGCACGTGGAGGGGGAGGCATCAAGTGCCTCTGTTTGCCCGCCTCGACTCCTCTCACGCAGCTGTTTCATCCAACCTCATCCGGCCTCACCAAAGGTCCCTATCGCTCGCCACTATTCGTAACATACCTCCTCCCCAGAACGATCTCCTGACATCGCCTTCAGCTGCATGGAGGATCAGTCTGCGCAGCCTCCCTGTTGCTGTCCCTCGCAGACGACGACGACGACTCGTCGGCGGCCATTCGCTCCCGGGTTCCGTGAAGTAACTCGGTTTCGTCTTCATGCTGCGAGCCAGAAGGATATTCCTCCAGGTTATCCATTGGCGCCTTCTTGGTTGAGAACAGCGACTACAGTAAGAAAACTAGGCACTGCGCTCTTCTCCCCCTAATAAAGCTCCTAACGCTGACGATCGCCGCTGCTGTTTCGCTGATCGCGTGGACAGATCGTACTTCAGCGTCTGGGACGGACTTCTTCCATGTCTCCGTCTACTATTTTAGTCGTGGCGCTGCAGTAGCATGAGACCTTCCTTCCGGCGGTTGTGCTGGCTCTAATTGCTTCCTCCCTTATCATGCATGTGTTCGTCTGCTAAAATTTTCTAAGGTCGCAATCATCTCTAATCACTAACATCAGTGGTTTGACTTCGCCGAATTGGTTCGCGATAACACGCTGTTCCTAAGTGAGACTTGCTTCATTCCCGGAGTTGTGAGGCGCTTCAGAGAGGCCGACTTGACCTAACTGGTGATTAAGGCGGGACGTTGTTTTCCGCCGCCAATGATAAAAACGCTGCGAAGGAACCTCTTCCTTCCCCTTTCATTGCTAATATCTATCAAAAAACAATTTAAACAGTCAAGACTACTTTCGTTAGCAAATGCAATTAAGAGCAATTTGTTTCTAATTTGATTCAAGCGATTGGCATACATTATAAATAAGGGGAAGTCCCCAACGTCGGGATGGCTCATAAAGCCAGACGACTCGCATATTTACTAACTAAACGTAATAAAAACCAGTAATGCGGTGATTATTAAAGCCGAAAGAGAGGGAACGGACCCATATAGTTACGTTAAGTAACGTTGTTAAGTCAGTTAACGCACCCGTTTAGTTACGTTAAGTTCGCGAGATATACAAGGTGTACGGTCTTAGGAGCCGTCTTTGACTTTCCTCTATTTAAAAGTCTCCTCCGCTATGCAATTTCCTCGTGTTATTATTATCTGACAATATAAGAGAAACTCACAGAGAAGAAGAAGAAAACTGTTTCTCTAGGTAATAAAATATCAGCGAGTTGAGTCCGTCCATCAGACATGTAAATATTTATAAAATGGCAAGAAAGACGCTAAGGCGACGCGTTGAGGGAGGGGGGTTTGTGTCTCGACCGTCGGTGTTTGCAGTAATAAAGTGTGTTTGGTGGCAGGGGGTAAGGTTGAGGGGGAGGAAAGGGGTTCGAGATCAATAGGAGCGTCGTCATTTCGGACGGCCATCAAAATAGAGACCATCAAATCACGACAACCAACTCATCTGGTGTCTGCGATCGGCGGCCTCGCTGTAGCTCCACAATAATAATCCTAGCCTTTATAATAATATAGGTAACCTACGGCTATATTCCAGAGAATTAGGCGGTTATTAAAATATTGATTTGTTCATCACAGAATACATAATGTCAAACATGTCACTTTTGATTTTTTCTGTAAGAAAGCCTTACCGGATTTAATTTTAAATAAAAATAAACCGAGTAGTATGTATAATATATGAACGTAATGTTATTAGGTAGAAACTATCACCAATACTTGTATGCGGAATTTATTTAATACTGCACCGATATTACGATTCAATGCAATTAGCAGAATATTGAAAAAAACATATCATAATTTTATAATGAAATAATACATGCGGTATTTTCACAAAAAATATATTTTAATATTAACCTTGCTCCGAAATCGTTATTTTTTGTAAATTTTTTAGTACTTAATAGATATGAAAAGCTGTTTGTTTATATTTTAAATTTATAAAACAAAAAATAAATGGTTTGAAATACACTAATATAATTATAAAAGTGTAATAATAAAATAATGGAATGGTATAAAGTTCCTATTGAATATTAATCTAGGTATATTTATTTATGTAGGTATATTCTATATGTATTTAAATGTTTACGAAAACAAATACTAAAATGCGATTACCTGGAAATGATATTTTCATACAATATAATGTTGAAGCAAGCACTACGAATTTTAAATTTAATATCACACAAAAAATCAATCAAGTTATCAGTGAAATATGTCGTACCCAAAACTTTGATCAATGACCCACATTTGTAGGCCTTTATTGCTTATTTTAATACTTTTAGACGTCACGCTATCATCACAATTACGTTGACATATTATTATTATCTGCCCTCCATTACAACACGGGTTCCGAAATAACGAGCCTATACATACGTCTACACGAACACCCGTCACCACAATATACAATATTATTATATGTGTACGATAGACAACCATAAATCATACTCCCTTATAATGAAATACTAGATGAATCCGATAACACTTACCGCATTTTTATAATAACTATGTCAATCTTAGGCGCATACATTACGCTACGTAAAAATATATTATTTTAATGACAAGAAATAAGGACCATTTTTTGGAGTAACGTTTTAAATATTAGTATAAATAGCAAAAAAAATACTAACGCATATATTGTGATTGGCGCAAAGACGTGCTGAAAATGCATAAAAAAACGAGGTAGCTCGAATTTAAATTGGGAGCTATAAACATGAAATATCGAGTACCAAGCTATTGTGGTGACGACCAGCGGACGCCACACGAAGGATGTCGAACTAAGCCATTACTGATCACACGCATTTATTCGGTAGTATGCATTGCTTTAGTATAGGGATATATCTGATTCCTATTTATTTCGGCTATATCACTATTGTTTTGGCTAAAAAAAATCGGTTGTCTGTAAAGTCGGTTTACTGACGATAGTTGAACGTGACAACGTCATAAGAAAATACTGATGGAATGGTTGCATTTGAAGCAGTTTCATTTAAGATTCTGATATTGTTTATTACAAACACCCAAAAATATATGCTTTTATACTCACCGATTTGACTACAACATGTAAATGTATTATTGTATAGCAGTATAATTGTATAATTGTTGATTGTTTAAAGTTTATTGTTTTTTTTTAATTTGAAAGTTTGAAATCTCAAACTGTTAAATAACGGTTTGAGAAGCGTATGAGCACGCTGCGCCATCTAGCGGTAGGTAATACGTCGTAAATAAACAATATCAGCGACATTTTACCAACCGCTAGATAGCGCATCGTAATGATAGCTTTTCATACTTTTTTTTTTTTTTCAAATAAAAGTTGCTTATTTCGTTGCACTTCGTTGTACCCACGAGAAAATTGTCCGTTCAGTAATAACATTCCGTATATCAAGAATACATATAAAATTATGTCAAAAATTTAAATCAATCTAGTGATTTTCATTCGTACTATTTTAGACTGAGGTTAGTGAATAATTCTTGTCGCAACCGGTAGATGGCAGCATTTATATTGAATAATAAATATAATAAATGGAACGCCTCAGAGCGAGGTAACGCCGCATGAGTCATGTTTTTTCGTGCGTGCAGCAGGCTCCATCGAATTATAAGACGTTGTCACGTCAAAACATTGAAATCGGTAGAGGCAATCGCCATCACGTCATTAAGGTATGAGGATCAACGACGCATGGTGTTTGTTACGGTTAAATAATTGTATATTTTTCGTTTTATATTCGGAAGACATATGGTTGCTAATTGAATACTTTGTTACAGGAACACCAAATAAGCAATTGAAAACCCACAACCGTTATTTCCCTCCTTTAAACGTCCATTTTAATCGCTTACATTCAAATTTTAAATCCATGAAACCCGATTTTAAATAATAGTACTTTTAACTTATTTTCTAATACCTATTGTCAATATACATTTCAAAAAGCACGCCAAAAATATTCTAAATAAACATTTGGAGCCTCATGTAATTATGACGGATAATTCGACCGCAGACGAAATGCTTTAAGAGCGCGGCTCGCGGACATCAAACTCAAAAATGGAACAATCCTACTCCATAAGTTTTAAATTACGGTAATTTATAACAATTTTACCTTCAAACTATGTTGGTTGCAAGATATTTCTTAAATATGTCTGAAATATTTTGTAACATATGCTAACACCGGCGCATGGTGGGATGCGAATTTTTGCAAATTCGTCAATAAAATAATTTCAGGAACGTCTCAGAAAATACCAAAATAATCGAAATTAACTATTTTTAAATATTAATAAATATTGAAATTAAATGAGATATATTTTCTGTATTTATTTTATCATTTCAAACATTTTGGTGCAGTTATTGTGCTTATAAGTTATATGTAAGTTTGAGAGTGCAGGAGAAACTGCACTGACAAATAAGTTTTGTAGCTCAGTGGCATACCTAACTAGGCCCGAAAGCCTGTATCTAGGGATGCTCCTTCTAAGTCGCTTGTTATCGCGAGCTGACTGATTATGTAACTGGACATTGAAGATAATACATAAATTAACACTTTTGTGAGTAGTGCCTTGTTTCCACAATTTCATAATTTTTTTGTGTTCGACTGCAAAAGCACACAAATATGGTCAAAAATAAAGAGTTTTCAAATAATTTTTACTTGTGATTTATTTCAAATTTCATATTATGGGAAGGCAATCATTATCCAGTTCTTATTCCTAAATTATGAAAAATAGAATACCTAGAAATATAATACAAGGCCTAAAAATATAATGAGGTATGTGGCAATGGCTGTTTTAGCAGACGTGCCGCTCTGTAGAGGAATCTTTTTCCAGATGCCGTGCGCATTTCACATTTGACAAGCCTTTTGGCGTTGGCTTTCTGGTTCGGATCACAAGAGAAATATAACGAAAAGGTAGTCAATTATAGTACATTTTGGCAAATATAATTTTGGCGACCGACCCAGAACAGGAACAGAAACTATACGAAGAACTAGTCTTCGCATTGTTTACAATATAGTATCAACAGCAGGGGGCTATAATAGTGAATTGCTTATAGGCAGGATTTTCTTACCTGACGAAATAATACTGATAACGTAACCGAACCTTCAATACATGTATAGATAATATATGTTATATTAAAGAGGTACAAAGCGTTTAATGCCTGTGCTGCCGTGAATTTTATAAATTTAATTTTCGAAATTTATTTTCAGCGACTCATTTCGGGCGGAAATACAGGGAAAACGAAAGAGACGGTGCATGTAATGTTTTTAAAAATTTCACAAAATATAACTTATATTTAGAATGCCAATCACCATGAATTTATCGTAAATTAGGCCATAAACCTTTTACACTGTCATAGTTGGAATAGCCGTTTTTGACTTTGAGTCTGGGAAGAAGCGAGAAATTCAGCAAACAGCGGTGCGGTATCAATTTTTTTGTGGTATTTCCCAATTCACCACGATTATTGGATCAACGCAGAGTATGATTAATACAAAATAGCAATGAAAGGTAACATTTTTATATTTTTTTTTAATCTGTAGTTTTTACATGATTTCGGTTTCTCTTGTAATATATTGTAAATTTTCAGACCTGGACAACTAAATCGTCTTTGTGCAATTCTGTTGATTTTTATTGTAAGCATTCTTTTTCACCTCTCGTTGCAATATTACCAGGAATTTTATAAGTGCTGATTTTGTAAATCATCGAAAAGTAACTATTTTAGCCCAACTAGCCAATAGGTTCTTGAAAAAGTAACAACAAGCTTTATAGCGATAATTCTCAAAAGCGCATTCAGGGACCTTATAAGTAGAGTTAGAACAATAGCTACTCCCCATCCCAGAATTCCGTACACAAGGATGCGACCACATTGCTGAAACTATTCTTCTTATGATTTTCTTTAGGTATAAAATGGAATATTTGTAATCTAAAATTAAAAGTCTATAGGGGAAGTTCATCTCCATATCCACACCTTAGCTGATATGAAACTTTCGACAGCGGTATGGTTTTATATTTATATTAATATTTATATTTCAAATTAAGAATGAAGAAATGTTACCTTTACTTCTCCAGCAATAAAATCATTATATACCACACTCCAAATTCTATGCTTTCTAATTCGCGTGTTGTTGTAATAATAATAATTTCCTTATGTATATTTAATAAACCATGCAACAGAATTCTCCTTCTCACTAGGAGTTTAAAGTTTAACTATTTATCTATAAAAATATGTTATATATTACATCTTTTTCTTAATCTCCCATATTTAACTCTAATTATTAGTACTATTATTATTAAAATAATCTATTCTATTAAACTAAGAATAAGAATAAGAATAAGAATAAATTTATTTTAGTAAGTAATTTTTCAAAAACATTATTCACAAAGTCTGCCTAACTAGGCCGAAGCCCGTACCAAGGTAGACTCGACTAGGTCACTTGTACATTTTATATTGTGCGCACACTTATTAAAGTACTATTACTGAGAAAAACAAAAATTAAAAAATAAATGAATGAATTATAGTAAATCTAATAACTCTAATAAATACTTAGCATAAATTTCAAGAGTTATTCTAATGATAACTAATACCTAAATTATAATCATGTTGAAAAATAAAAAAGTAATTATGAAATCAAAATATATCCAGTAAAAAAATTGTTAAAATAATTATAATAATAAAATACAATAAAATTATAATTGCAGTGATAATCAGTAAGTAGAGAAAAATAACAGGGTAATAATTTAAAAAATAAAAAAAATAATTAAAATAAAATAAAATAAAAATAAAATAAAAAGCCAGTAATTAAAATAGTCAAGTAGCTAGTCAATAAATAAAACAGAATAAAAAGATAATAATTATCCTAGTAGCAACAAATAAAAAGATAAGATTTATTTGTCAGTGTAAATATTAGGTGTTTAATGGAGAATGAGGGAGATGAGCACCTCAATCTCATGTCTTCCTAATTCCAAAAGTAGCGGAGAAATTTGTTTGTTTGTTTTTATTCCATTAGTGGTCGACTTCAAATTAAATTGTAACTCATTAAAAATCTTGGGCGCTATGTATGAAAAGTGTCTTTGCGCAAACGTTGTCATTGTTTTGGGACGCAAGTGCTTATGAGTAGTGGTGCTCCTCGTTTGTGTTGCATGTTTAGTGATTTGGTGTAGATGGGGATTTTGTATATAGTTTATGAGGACTACTTTCGCATATATTTGCCTAATATCCAGCAACTCCAACTCACTAAACAGGTCATTGGAAGAGTATCTCCAAGGTTTGTTAGCCATAACCCTAAGTAATGCTTTATGAGCCTTAACAATTGGGTCTAAAGCAGTTAGCGTACATCCTCCCCAGCCCAGAATACCATATGATATTTTACTGTAAACTAGCGCATAATAAATAGTTTTGAGCGTTTGAAGAGGAACTACTTTTCTGAGGGTCTTAAAGAGAAAGATGGATTTTCGTATTTTGGCCGTCAGAATACCGATATGAATATCCCATCTTAGTGTACTGTCAAATGTTAGGCCAAGATATTTCGCTTGTGATTTATGCTCTATAATAGTACACGTACAGCAAGAGTGTTCTGGCCTTATTGGAGCAGTTGTATTGCACGTATGAATTTTGAGGCCTACATGTTTAAAATTTCTATTATTAGTTATGGAAAATGTGATGTAACTAGTTTTTTCTTTGTTTAGCATAAGAAGGTTATTTTTTAGCCAAAAGTTAATATTGTTTAGGCCCCATTCAGCGATTTGGTATACGGCTGGCCATGTTTTCTGACGAAAAACTAAAGCAGTATCATCAGCGAACAGTAGTGCCTTTCCTCCATGCAAAGACACATTTGTAAGGTCATTAATGTAGACTAGAAAAAGAATTGGCCCTAACACACTACCCTGGGGAACTCCATACGTAATGTACCTTTCAGAACTCACTGTACCGTTTATTTTGGTGACTTGTGACCTATTCGAGAGGTAGTCGGTAAACCATTGCAAGGCCTTCCCACGGATACCACACCTGTCTAGTTTTTTCAGCAATAAAGTATGTGACACCGTATCAAAAGCCTTGCACAGGTCCAGAAAGACCACCAGACACTTTTCCCCTTCATCGAGACTGGTCACTATTTCTTCAGTTAAGAAGGCAATAGCGTCTTGAGTAGATCTACCAGAACGAAAGCCATATTGTGTGGTTGATAGCACATTATGTTTATTTAAGAACATCAATAACCTACGTTTTATTGCTAGCTCAATTACTTTAGACAGTGTATTTATTAAACTGATAGGACGGTAACAGTTGACATCGCTTAGATTTCCGCTTTTAAAAATTGGCGAAATTACGGCTGTTTTCAGGCACTGGGGAAATACTCCACTTGAGAGACTCAGATTAACAATAAACGTGATAGGAATTAATAAACTATCGCTACATCCTTTGAGTATTTTCGAGGAGATACCATCGCTGCCAGTTGAAGTTTTATCTTTTAGGTCAGTGATGATTTTTTTTATCTCTAAAGTATCTGCTGGTTGTAGGAATATCGTTTGGGGTACAGTTTTCATGCTGACAAGGTTATGTGACAATTCTGCCTCCGTACAACTCAAAGATTCTAACGTTTTTTTAGCCAAGCTAGCTCCTATATTTGAGAAGAAGTTATTAAAATGGTCAGCAGTATCTTTAATGGTTTCATTATTTACATTGATTTTTTCCCCATTGATAATAACCTCTTTCAGGCCTGGTGATCTGGGCGGCTTCCGATTGGTCAGTTCATCAATTAAGCCCCATGTTTTCCTGGGGTTCCTTGCATTTGAGGAGAACTCTTTTGTGTAGTACATTTCTTTGACCCTAATAATTATATTTTTACAGAAATTTCGATATTTGATATACTTATGCCTTAATATAAGATCCTGAGGGTTTCTGTGGACTTGAATGTGTAGCTTATCTCTATTTTTTATGCTATTTAAGAGTCCTGGTGTGACCCATGGCTTTATTCTCCTTTTACGGTGTGGTATATAATGTTCCTTACTATGCGTGCTTATTGTGGCTTTCAGAGTGGTTATAAAGAACTCAGTTGCCTCATTTGAGTGTGTCATAGCAAGCAGTGGCTTCCAATCTATATCTTTATGTCTAAGATATTATTATCTTTGATGTCATCATCCTCACGGAATGCTGGATAAACGAACTTTATGTCCCCAGAAATGTTCAAGGCTTCGAAACTTATCACACTAACAACGCCAGACTACAAAACGATGGGGTTGTGGTCTACGTAAAGTCACATTTCCACGTAAGCAGCACTGAAGTATCCGTCAATGATGCAAATTGCCTACATTTAGTAATAGATGATTCCCTAAACTTATTTGCTATCTATAAGTCTCCGAGCAAGTCCAATTTAACAAGTTTTCTTGAGTCATTGGATAATCTGCTAGAGGCCTATAGATACGAGTCTAATATAATATTAACTGGAGACATCAACATTAACATCTTAAATGATAAAAATACTCAAGCGGAAAACTATCTTAACCTTCTGGCGCATTATGGACTGGAGGTCGGAATTAATAGACCTACTAGAGTTGATGAGAATACTAAGAGCTGCATAGATCATTTTTTGATCAAAACTAAATTTCATAGTCAAACGTTCGTTTACCAATCCACCATCACCGACCACTATGCAATTGGTCTATGCCTATCTAAAAAAATAATTAAGAACAGCCCTAAACAGACGTATTCCAAAAAAACAATCGATTACGCATCAATATCAGAAAACCTCAAAAAGACGGACTGGACTCCAGTATTACAATGTAAAGATAGTAACATTGCTGCCAACCAATTCCATGATATTCTTGCAAATTGCATTAAAATGGCTACAATCGAAAAGGCATGTACTATACCCAGGTCTCGAAATAAACTATCTCCTTGGATAACCGATGGCCTGATTTTCAGCATAAGAAAGCGAGACATTATACATAAGCAGATTAAACAATGCCCTAATGATATTCAACTCTTAATGTACTACAAAAGGTATAGAAATATATGTAAAAAACTTATAACAAAAACTAGAGATAAGTATTATAGAAACAAAATAGATAGAGTAAATGGGGACAAAAAAAAACTTGGAAAATTATCAAAGGGTCAGTGAACAACAGAAATAATAGCTCAGATATAAAAGAGATGTATATACATAAGGAATTTAAAAAAATGGACTTACACTCTAACGATATATTGAATTACATTAATGACTACTTCACTGGTATAGAACAAGACCTAGCTAACTTTATACTGCATAAAAAGGGTATGTCTGAGAGGGAGCTAGCCTTATCAATGCATAAGCAACCGAAATTAAATGAAAAATTCGAATTATTGCAAACGAATAAAGAAGAGGTCTTAAAGACTATAAAAAGTATCAGAGACGACTGTGCTCCAGGAAAAGATGGGATCCAGGCAAAGATAATCAAACAATCTGCAGAAACATTATCCGAGCCCCTTGCTCATCTAATAAACCTCAGTTTCTTGACTGGTATATTTCCAACATGGCTGAAAAAAGCGATAATAAAACCAATATTTAAAAGTGATAAAAAAGAAGATATAGGAAATTATCGCCCTATCTCCCTCCTCAGTGTGGTTTCTAAAGTGTATGAAAAAATATTCAAACCTAGACTAACACAATATCTAGAGACACAGAAGCTGCTATCTTATAATCAGTATGGCTTTAGACAGGGTCGGGGAACCAGTGAGGCCATCAATGCTGTCATACAATATATAGTGGAAAACATAGACAAAGGAAAAAAGGTAATTGCCACTTTCCTTGACCTGTCAAAGGCTTTTAACACAGTTTCCCATGTAATCCTCGAAAAAAAACTAACTGACTACGGAATCGATGGGGTGGCCTTAAAATGGGTTCGGAGTAACCTAGACGGGAGGACTCAGAGCACAGTAATTGGTCGACAAATAAGCGAAGCGACTAACGTGTCATTCGGTGTCCCTCAAGGTTTTGGGTCCAATTATCTTTTTAATCTACATCAACGAATTGTGCGAATTACCTGTTAATGGTAGAATTGTATCCTTCGCGGACGACACTGTCCTTCTTACTGCGACTAATAATTGGAATGATACATTCTTCAAAGCTCAAAGTAACTTGGAACTGGCTAAAACTTGGATCGACAACCATATTTTAAAGCTAAATGCTGCGAAATCAAAATTTATCACTTCCAGCTTGCGGGGAAATCCCAGCCAGGTTCTCAACCAAACACTTGCCATTCATACCGACAAATGCTTGGATAAGAATAGATGTGTATGTACTAAATTAAGCAAATCTGCAACAGTCTCCTACTTAGGCATAACGGTAGATGAGAAGCTATGTTGGGAAAATCAGATTTCAAATTTGAGTTCAAGAATTATAAAACTGGTTTATGTATTTCTTCGGCTGCGCAACATTCTGTCCAAAACAACCATAAGAATGGTATACATGGCCTTGTGTCAGAGTATTTTGTCCTACGGAGTCGCGGCATGGGGCGATACTACTAATGATAATCTGGATAGATTGACAAAAGCGCAGAAATTATTATTGAGAGTAATTCACAGGAAAAACCGGCGTCATCCATCTGCTTTGTTATTTTCTTAATCCCATGTGCTATCAGCTAAACAGTTATTTATTAAGCAAGCGCTTCTTGCATTCTACAAATCTAGAGATGACCACGCCCGAACTCAAAACAATCTGAACACAAGAATGTCCGCGATCATCAATTATATAATTCCGTCAGTCAGGACAACATTTGCCCAGAGACATATATTCTACATAGCCCCAAAATCATATAATTCCCTTAGTAAAGACATGAAAAATTATCCTAACATAAAAATATTTAAAGCAAACCTTAATAGATGGCTACTTAACAAGGGATATGTAAAATCTGATCAACTTCTTTGCAACGCACGACAATTTATTTAGTATCACTTATCTATTTTTCTTAATTAAATTTTATTAAATTACAACTATAAATGTATATATTTATTACATAGATATATTTTAAAAAAAATGGTATATTTATGTGTATATACAGGTGGTGGGTCCAAATAATTTATTTAAAAAAAAACAACTTCATTTCTTAAAATTGCATAAAAATATGCACATCTAGAGACGGGCCAAATTATCGCCTAGTTAGATGTGCTATTGGCAGTAAAGGTCATGTAAGATGTGTTAAACCTCCCTATATTAATTATTAAATAATTTATATAATTATTATAAGATTACAATATGACCTATGAATGAACTGTATACCTAATCCTATGTACCTAAAAAAAAAAAAAAAAAATAATGGTAGGACATTGAAAATCCCCTCCTGTCCTATCATCAAAGGAAGGGTTTCTCTTTGGATACCCAATTCTAATTCCACCTGCAGCTATTTCCAACTCGTAGATCTATTGGTCGCCCAAATTTAGCTAGAAACAACGACCTCCTAATAGAATAAGGGCCTTATTGTGTGATGAGCGATCTCCCTAATTCGACGAGTCGAGTGGCGGCTCGAGTGACGCTCAAGTGACGTCTAGAACAAAAGCACTCCTCCGTTTCGCGGTACCACTTGACGTCACTCGTCACTCGTCACTCAGATCATACTCGTCGCCGACTCTTGATACTTCAATACATACATACAAGCTCCACGAAAGCTTATTTCCGAGGTCAATCGCCACCTATTTCTCGTTGCGCGCGGAGCGTCGAACGCAATCGCTTCCATTAATCTTACGAATACCACTACACTGACATCAAAGCAAAATTTGCTTTCGAAGTAAGAAATAACAGTAAAAAAGACAACTTTTTATATTGACTAATTTTGATTTTGTCTATTATATTTTTTTTTCATCGAATATACACAAGATAGGAAATACAGAAAAACTGTTTCCAAACATTTGCTTGTTTCGGTAATCTCCCGAAGACTTCGCTGATATAACTCATATAACTTTATTTATATTATTTTATCGAATTTTATATTATATTTATTGCCGATTATATAATGGAATTGCATTTTATTTATTATATTATCTTTTTTTTTTTTATTATATATTTTTTTTAATTATTTTATTTTGAAGACCACATTTTAGGGCAATTTAGTGTTATTAGCTTTTTACTAAAACTTGTACATTTGTAAGCAATCAAGCAATCAAGCAAACTTGATTGTAATATTAGAGTCCTGTCAACCCTAGAACGGGCTAGTCCCAGTTGGGTGTCAGAAATAAATAATCAAAAGGTTAAGGTTTTGCCATTCGGTTCCTGTTATTTTTGTAAGCTAATCAATATTTTATAGTAATTAATTCTTAGATAAATAAATAAATAAATGAAATAATATACAAATATTTTTCGTGTAAAGTCTTGATTCCCTAAATTATTAAAAATACTTACTTTGCGATAAAAGCAAATACTTCATTTTTGCATTTTCTGTCGATATTATTTCTGACAAATAAATCTCAAAATATTTTGTTTATTTGTTTAAAATGTTATTTAAATTAGCATAGGTATATAACTACTCTACCAGTCATAATAAATATGAACGAAATGTAAATAAAGTAATCTTTATAAAATAAATGGAAGCTCAATCGAAAATGTTTCAGAATGTATAATATAAAACATTGTCCCCGCCTTCTAAATAAGTAATAAGTAATCGATATTAGGAGATATAAACATCAGAGAATTTACGAAAGACAAAAAAACTAAATTATGTCTCAGGAACTATACAATAGAGAAGATGTGTGAGAGTGGCCACCCTTCACTACACTCCAATTGATTGTGATCGATGGGTGGTTCTCATCAGGAAGTTTTCTCCGTTATTGAAAGTCGTGGATGTTGAAGTTGAAGTATTTAATCAGAAGGTCTGTAGTAGGTTGCCAGTTCGTAACGCCTTGATTGATATTTCGCCGTTGTGTAGGTAGTGTGGGCGCGAGGTGAAGCCGTGGTTGTGTATCCGAAGTGTGAAGCGCCGCGATAGATTCGAAGATAATGAAAGTCGCGTATACTATGCGTGATTTGTTGACTCGAAGTGAAGTGTAGAGCGCGAGTACTTGTTAATGCGCGGTTACTGCCCTCCAGGGAATGATATTGATCGATCGAAATGTACTGCGTTTTATATTGTAAGCAGTGACGCAATAGTTGTGAGTGGGGTGAGAAATGTGTCTTAATTTCGTATCGATCAGAAGAAATGACATTAGTCATCACTTGACTGTCCAAAAAAATGCCGAATTTAGTTGGAAATCAACTGCAGCTGTTTCGTGTAGATTTGAGCGAGTTTGCGGTTTCGATTCTGTAGAAATTACTTTTTTGTTGTGGGTATGTTGGACTGAAGCTCCAACAGATGTACAAGTAGGTACATCCCAAAAGAAAAACAAATTGAGATTATAAATGCTAATTTGAATAACACGATTTCAAACAGGATACCTTAGGAAAAAAGCGTAAATTTACTTTTAACGATTTGATTAGGACCTTTTCACTCCTCATACCTAAAGGTTTCAACTCAAACATTGACTCTGTCCTGATCTATTGAAAATGTTGTCCAAATAATTTACATAAAAGTAAATAGTACGTTAGATGTTGCTGGAACCATCCTGCATTGCTACGTTATTACAAGTTTTTATTATGCAACATAAATTATCCACTAAACCAATGTCTATTGATAATTCAATAGAATTGTTCCGAATTCAATAGTTACTGTACCGCTGTTATTGTCTCGCAATTGTAATCAGTTGCGGGACAATAACAATTCTTTAGAAATGTGATTTCCTTTGTGATACATGGGACAATGCGTATCCCAAAAAGGTTCTGGATAACCTTATACATACGTAGCATCTGTAAAGTTGCCTGATGGAGACAAATAGGGACAATCATTACATATAACACTCATTCGCCATTAGCTCAAGTGGATTGTTATCGCTGCCAGAGCAATAATATGATTAACATTGTAGGGTTTGTAACTAGAACATAAATGTGTACGTCTCTACATTGCTGATATAATTAACGAAGTGGTTAAACATATGTATGTGTATGAAGCAGATCGTTACTAAGCAATGAAGCAACTGTATAGATAAGTAACGGTTAGCAACACACATAATTTAGCAACTACTTCTAATATAACACGTGTAACATTTTTCTATAGAATTCGGTCTGACATCATTAAACAAATAATTAACCAGAATTCGCAATGCGTCTTTCGCCATCAGCATTTTTTCAAACATTTCTTTCAATACCACGAATGTACAGACTGAAGTCATTCTGAACATTTCAACGTCAAAATGTTGGCTATATAAACCGCTATTTTTCATGTATTAAAACACTCTCTCTTTACTTGATTCAACTACAAATGGTAAGCGTCTCTGTAAATATTAATTAAATAGATAATAAATTGTTTAAATACTAATGTTTGTGTTTCTCTACTCTCTTGTCCGCTGAGGTAAAAAATCTACGTGAGATTGGAAACCTGGTTTCCGCACACAATTCTCTTGAATTCTGATCATCAAAAATCAGGATGAGTTTCCAAGTCTTGAACATTAAATTTCACACCGTAACTGCAATCACTATCCTCTGACGATTAAATTTGTTACTAATAGTGTGAATGAATAATTGAAGGAGTAAATGAGTTTCTTTACTAACTAACAGAGTTACCTTTGGAGAATTATGATATAATTAGGCTCTTTTTTTATTATTCTATAAAATTTCAATACCTACTGAATGTATTTACCATCAAAATTCAGTCTTCTACTTCAGTTAATCTCTTAGTGACTTTCTGATACTTTAAAACCTTCTTACATACGTCTATATTTAACCTTCTTTGATGGTCGCAAGAAAACGTTTTTCTTACCTATGTTTCAATCACCTCTTTATGGACCATTTTTTTCCAGATTGTAATATAATATGTACGTGGTCTTCTTGGAACATACTTGCTATACTTTGTCAGTGACGTTGTTCCTTCTTATGTGTTCATACCGCAGATATATTTAAAAAATGTTAGCTACCTACTTATCATCAAAAATATGTAGATAATCTTTAGACAATTTCGAGCTAAAAAATGAAGAAAAAAAACAACCCGAATACATATTTCACAATAATATAACCAATAAATCATATCTGCGTCGAGAGTCGATACCTAACTGGTTTACATGTCACGCCCGTTTGGACCGGCGATTCGCCAGGCCATGACGAGTAGTTCAAACGTCACGGTATTTCAAAGGATAATACATTTATCACTGGCACGATACTTTCACTCTTTAGCTTTTTCGTGTACGATGAAGAGCGGCCATTGTTTCAGCTACCTGAATAAAAATACTCCGAGCCGAGCTCAATTTGGGAGCCGGCCGTTCCGAGTAGCTTCCCGAAAGTCGTTGCTATGTATTTACTTGGGTGAGTTCATATAAAATTTATTTTACTACAATAATGAGTTTTTTCGAATACAATTTTAAGATCGATGCATGGCGAGTGTCTAAGGTTTGATCATCAGTATTTGTTATGTGGATTTATAAATAGATAAGTGGAATTATTCTACTCGTATTATAATATTTTTGCCACTCTTTAGTTCCAGCTGTCTCCTCCTGTCTCTTCCTCGTGTTTCAGGCCTCTGGCTGATAATACATCGTCTTATAATATCACGGAGAACATGTAAAAAAAATATTTGTATATCGTTGAACGCAGAGTATAAAGGGAAAGAGGTTTTGTTTTCGCGTGACACGCGACTAAACGCATGAAAGAGCATAAACATGCTTGTAGCCACCTCGTTTAGTGATAGTTTATTTTCGGAATCGCCAACAAAACCTATTTTTTCTGACATGGCTTAACGTAAGCCTATTAAGTAAAAAAAAAAATACTTGTGGCACTCGGGGACTGCCGCGGTAAAGCTATTGCATAGCATTTTTTTACAACTTATGCAATTATAATTATTTATTTATTTTATTTATGCAGTATGAAGAATTTTTTTTCTGATATCAGATAACTGCGCTCTATCGGAAAACGTTGAAATTATTCCGAATCGATTAGGAATAATTTAAACGTCTTCCGATAGAGCGCACGAATTTTATTAGATAAAGCAAAAAACCGGATATTATTCTTTGACTATTCGAAAAAAATCGTAGATAAAAAGATAGATAATTAAATTATCTTTAAAATGGTGCAGGTTTCATAATAATACGCCAGATAGTATTTGCGTAGTAGTCGTTTTTGTGTTCGGTTAGACCTAATTTCACAAATTAATTACACTATGTAATATAAACAAAATCTAAAATATTCAAAGCTACGAATATTAGGAAAATGTTCTTGTTTAACATATATTTTTTTAGAATCGTAAGCAGTACTCGTTTAGACGTAATTATCAGTTTAAAATAATTAATTTTCGTTAAGAAATTTCTTCATTCGGTCGCCGCGCTGGCCTAGGCCCGCGATAAAAGCTATGCAATAGCTTAAAAATATTATACAACCCGGTTCAATTGGGACGTGTGCACAAAATATATCTTTTATGTGGCGTTAGCTGCGATCGCCCTCTTGTTGAAAGCAGTATTGTTACGGCCGGAACTTATGGGGATCGTTATCCATAAGTTCCGGGACTGTTTTTTTGTAGAACAAACAATTTGGGTTATTGCTTAGTTAGACTGATATGGAACTATGTATGTAAACTGAAGATTAATTTATTTCTCGTATTAATTTGTATAGGTTGGCAGAACTGTGTACGCGTAATCTATGTCAACGTGTTTTTATGCGTTGTTGTGATTTACAAAATCAACGTTTTGCAATAACATTTTTTATGTGATATAACAACCGGGAATACGCCCCCCCCCCCCCATAACAGAGTTTTATAAGAGCATTTTATGTGGAAGTTCTAAAATGATTACTCGCAAGAATTCGTGTATCCGATACAAAGTCTGGTAATTGGTATCTTCTGCACGATAATTCGCCGGCCCACACCCGCCATTCTTGCGTGGCATGTTTTGGTTAAAAGAGGGGTTACGGTTATAAGGGTTGCTCGAACCCCCGCCCCCATATTCTTTTCATTTGGCCGTAGCGGCCTTCATGCTCTTCCCCAAATATAAAACCTCAATGGGAAGCGTTTTGAGGATGTTTCATTAATTAATAGGAATATGATGGTTATTCTAAATAGCATTCTAGTGGAAGATTTTGCTAAGGCTTTGTAGAATTTGTACAACCGGTCTAGCGAATGTGTGGCGAAGGGAGGGGTGTTAGTTGAAAACTAATATGGCGGAATTTTTGCCACCATTGCCTATTTTATGTCGAGGAAGGCGAAGAAATTATTCAACCGACGTATATGACTTAAATTGTCCAATATAATTTCAAACGCAAGGTTGGCATAAATAGTTTTGTTTAAATGCACGAGTTATTCGATACTATACAGAACAGGGTTTAGAATATTAACTAGCAATAATATAACTTTTTTTTAATTCTTCAATACGGCCACGAAAATCAAAGCAAAACCTTAAAATTTCCTTTAAATAATAACTTATTGAAGAACTTGTCTGATATAAATTAAGAAATAAATTGTTTTCTTTTTTTTGCCGACTAAATTTTTTTTAAATTTAGAAATATTTTTATACTTGATTTTAGTAACATAATTTCATGCATATTGACTAATCGCTTAGCAAGCAATGACGCGTCTGACCGTAGCGTCCGCGGCGGTAGGCGGGCATCGCAATGCGTTGCTTGGATGTGTGGCTCGACATGACCTAGTCCGTGGCCTGTGGCGTGTCAGCGGACGATATTTTACCCGACTTTGCTAACTATTTTTTTCTTATTTATATCGCAAGTCTCGATACTATATCCACACATGCAAAACTTTAATAACTAATAGCTCCAGGGAGTGAATACTACACCACCTACCTAACCGAAATTATAGCTAAAGAAGTTGAACTTTCTTCTCCCCTTCTGCTGCTTGCCATAATCGAAACTGTTTCATTCCTAACGCTTCGTATTTCGAGCTATTATTTAATGCTGCCTAATATATTAGGGTTTTAATAAAGTAACTTGTTTAGAAATAGTGGAAAAACTAAGGTTTTTCTTGGCCTAATTTTGTAAAAGCTTAAATTTGTAAAAGCTTAAAACCACATCAATAAGAAGAGAATTTCCAATTTTGTCAAGATTGTAGAAAAGCAAAATATATTTGTTTAATGTTATTCATTGGGGCTCAGATAAATATTACTTAAGCACTCGTACACTTCGTCGTTCGTATTTTTTCGGAGATGTTTACTTTTCATTTCCGCTCGGGTTCCATTTGGCTTTAACCCCTCACGTTGCGAGGTAAAAACTCACCGCGCCCAAAAACATCACTTTTGCGCGCGACATATTCGCGCAAAAAATCGACGCGAGTCAACGGCCTTGAGAAAAACGATCATAACTTATAAACCACTAATCGGATTAAAAAAAGATTAATAGAAAAATGATCGCATTGAAATTTGACATATAAAACATTATAACCTTATCTCGTAAAACAATTAAGATAATAATGAATAAATATTACAATATTGGCAAACTGAAAAAACTCGCCTATAAAATCATTTCGATTTTTTTGTAAATACAGTTTTTGTAAATATCAAAAATTGTAAATACAGTTATGTTCTTTATTAAATGCTTTACCAAAGCGATATTTTTTTTTTACTTATTTGCATACAAAAATACGGAAAAAATATTTATTTATTCAGCCAAGAAAAATTGTATGTATTCTCGTAAAAAAAAATTTTTTTAATTTTTAATTTGTGACTACTTATGGTATTTTTTTATATGAAATTCTTTCAAAATAACTTTATTACTACATCACTTCTTCTTAGAAATCACGCCAGAACTTTGAGCTTTGTCTGATATTATAGAAAAATCTAAAGTTTTGAGAGTTTCCGACTTCCGAACCTAATAATAAACTTTGAATGCCCATAATATAAAATTCGTTAGATTTTTTCAATTATATTGTCTTATCATAGACTTATTATATGTCTAATAACTAATTACTATACTCCAAAGAGTCACATTTCATCGAAAAACTATGGAAAATCACACTTTTTTCTCTCATAGTAATTATCAAAACAAGTTTCATTTTCGCGAGCCATATTTGAAAACAACATATAATGTTCAAAATACGCCTAATTATGTGATAACTTAGGATGTAAATGAAGCAATACCTATTTTATTAGTAAATTAAAGCGACATTACGTCATGTTTCGCGATATAACGGGATATTTCACAAACATTACAAAATAAAAACGGCCATCTTTCGCGAGCCGTTACGTTTTGCCAAAGTGTTTTTTTCGAAAATTCGTGAAAAACAGCAAATGGGCTGTGTAAATTGTTTAATCCTAAGGCCTAAACTACTTAAAAATGGAAATTACTTACTTTTATCCGGTATGCACTGCACTTATATACACAAAACAATTCACAACACAACACGTCGCGGAATTATACGCCGCCGCGAATGGGCAGTTCGCGACTGTCGTCAGAAATGAGGTCATCGATTTTGTAAGGGATGTAGTAATTCATATTTCTAACATCGCATGCGGCAATCGAGCAATTTCATAGTGTTGCATATTTGGCTATATTATGGCATCATTCGATAGAATATACAATCGCATTTCGAAATTTAAACGACATTTTCGTAAGAGCCGAGCGCTATATCCAGTAGTGGACGTTTCGGAATTTCGGCGGCCGCCATTCATGTCCCCAAATGGATGTTACGTGCTCAGCGGGTTAAATTGGATACAGAAGATATTCACGTTCTTATCTCCTTGCCCCTCTACCTATATATTCGTTATATAACGTCACACCAAAGCCCTATGGTGGTCTTGAATTTATGTGATTCGCGTCATAATAAATTTTCGCTGAAAGGTTTTTAAAAAAATATTTATAATCGCTAACCATGTTATAAACCATACGCGGGAGTATTTAAACAACATTATTAACGTCGATTTAAGCCACAATTGATGAGTAAACTCGTTAACAACTCGACTAAAATGTGACTAATAGGTGCAAAACTTCATCACTCTCATTATCTATTTTTTTGAACGCTGTAAAGTAGTACTGTGAGGTCTACATGGTAAAAAAACATTTAATTTAAAGCAATTTACAAATATATTACAAATTGCAACATACAAGATCAAATAAACATATCATATAACTAAACCACTTAATACACAGCAAAAAATTCAACTCAATTATTACACGATGCCCTCTGTCCGATGTCACCCAACTAAGCAAAGCTTTTGCGTGAACGGATATTCTATAAACATAAAGTCGTTGAATACGTTAAAAAAAAATACTATGTGAATACGTTAAAAAACGTAATTAAAAAATTAAATGGCCACATGCAATATTTATTTATTTCTCTGCCAAAAATTCAATTAAAAAAAAAGAGTGCAAACGTAAAAAAAAACAAAATCACAAAAAAAGGTTTAATATTTCACAGTGGAAAAGTTCAAAATGCCTTTGCTGACATCCCATTTTCAAATATTGAAAAAAAAATTGACAATTATAACCCATTTATTTCATATTTAAGTTTTTGATTAAAATTCAGAAAAATTATTTTTTGACTGCAATTTTCTTCGTTTTTTACATTGCAGAATTTGTTTGCTGAATTTTAATAAATAACTAATTAATTTGATAAAACGACTATTGAATTCAACCATATTATCATGAAAGTTTCGACTTTTATGTAACTTTTCCTATAAAAAATATTAAAATTGAAACATTTGTAACTATGCCTTTTATCTTGGTTATACCATGTGCTGTTTCGGAGTTTCCGTATAAATATATGCCGAAAACCCCTATAAAATAGGATAGTTATAATAAACTATAGTTAAATGCCTTTATATCTACTTCAGTTTTTCTACTCCATTTGTTTACTAAGCTCTATGAATCAAACATAAGAAAAAATATATATTAAATTACAATTTTGATCTTGTATGAAAAATCTTTTATGGAATCTTCAATTTTGATTTTGATCTTGAAATTATTATTTTTTTTTGGAAATAATCTACTTTGTATATTGTATGAAAATAGGCAATGACTTCCGACCAAAGTTTGTTGTAACATTTGGTTGTCATATTAATGAACTAGTAGAATTTAATTGTAATTGTAATAATGTTGATGAATGTGAGATTGGATGTAATATTGAATATGGTGAATAAAAGAGTAGTAAGAGCGAAAGAAAAGACTCACCGAAATTAGTGCACAGTGGTGCGGCTGTGGGCGGTTGGTTTGTGAAAAAAAGCGCGATGAAAGTCCGCAAAGGCAGAGCGTAGAGTTACACAAAAGTAGCGCGAGAGAGAATGAATTCGCTAGTATATTGGTGTGACGCGATTCGGCCGAGGCGAGCGCGAGTGGGCGAGTGGGCTCTACGCGGCGTAGAGGCGTAGAGGCGCAGAGACGTGGAGGCGTAGCGGGTCCGACGCGGAGCTCGCGCGGTGGCCGACTGAGCGCTGCGCCAGGCGCGCCACTGTGTCAGTGGGCCTAAAATAAGGCTGGCGGCGCCGCGAGCGCCTCGCCGCCGACGCGAAGCCCTGGCCCTGCCTCGCCTCTGCTTCTCTGCACTCCGGCGACTCACGAGGCAGGGGCGCGCGAACGACGGCTCGCGAACCTTCGCATACTAACTCATCAAAAGAAAAATCAACGTGGCGCTCTGGTCGGCTGGAATCTCACAGTCAAATATTAGTACAAAAAAGGCCCAAATCAGTGTCCATTCAGCCGACCAGAGGGCTTCGTTGTGCGGGGCACGTAAAAGAAGAACAGCCCATTTAAATAATTTAATCACGCGACTGGATGTCAGTTGTGTCATCGGAAAAACAGAAAATTCGGTTTCACTGCCATTATACGATAGCGAAAATTCCCGAAGGTTAATAGCGCATGAAATGAAAAATGAATGAAAATGTTTATTGCATACGATACAATTTTCTGACGTGCAGTTTCTTATAGACAACCCTAAATTAAGTAGTTACATTTACAGTTATATCAGTGGAAGTAAAGAAATAAACATATATTATAAATATTTATGTTTAAAAATAAGGCAGATATTTCTATGTATATTATATTATAAGTAAATAAGTAAGCACAAATACGTATACGTTATTAATATACATACTATATATCCAAGAAAGGCAAAGGAAACATACCTTATGATGATTTGAATGAGAGAAGGGAGCTAGTGTCATGATACGATAATTCGTATCTCCGCGACTTCAGATGAAGTCTATGAAAACCCCGTATTTTGTTACATTCTCGTATTTCTCACTAGGAACTGAGCTTCGCTTGGTTTAGAGATCATAAGGCGATAGTGATACCTAATATTATGTTCGGGAATGGGACGTTTTATTTTAACAACGAATTTATTATTTTTATAATAATTATAATTATTTTTAATTACTGATTTTATTGGTTTTTATTCCACTATTTTAATTTTCTGCAATTTGTTTGATTATGACTATTTAATAATCCATCTTTAATTGCCACCGGTAGGAGCTGATGTTAACGTCGTCTGAAATGTATAACTAGGAAACTTCTAAGTTAAATAGCCTAATATTTCATTGTATTTCATCGTATATTTATTGGTGAGGATGAGTTTAAAAACTATTCAAGTGGAAAGCTTATTCAAAAAGTTACTTAAATAATTCTTATTAGACAAAGCTTTTTACTCGATCGATGAGTTTGTTAATTTTAAATAATTTTTAAAATTTTTTGGTCATTTTTTTGACAATTTTAAGTAGCATTTTTTAATTATTCTGACTTTTTCTGATTTTAATTTCTTGATTATTTTTATCAATTATTTTAATTTGTGGTTTTAGTAAATAAATCTTAAAAATGATTTGGATGCCCTAAAAGCAATAAAGAAGTAACTGTATGTACGTGGTGATAAATTTAAATATTGTAAAAACGAACTAATATACTGTAATTTAAATGTACCTAAATATTAAGTTTCTACAATCTGTTAAGATTTTTTTGGAAATAAATTGAAATTGAAAAAAAAAATGAAAAAATTGATGGGTTTTAGTATGTGTAGTTCATGATCTAAAAATCAAAGAAAAATATTTTTATTTAGAAAGTATTTGTCGCCCTGGAACAAGTTAAGCAGACCTTGTCAAAAAAGCTATGTAACCACTTTCTTAAGGGTAATATTTCGCTTGTATAGTGTGAGAACGTTAATTAATTAAAATAAGGAAATAAACGTGATGTTTAATAAAGTAAATAAACGTCGCGCGTGGGAAAACATTCATTTAGTCAAACCAGATAAATAAAATATTCATTAGTATTATCAACAACAAAAAAATATACTGTAAGCAACAAAAAATACACTGAATATTATACGCTGGTTGTTGCGTTTTATTGCTAATGTCATCAACAAACACTGCCTTCTTATTTTTTTGAGACATAAAAGCAGTAATTGTAGCTTAAACATAAAAGCTGTATACAGAATGTTTTTACTGGATGGGAATTTTTTTAGTGTTTAAATTAGTACAACAAAGTAAGCAACTTTAATTATAATTAAAAAAAAAACAATAAAAAAATGTTTTTTTTTAATTCGAATTTTGAAAAAAAATGAAAATACAACAATACTTCCGTTTTTTTAAATTTTATTTTTTAATTATGAAAAGTTGCTTAGTTTGCTTAGTTTTTTATAAATCTCTTTAAGACCGATATTTTTGTCATATTTTGTTTTCACATATCAAACCGCTGCGTCAGCGCACGCCGATAAAGAAACTCACCAGCTCATTTTTCTCCGACTTAATTTACCAATATCGTGATTTTGTATTGCAAACCAATATCTATCATAATAAAATATAACTTATATCTAGCACTTGTCGATATTGGAGCTTTTCAGTAGTAAAAGAATTTTTTAAATCGAATAAGTAGTTTTGGATATTACCCCCCACCTACAAACTTACAAACGTGACTTCTTTATAATATTAGTATAGAAGTATAGATTATGTGAAAATAAATAATTTCTGAAAAAAAAATGCAATGGTTGTTTTTTTATATGTTTAAAGACTCTAATAATACGGCGTTCACTTATTTAATATCACCTTGTATAATGTAAAATGTATATGTTAAAACATTTGTATTAAAAACTTTTTATATGTGTTAAGGTTTAATAACCTTAACACATATAAAAATTAAGATTAAGATTACGGCTTAATAGCCGTATTCTTACGTGTGACAACTCCACCTTAGTGTGACAACTTGAATATAGTTTCAATCATTAAAAAAATAATTACTTAACTTCTATTGTTGTTTCAATGGCCTTAATATACATTTTATTTTTAAAAACAAAGCAAATAATTTTTGGCCTGCTTTGAAGCCAAATCCGCACAAGGGGCGCGACTGACTTGTAGCGCCATCTAATGTGGTGTGCGCGAAGCTCTCAACGGAATTCGGCGTAGTGGTACACGCGAATTCTAACAGAGAGCACCACTTATTTTTATGAAACATAAAAGCAGTTATTGTAGCTTAAATATAAAAGTTAGATATATGCTGTCGCGGACTTTTTTATAGATCTCTTTGAGGCTGACGTTTTTATTTTTCATAGTTTTCAAATATACCAAACCGTGTCGTCATCGCACGCCGATAAAGCACATCACCAGCTCATTTTCTCCGTCTTGATTTTCAAATATCGTGATTTCGTATTAAAAAATATTATTTATCACAATAAAATGTAGCTTATAGCATTACCCGATAATGTAGCTTTTTATTATTGAAAGAATTTTTAAAATCGCATTAGTAGTTTCGGAAATGACCCCTTACATACAAACTTACAAACTCTTTATAATATTAGTATAGATTGATATGTCACTTACGATGAAAGCTGCCGGTATCAAAACTGTAGTTTGCGATGGAACCCTTTCGACTATTTATTTATTTATTTAAGACTACTATCATCCTTAACTTCCATTATTATCGACTCTATTTTGCGGTCATCCACTGGGTTCATTTTCAAGGTCTAAATTATCAGAATGAAAGCGATCACACGAATGACGCACGATGCCTTTAATTATAAAGTTTAGCCCAAATACATTATTGATATTTCATGCCGTATCTGATGCGTTGCTGCCATGGCAGAAAGATGCAATATAAACTGATTTTAAAAAATTACGGCTTCGAAATGGAATAATTTTTGAATTTCTAATTTCAATTCAAACCCAACATAATTATGATCAATTTCGCCAATATACAAAAAAAAACATCAATTATAGTCCATTTTTTTTAGAGATTGTTGTCGACCCACGTCCGTTTGTCAGAAGGCGTTCATGCTACGTATTCGTAGCTGCAGAGGTGTCAGTCGAGGCGCTAGTGGCTTATAGAAGCATAAGGGTAGTGGAGGGG
Organism: Micropterix aruncella; assembly: GCA_944548615.1. NCBI lineage: Eukaryota > Metazoa > Arthropoda > Insecta > Lepidoptera > Micropterigidae > Micropterix > Micropterix aruncella. Next base: position 28,436,364 of record OX155970.1, read on the forward strand.
GTGGGGGGGGGGGCAAGAGGGAAGGGGTGAGGAGCGAAAGGCATTGCTGCGAGGTAGTCAGATAAGTTAGAGTCATCAAACGAGGCCATACTGTAATTTAGGATTTGCTGACGAGGCAGTCTAGGCCAGCCACCGGCCGCCCGCCAACTGCCTAAATCCCCAAATCCACATAATACATCCCTCACTCAATACTCGAAAGCCACCTCATTTGTATATATTATCAATTAACCTTCATATCTATACTATTCTTTCTATTTGGAGTTCTGCCATCAGTGTAAATTCGATGATAAATTATCAAGGCATACCACCAGTCAATTGCCTGATGTACTCATATTGGTATTAGGATGGTGATATTTCTTATTTTCCTTCTTCCAAAATTTCCAATTATTTAGAGTTTAAACATTGCATAATTAAATAAATAGTAGGTATAACCAAATAAAAGGTGAAAACACTAATGTGTTAAGTACAAATGCTATACGAAGAGTTAGATGACGGCTAAAAGTTACGTCACTAAAATTTTCAAATATTTTGTTTTAAAGCAATATGCAGTTACATATTTGTAAATATTGACGAACACGAGTCAAAATGTCTGCAAGGACTTTCTGACTCGGATTTTTAAAATGACCTGTTGGTGTCAATTTATAAGTAACTAGATGACCCGGTGAACTTCGTACCACCTAAAATTTATTTGATTGTAACTCTTCATAAGCGTTTATTAATCCTAATGAACCTTCCAAATCTAATTCTTTTATGACTTCTCCGACTTTTCCGACTTTTTCGACTTTTTCTACTTTTTTACCTGTTTTGACTTTTTTTACTTTTTTACCTGTTTTGACTTTTTCGACTTTTATCGACTTTTTCGACTTTTTTAGATTTGTTTACTTTTTTAACTTTTGACTTTTTCGCCTTGTTCGACTTTTTTACTTTTTCGGCTTTTTCGACTTTTTTGACCTTATTCGACCTTTTCGACTTTTTCGACTTTTTCGACTTTTCCGACTTTTTCGACTTATTTGACTTTTTCGACTTTTTTGTATTTTTTTACTTCTTTGACTTTTTTGACCTTTTTGACCTTTTTGACTTTTCCGACTTTTACGTATTTACGACTTTTTCGACTTCTTTGACTTTGACTTTTTGAAATTTTACACATTGTACGGAATGAATAACAGTTACGGATAGCGCAGCTGTCAAACAATACGATCGCCGCGATAGCCATTTAGAAAGTGGCTAATGTTCCAAAATGACCAATTTCGATTTTTTCGATTTTCAGGTGTTTCTTTGAGTTTTTCCTAAATATTTTTTTTGTAAACCACCCCTAAATCAAGCCAAGCAAAATAAAAGAAAAATAATTCAAATCGGTCAAGTCATTTCCGAGATCCTGCGAGACTAACGCACGGCGATTCATTTTTATATATAAGATTAAGTTGACGCATCCTATAAAGAGGTTGGAAATCTTTCAAAATGTATTACTTTTTCTGCGATAGTCAGATTTTTTAACAAAAAATAAGAGCGCCCCTTAAGCTTCAATCGAGTATTTTGCTAAATTTTACAAAAAACTAGTAGGTAAATTCAGAAAGTTTTCCAAATTATTATAATTGTTCATCATCGCTTTAACTCTTAAATAACCTGCCACATCACCCCCCCCCCCCCCCCCGGACCAGATTAAACAACCTGCCTCCCTTAGTCCATTCCATCTTCGCGTTTTTTATTTCTTTTTTTATTTTGAAAAATTTCCATTGAAGTCATAGGATTTTCGCTCCATAAAACATTTGCTGATTTTTAATAAATGATTGTTTAAATTGAAACTTGGATCTTTCGCTCCCTATCCATTTATGGTTTATATCAGAAGCATTCACAAGATTGCTAATAAATATCACCTTACGACAAGTGCTCTATTTTCACACTAGTTCTTCAATTTTTTGTTTAAAAATCCCTATTGAGAAATAGAGATATTGCAACTTTTCGTAGAAATACGATTCACATCCCTATCCGCATATATAGTGTACGTGCTATTTGACGCTCCGTGACTTTTGGCTATAAAAAAAGAATATCAGAAGAGATTTGTATCAACTGTGCATCCAAATCAAGGGGAATTTCTCCGGACCTGAGAAGCGTTAATCTTGAGAGGAATCGTAGAGTGATTCGTGAGTACGAGCGGTTTTAATTTCGAATCGTTTAGAAATTTCTTTTTTCAGGCGTTTGATTTGACATAAGCGGAGATCGAATATCCAATCACAGCGCTAGCCGTGTA